>JANPWX010000070.1:2246849-2633692 GCA_024734555.1 Trochalopteron elliotii
CTCCTGCCGCTGCGCTCTGCTGAATGCTGCTAAGCGCCCCCCTTCACTAATGCAGGTGGAAGGCTGACACAAAAATCTCATCTCCAGAGGTTTCCGCAGCGTCTCGCTGCCCTTCCCTGGATCGCTCGGGTTAGCTGAGGGCTCTACGCGCTGAGTAGGGGACTGGCGGCTGAGCTGCTCTTTCGGCTGAAAACCGTGGGCAGCTGTGCCTGGGTGCTGGTGATCCCAGGTTGAGCCCTTGCCGATGACTCACTGTGTGTGGACATCTGCTCCGGGAGCTGCTGTGCTCCCTCCTGTGTCCTAGAGCTGGATTTCCATACTGACGTTTTTCAGCTCCAAGACAGAGTTGTATTTAGAAACAATTTTCTGCTGGGAAGAGTTAAATTGCCGGATTTATACAGTTATATAATATTTTCTAGTTTTTGTGTGTTGGGTTTTTTCCCCTTTAAGATTTGTCATCGCAGTCCAAAAATAAAGCAGAAGAGAGCAGGAAAAAAAATCTGGGCTGAACTGCACTATGAGATCATTCGTCGGATAGGTTTTGATTTGGTAAGTTATTTAAGATGAAGTTGGAGAGAAAAAAAAGAAGGATAGGAGATTAGACAGTACTTTTAAAAAAAGCTAAAAGTCAGCAAAAATAAGACTTAAGCTAAATAGCATAAATTAATTTCATTAGGAATTGTGCTACTGTAAAAGCAATAAGCAGTTCAGTCTAAGAGGGGGCTGTGTACCCTTCAAAAGGATCGTGTTATGTACGCTCAGTCATAAATTAAAGTGAAGCCCTGGCACTCGGAAGAGTGGCACTGCTTTCCTTGTACTTTCATTGTATCTCATGACTTAGCATATCATGTCATTTGCATTACGTAATGCCTAAAGAACCCCAAAATACTAGTTCTCTTAAGAGATTGCTGTTTATTTAAATACCTGATCCCAAGTGTTTAAGAGGGTGATACCAGCTAATCCTCATGATTAATGATCCTAATGTCTGATTTCCTAGGTAGATGATTTTTGGGAGCATTTTTATTTTTAAAAAAATGCCACTCTCAACTGGCTTTCTGGTTGTGCTTAGCAATGTATTGCTATTGTACTTAGCAAGGTTGCTATCATACAAAATGAATGAAAAGTGGCAAAAAGCAGAGACTGACGAAGAGCACTGGGAATTTTAAAAGACTTTCAATTCAGCAGTACAATTTTTCTCTTTTGCTGTATTCTCACTAGCAGCTTAAACAACTACTGCAGGCAAACCAGGTTGTGCAGGTGGAGGCGGTGTTTAGCAAGGCATGGTGCTTTTGTAAGCCACCTGTAAAACAAGATGGTCTGCAATGTTTGGATAAATGCAGTTGTTCTTACTATTTTCTTCGTCAACTGCAGCTTGGAGTATCCACCTAAGAGTTAAGCCGGAAGTGTTCTGTCACTATTCATGAAGCTGGGGTAGTCTTCCTTTGTGAGTTACTTGTTAAAAGTACCTCTTTTTGTCAAGCAAATCAAGACAAGTCATGCCTACAATTTTTTTTTCTGTGACACTTTGTAAAAAGGGAATATTAAATTAGGGAGTTACAGAAGTATATATGGGTATGGTGGGGAGGAAGGAGCACTGTCTGGTGAGGGAGTTTCAGAGAAGGTCCAGCCGGGATGCTGATGAGGTCATAAGAGAAACAGAACTGAGAAAGAATCCAGAAGCCTTACCAGGGATCTACTGCTTACCCCAACATTTCAAAATGGGTTTTTAACTTGGAGAAATAAGTACAAAAATGAATTACCTATTCTCTGTGGTTTCCAAGGTATTTGAGATTGCCTTTAATGTTTCCACTGTAAAAGAGGGTTAGTTCTTTTCTCTGCACACTGCATTTCAAAGGCAGTCCCCTAGGGTGAGGTTCAGCTTTGGCTTCAAGCACGGGAATTTAGTTATGGGAATGTGAGTGAGGTATCTTAACTTTCCATTGCAGACAGTGGGGGTGGGTTTCATGTTCCTCCACAGGAGCCATTTGAGCCTTGAGCTTTCATACATTGAAAGGAGGCCTTTGGATACAGCACCACATGACTTCAGGAGAGACAGCTAGAGGCCAGGCAGGATTAGCTAAGACAACCCCAATGGCACAACATGCCTATTGAGGCAACTGAAACTAACCCAATAGGCTCAAAGGAATTTGCACCCTAAAGTATAGGTACTTTGATTTGGTCAGCTAAGTCTGTGTGCTCCACTGGTTGCACTGGTAAGACCTGTAGTGACCACAATGTGTGGCTTGGACACTTAGGTCACACCAAGTTGTGTCTGCTTAGGACATTAAATTCAGGTGTTGAACTCTATCCTTGCAGACCTAATTTACTTGACTAAATGCTTGTGGGTAGTGTTGTGTGACAGCTGTACAGCACTGTCAGTTATCACATGGGACTTCTAAGTAAGACCCACATCTTTTGGGGTGGCAGCCAGTCCATGCACTCAGCCTGTCTGGAACTCTTTTTCTCTGAAAAATTGTCTCTGAAAACTCAGCTTGTCAATCGTTTTTTGAGAAAACACCCCTCTTTAAGTTTACCTTTTTCCATCCACAAAGATGTTTTATACACAGCCTCAATCTTTTCTAAAAATTCAAAGTTATCTAAGCCTAAGTATGAAAGAACTAAACCAAGACCTTATTTTCCGGGTTCTTTATTGCTATAGAATGCAGACCCTTGTTAAATGGATAAAAAGGGCAGGGAAGGGAACCTGGGTGCCATTTAAGTGAAAAATGTGAGAAGATAAAAAACTTGTTGTTCTGTGAAGTTAAATGTTGATCGAAACCTTCACAAGACAGGGCTGAAAGCACTTACCTTGAGTGGTTGGTTTCATTCAGGAAAGGACTGCAAATGAAGAAGGGTGAAGGAAAATCAGTGACAATAAGCAAAATAAAAGTATACAAACACTGGGAAGAAGTCTGGGAAAAAATAACAAGCAAACATGCTTTTCTGAGAACGCAATACAGAGAAAGAAAGTCTTGTACATATGGGACATATCCTCAGAGACTATTCACTATTGAGCTTAACATAAAGTTGAATAGAAGGGAGGGAGAAGACCCATCCCTAGCTGCAGAGATCTCCTACCACTTTTTTCCATTATGACATTTCTTTATATCCATTCCCTCAGAGAAACCTCACTGTTAGCTACAGAATTTCTCTTATTTTCCACCTTTTTAACCTCTGAAAATGAAAAAACTTCCTCTACCTTCAGAGGACTTCTTTTATGTGACAGAAAGTCGGGTCATCTTTTTATTCTTTTCAATGTTTTATGAGAAGCTTGGCAGGCTTCAGAGATTGTTTAAGTTTTAGGACTGCGAGAGAAGCAACTCAACCTTATGCTCTTGTGCCATGAGAGAATGAGCTTTTCCTGGTGCAATTTTTAAGCCAGCCACTCGAATCGTCCAACCTTTTCACCTTTTCACATCAATACCAGCTTGAACTCTCAGCTGCCATAGATACTATCACGGGGCTGAAGGCAATAAAAGAGTTAAAGCATCTACAGCAGTACTTAATGGAATTGCATTGCCTGAGCCCAAAAGTCAGCTGTTAATGTGCTGCCTAGATTGATTAGGTGCCTTCTTGTAGCATTGTGAAGTTCTTGAGACACTTGGAGCCAAATGAAAGAGCTCAATACCTTTCTTTTGTCTAAAGTAAGGGGAAGTTTGGGAAAACAGGCTATGCTCCATCTACAAATGCTTGAGGGACCCAATATGTCAAATATTTTTGGAGCATGCCTAATGGATTAGACCTCACAAAAATGCAATGGATGCTTTCCCCTGAAACACAGCTGAAGAGGAGACAGAAGTGCTTCCATGCCAAATACACACACACACATGCATGCACACCAGATACATCACCAAATGTTCAGGACACTCTCACCCCCAGGAATGGGGAATGTAACACTCTTCTCAGCCTGAAAAATTCAATGGGCATTAACTGTGTTTCACTCATTTAACAGTGTTCTGCTAGAGGTAAGGACCAAAGCCTACAGGTGCCGTTTTCCTGCTGATCACCACAGCCCCTGAATTACAATGTCATGATGTATCAATGCTCTTCCCTGCTTTGCTGTACAGAAGGACGAAAAATCCACCCATTCTAGTTAGTTATTGATTGATTATTAGAACCCTTATTTATCAGGTGGGACATGCGAATTGCACTGTTTGTTGGGAGAAGCTGGAACTTGAATCTTCAAATTGAAATGTGGACACCATATCTTATGTTAAAACTGGGTGTTGGCACCACTTCTGGTTGCGTTTTAAAGACAACAACAAAAAAACCCAAACCAAAACAAAAAACCCACCAATCCAGACACATGAGTTCTGCTACATTTCCTCAAGAAGGAATCAGGATACCATGTCTTTAAAAGACAGAAGAACTTTTCTGTAGTCTTGACTAATCTAACTTCTGCATAGGGATGGATGTAAGGTAGTCTCCTGTTGTCAGTATTTCTTACTCCTTGGCTCTCAATAGCGCCTCACTCAGGGTGCTGGCTGTTTGAGAACATTGTTGAGGAGTTACTGAGGATTCCTGCCTGGAGAACAGCTGCTTAACGTACGTTTTGAGGGCAAAAGTATGGACATGGCTGCATCTATGTATGAAGTGACCACATTATTATCTACTCTTTCTTAAACTGTTTTTATTACAAACATTGCCCTAAATCCTCCTCTTTCAGCACATACTTCTCTCCTTCAAATCAATGAAAGGAGATATTTCTTTGATCAGTCTTAATCCTTTCATAGATATCCAGTCATCCTTCACTGACATGTGACTTTGTGATAAGCTTTAATTGTCTTACCAGGTGGTCAACTGTTTGGTTACTGGCCCTACATGGGTGGGCTGGGCATTCCGTGTGTATCCATCTGAACAACAAATTATCAACGGAGAACAATCCTCCACTGTTTGTCCTATATCAGTTCAAACAGGAGGTAAAACATCAGGAGGGGCACAGACCAACCTTATAATCAAAATGCTTGCACAGAGACAGAAAACAGAAGAAAAATATTTATCAGTGATCCACTGTTTAGCTAATACTGCTTTTGAAATTAGTAATTACCTGCAAAATTTCAAGATCTTTTTATCTGACTTAGTGTTTTCTCTCTCTGAAGAATTTATCTTTATGGTAATTTTCTACTGTACATACTGAAAGGGCAGTTTCACCTTTATTGCTTTAGACATTTGAATCTGAACTTAGCCAGAGAGATCATCCCTCTGTATTTAAAATCTGACATGCCATGGGCTTTATATTTTCATTGTATCCATCAGCTGACAGGAGGAGTTTTAGCTAGAGTTGGAGTTTTCACACTAGAGCATGTAGAGAAACAAATTACCAGGTAAGAAATTACCATTCTTCAGAATTCCCTCTTTTTTTAATTTTCCTTTCCTTTCACAGTAAGACGCACAAAGATAAGTGGCAGCACATGGCTTGTAGCTGCCCTATTACAGCAGTCCTCCCAGAGGCCAGTTCAAAAGTCATAGTTCTGATACTAGCTAATCTGGCAAGGGGATTTCAATGGGTGGATGTGAGAATAATATCTACCTTTCAAATCTTACACTTGCCAGCATAGGCATGTGAGGTTTTTTGTTGTTCCAAGAACCTTTCAAGCATAGAGAAGGTAAAAGTCCTATGAATTGGAACCACCTGCTTGAACTAATGTTTTGGCAAGCTCTTGTGTTCCTGGAGCTGGTTCAGAGTATTCTGAGTTATGTGGAATGGGAAAAATCCACAAAATTGCTTACCGCTCCATAAATATTTTTGATACTGTTGTGTTCAGATGGGAAGAGTGTAGAGAGCAAGCCTAGTAAGTGTGAAACACATACTGTGTCTGTGTGACCACTCCTTTTACTTCATAGTCTGTTATATTCCTGTCTGAGACAAGAGAAACAGAGCTTACAGATCAAGAGGCAAGCCACTTTCAGATTTGATGCTGCAAAGAACACAGAGGATCCATTAGCTATTTTCCTGAATCCTCTATTGCATGGTCTTAATATTTGTTTTGGAGACCTGAACTGGTCAATGTTGAAAGTTTCTGAGAGTCCTGTTATACTTAGATTTGTGTATACAGCCTGTATGTCTCTTACACCATACCACTTTTGTGTGAAGGGTATCTTTTTAAATCAGAGGCTTGCTGTGAACCTCATAAAACAGCCTTACTGAAAGACTGCTTGTTTATCCTTCAGAAGAAAGACAATGGAATGTCCTCATATACTTGTAAATTTGTGTTAAAAATAGGAAAACTATGAAAAGAGAATATTTTCTATACATTTTGTTTTCTAAAGTTGGATGAAAACCTTATCTACCACTCACAAAATGAGGCATTGTACCTCATAATTTAGCTAATTAAAAATTGAACCCTATAAGTTCTTATAACCATGGAGCTAGAATGTGCTGTAAGTTATGTAAAACAAACCAAAGGTCTCCTTCATCTCAGGACACTCATAGCGCTTTTGAGTGCTGACATGCCCATAAATGCTTAATTTATGCAAAGTGAAATATTCTTCAAAGAGAACTAGAAAGTCTAAGCCAGAATGCCATTGAATAGACCGGTTAGGATGTCCCCCAGGAGGTTCAGATGACTGTTCTGAATCAGGCAGGAGAGATATTAATGCCCATATCTCTGTAGTTTTCAGTCAGGGAATGCAGTGTCATTACTTTTATGGATTTTTTAAGTGATGTGGACAGTCTTAGATTTTTTCTACACAGCTTTTCTTGGTTGGTCAGATTTTTTGCTGAGCTGCTCCACCAGCTGTAGAGAAAGTGCAGCTGAAATAGGTTTCTAACATATGTGTCCAGATGCCTAAGGCTGTGTGATATGACTGCAAGCTCTTGAGGATATCACACTCTGTTTTGTTAGAAATGCCTGTAATTAGAGTGATAACTCAGAGTCAATCAAAAAGTTTAATGTGACCTCAAAATATTTATCTTTTAATTATGCAATTCCAGTGGATTTTGAGAAGGGTTACTTTAATCACAGCTTGTGTGTGCTTTTCAGCTTCCTCAGTATGAATAGACTCCAGCACTGACTTTTCCTTTGTCCTTTCTGGTGTATTTGCTGGATTCAAACTGTGTGTTATTCCTTCTTTAAAGTGGATACTTATGATCTGTCTTTGCTTGGCATTACCACCAGTACTGGCACTTTATAGTGCCTCAAGCATTTAATCACATCCTTCCTCTGAACTTTAATCTGGTGGGCATAATTTACCTCTCCAGGGAAAAGTTAAGTACATAAAACAATTTTAAAAAACATTGAGAGCCTGTTTGCCCTTAATTAGAAAGCACAAGGGATGTATGAACTCAGACAAAACAGTAAGATTCATGTATGCCATTTTGACTTAATTTTGTTACCACTCTTGGGCATTCTTTGGAGGATGTGATCAACATCCTAGAGTGTGTGCTAAATTTCCTTCCATGAGATACTTGCCAACCTACATCATGGAATAAGTCCATACCTCCCCTGGTGATATGGATTGTTTTCCATTCATGCAGTATGTCCGTTCTTTCAGTCGTTAAAATTACCAGTTATCCTTATAGGCACTAATTCTCTCTGTCAAATGACCAGATATAACATTTTCATTATAGGTGATTGAAAGCTATCACCTGTTTGTGAATCATTGGTCTCTTCAAATTCAGACTGGAAAAACTGGTGTTTGCCTGAATGATAGAGATTTTTTTTTCCTGTGGTGGTAGGATTACATAGTTTAGCAGCTGTTGATTGTTACACTGTGCAGACTGTCTCTTGTCCAGATCTCTGGGTTCTAAGTCAGTAGCAGGGCAAAAGATAGCAAGGATTCTAAGCACAGTCCACACTCAAATAATTTGCTCTCTGACATAGCAGTCATAATTCTTTTGATATAGAAAGATTCCCAAGGTGTCTCACCTAGGGGTGTTTTTCAGAGCTGAGAATTGATGGTTCTCATGATTTTCAGTTCAGAGTATCTCAGCATGCCTGAAAATTAGGGCAATGTTTTTCTAGATGTCCATGTGAGAAGGGTCCACAGCAAGGTCACTTCAACCATTTAACCCACCCATCATTGTGGTATTGTGAGTGCTGAAGTAATGATATAGTTACTAAAATACCTTGGATTACTTTAGAGGTTTGCTGAAATTAACTGGGTCCATCAGTGCAGAGATCAGTTTGCTGAAGTTCTTAAGCCAGGTGCAGATGCTTTTTGCATTGTGTGATATCTGGAAGATTTTCTTACAATTTAAGTGTATACATTTGGATTACTTTCACAGTGTTTAATGTCTACAATTCCTCATAGATTATAATCTTGGAACCTGTATTCATGAACGCTCTAGAAATGGTTAAAAAGACCCGAAACTTTAATACAAAACTGGAACTTAGTATTTTAAACAAGAAAGAAAATAACTTCACAAGATCATACTATGATAAATATGTATAGAAATTTTCACAAAAAACAAAACAGGACTTACTGTTTCCTGCTGTTAAAAAGAAAAAAATCTGATACAGGAGGAAAAATAAATGTACTACTACATTTTAATTCAGAGTTTATCCATATCTTTCTTCAGTACCAACAAAAGTGATACTGAAGAGACCAAATACACACATGCAGAGGACTATGATTTAATGCCTGGAATAATCAGTAAAAATATCCTGCCATCTCAAATCAAGTTTAGCCTGTATATTATGGTGAAATTCTGCAAGAAAAAACAAAGAAGCTGTCATCACATCTAATGGCTTTCTTACATTCAGAATCCCCTCTGGAATAATAATTACATCAGTGTATCCGTACTGATGTATCTCTGCTCTGCCTGCTCCCACTGTTGTGCCTGCACTGTTAGATGTTACCTATGATTTATGTCAGGCGTCTATACCGTGCTGTGCTGCATTGGTGGCTGCACATTTCCATATGGATGGGTATCCCGTTGTTTCTGGCACTGCTCCCAGGCCCTGCTGAATTCCAGGCCATTTTTAAACTAGATTGCAAGGTATGTTTAGAGGCATGGGGAATTGTGGGATGGGAATCAATGGATTGTAATTGAGTTCTGCTGTATCTCACAACTCACTTGGCTGATCAAACAGTGTGCCCAAGCACATATATATATATGTATACATACATACACACATACATATATACATACACACACACATATATATATGTATTTACCCAGGCACATATCCATGGGTAAATTTTCACCACAAGTAGCTTTGTGTGCAGATCTGAATATTGTAACGGCGTACCTGAAGACAAGTTCTTACAAAGTTCATTGATTTTTAAGAAGTGGTAAATCAAAGTCTCTCATTAAGAGCAGGGAATCCACTGGAATCAGTAATGTATGCCATACTAAAATGACATCTGTATTTTCTTGACAGTCTTGGATTTTTTTAATGCCATAAATAACTTAGTGGAAAACATACACTAGCTTTGGGCTAATAAAGGAATTCATCCTTAATGATAAAGAGCAATTACTTTCATTACTCCTGCTATTTTTTTGTCGTATTGCCTAAAAATCTTTCTTTCTAGCATGTTTATGTGTTTGAATGGTGGTCTCCTTTATGGCACTTGACTATTACAATATAGATATTGCACAATATTCACCTTGTTACCACTGTGCTATTCTTCTATGTTGAGAATGCAAATTCCAAGAACCAGGGAGAAAACAACACTGCAATGGATTACAGTTATCACAGAAATGGTGTGGTTTGTGTCCTTTAGCTAAATAAATTTGTCTTGAGAAAACCTATGCTTTTATGTTCCTGATTTTATTTCTGGTGGGAGGATGGAGGTTGGCATTTCTAGCACTTCCGGGACCCATAAAAAATATTAAGACAGTGAGCAAGTTAAGAATCAGCTGGAAATTGTTCCTGGCACATCTTACATTTTTTCCATGACGGCAATGTATCAAAACAAGTCAGCTGTGCGATACCAGGAATCACACATAACTTGATAACCGGCCTCTAGTCAGACGACATCATCTGGTAAAATTTGTCTTTGGCCACAGATGCCTCAGAGGGAATGTTTTATATTGACAACTTCAGCATGAGCAAGGAAGCAGCAACACTGTATAGTTTGAGCATTGTATGTTACATTTCCTTTGATTTGGCCTTCACATCTTTCACCCTGTAATTGCTTTCTGCTTTTGGTTTGGTGATGATCCAGGTTACATAAAGACTGTTTGACTGGAAAGATTTGGATGAACTCCCAGTGTCTGAAAGGTAATCTATGTGAAATGGCAGGAACCAATTTTTTTCTCCCCCCTCGACTTCTTCAGCAAACCAAGTAAACCTTTTGTTTCATTGCTTTCCACCCTGCTTGTGCCTGGCAGTCACTATTCATCCAGAGTGACTAATCATAGCAACAAAGTGGCTTCCCAGCACCTTCGCTCTCCGCAATTAAACATCAACCACTGTCTTGTGAAATCTTTTACCAGATTCTCTGTGGAGCTTTCTTCTGTAGCTGGAAAAGACATTTTATGCATCTACAGTTCTCTCTTGCTTAATTTTCTGCAGTGTTCACTGTAACAAAATCACCGCTGCAAAGCATGTTTCCCAGGCAAGGAACCTGTCTTATCTCTGCTACAACACCTAACAAGGCTTCTCCTCCATTGGGTGTGAGTAGGACATTATTTTGCCCTCAGCTTCTCTGCCTGATCCTGTAGACTTATACATACATTTTGAATTTGTAGTACTATAAGTAGACGTGCCTCCTGTTGATAGATTAACAGTCTCAAATCCAGAAATCCCTAATTGCTTTTCCAGACAGCAGTGCTTATCTGAAGTAGAGCACAGCTCCATGGAGTAATCTATGAAGCAATCAGTGATGCTGTTTCATAATAAATCCATTTGCAAGCAGTTTGCTCCTGGTTCATGAGTCCCACAACTTCCATGGTAAGTTGTTCGTCCTTGTGGTGTTGGCATTGCGTATGCCAGATAGATGGGGCTGAATGCCCATTTTGCACACCAGTTTAACTTCAAATGAAACTCAGTGTTATGGGAATATTTATGTATTTCTACTGCAGGAGTGCTTTTTAAAAGCTGCCCAAACAAAGTAGCTGTGCAGCTTAAATGTGTGCAGCGCTGCAGACAGTGTAGAAGGGGAAAGCTCTAGATTTGATGAAGCTTTTTAGTAGATGTAACAGTAATGTCACTTACGTTCAAATGCAGTTCACAATTCACTGCCAAACATTGTAGCAAGCTGCATGAAGAGTCAAGAGTTTATTTCACAAAAGGAGAGGCCAACCACAGTTTATATTTCCATTTTTTATTAGAACTGGACTACTGAATACAAATACCAAAGAGTTATCATTTTGATTTCACAAGAGAACTGTCACTGTTCTGTGGTTACCTAGAGCAGAAATACTGCTTCACATTTCTCTGCACTCTCTTTTCTTAATGATGGTGTATTCCATAAAGGGAGTGAGAGGGATAATAAGTTCTCTTGCTTTTCTGGCATTGGCTTCATTGGCTTTCTTTTAATCCAGTATGTGAATAGTAGATATGGTTAGGAAAATGGTCATGTTGATTATTATGAGTAATTTTAAGTAGTCTTCTCATTTCCAGACTTCTTTTTCATCCTACACACTCAGGTTGTATCTGAAGCCCATCCCATCTTCATTTATTTTATTCTTTTTAAAATAGGCTTCAAAAAATCCCTGTCTCCTATAGAAGCACTGTGTAATTTAATTAGTAGTATAAAAAAGTCAAGATCTACAGCAATGAGCATCATAAACCACAAAAATAAAGTTCTATGGGAATTACTGATTCATGGGGGGGAAAAAAAGGAAGTAGTTTCACCCCACTGTAATTTAGGAAAAAAAAAACCAAACAATTTGATCTTTTTGGTGAAATATTTTTTGCAAAAAAATTAAGCTTGAAGAGGTTTTTCTGTCATAAAAGTCAAACCTTTGCAGAAGGATTTAATTCTTAAGTATCTATATATATGCATGATTACATTTTGTCTAAAATCATAAAAGAATGTTCCATTCTTTAAAATAATAGAAAAAAATCACAGCATACTCAAAAACCTTCCTTCCTTTCTCCTTCCCTCCCCTCTTTCCTTCCCCTTTCTCCTTGTTTCCTTTTTTCTATCTATCTGTTTTTTCAGAGTGAGCTTCCTTTATGTTAAAAGTCTGCCATAGAAAGTTTTAGATTTGAATAAAGAGTACTTTTTTATTGGAAGATTTTGAACTCCTTCAATCCAGAATGAAGTTAATAAATTTTCAAAGCAGAGCTTGTGTAGTGTTCCATAAATAAAGCACAGGACAAGGGAAGGTACTGCAAGTATTGAACAAATAGCTGCTTATTCATTTTAAAGTAACCATCTGCTTTAGCAGGGCAAGATCTTGTAGACAAAACCCCATGAACCTGTATTTAATGGCTAAAAGGGACTGAACATGTAAACATTGTGCAGAATTAATGATGAAATTTTCTAACTTTTAAGAGCTTTTCTTCATAGCCTTTATTTTAATATGTTTCTTCTGTATAAAGTGTGTGTATTTGTATTTATACATACTTACATATCTGTACGTATTTATGTACATGTTTTAAATGTGAATCATCTGCCATGACATGATTGCAAAACAAAAGCCTCGTCTTCCCGCTGTCTTGTTCAGTGCAGCTGAATCTGAGTGCCACAAGGGCTGCAGGGTAAAAGGCAAAGGCTTAGTCCTCACTCTGAAAA
The DNA here is from genome assembly GCA_024734555.1 of Trochalopteron elliotii. Classification (NCBI taxonomy): domain Eukaryota; kingdom Metazoa; phylum Chordata; class Aves; order Passeriformes; family Leiothrichidae; genus Trochalopteron; species Trochalopteron elliotii. Next base: position 2,259,483 of record JANPWX010000070.1, read on the forward strand.
TGGTGATCCAGTCTGAGGCAGCAGAAAGGATGTCTGGCACAGACAGTTAAAGCCCCCTATCTCTTCACCGAGGAAGAGATAAGAAAGAACTGGGGTCTCAAATACAGTAACAGAGTAGTTCTGAAAACTACAGTGCGGTTGCTGCTGTTTCCTTGGGGCAGAAGGGCAGTACACTTCTCTTGGGTAGCCAGCACTGGAGAAGTTGTACACCATTTTTATCTGCCTCCTTTGTGGAACACCATTAACAGTGTGCAACAGGGACAGGTCTCTGTTTCCTACTTGTTGCAGCAGTCCTCTCATTAGGGGGTAGAAATGAGCCAAGACACAGACTTCTTGTTTATCATAGCATGAAAAGTGCCCTGGTTTATTCCTCTTCACAGCTCAGCCATCCTGACTCCAACTATTCACTGACTCTGGCTGCAGCAAGCTCCTGCTGTAGGTTTCCCTTACAGCCTCTGACTGCTGGTTATTTCCTGCTAAACTATGACTGCAGGTATTAGTTTGCAGACTCTGAATGCAGGATTTTGCCCAGCTAGACTGTGGCTGCAGGTTCCAACAACAGGCTCTAACTGCAGACCCAGATTGACCTCACAGCAGTAATTCTCTCTCCTCAGGATCCTTCCTCTCCAGGACCCTCCTCCTTCATGATCCTCTCTTACCAGCTAACCCACTCCCTTTTATCACAGTTATCTTTATTGGATATAGCTGTGACTCATCAGGGGCAAGGCTGTATTGGGTAATTAACACAGCTGTTACTCATCAGGGACGAGGTCACCTGTATTCTATACCCCTACACCTACTCTTCAACAAAACAGTAAGAAATAACACTGATCATATTAAAAAAAGACATTAGGTACATATCATCCAGCATACTGCTTCTTACAGAAGTTTAGGGAAATGATTTTTAAAAAGGAATGAGAATGAACAGTTTTGAGTATGCTCTCACCAGTGGTTTAGGAGTATCCTGAGGCAGGCTACATGTCAAGCCTGTTGCATCTAATACTCACTGGTGGAAGCACGAATATATCTGATGCTCTTTAGAATCTGTCCTAACATCTGTCATTGTTTAGCAACCAGCCTTCCTGAGGGAGCAAATTTCTCAATGCTCCATGTATTGTATGAGAGAGGAACCCTTTTTTTGGCTTGAACTTCTTGCCTTGTTAAATAGAACATAACAGAACATGGCAGAAACGTGGAGTGTCCTGCTACCAGTGGTGACTGCAAGGGTGTTTAAGCACACAGGGAACTGTGGAATTTCAGTATGACATGTCACCTCACACCACAGCCAGTTAAACATATTCCAGCACTGTAAATAAGGCCCTTTACTGTGTATCACCTTCAGATGGCTCTTTTTCAAGTGGACAAGTCCTAATCCTTGTCACTCCTACTCCATATGTAAGCTTGCATGTATAATTTATAGCTTACTTTCCTAAAGTGGGTTTATGTGCTCTAATTGCCAGTTCATCCATTATTTTCTTCTCAATAATGTTTAAATTGATCAAGCAGTACCAAATCTGACACGGGGTAATGGTCTCATAAAAATTATACATTTCATAACTACTGGTGGTTGACTTTTGGTAGACTCATAAACTGAGTCTCCACTTTGACAAGCATTTTCATTTTAAACTGACAATGTCACTGAAAGCATTCCTTCCCTCCCAGCATTTGAACTAGCAGTGAACCAGACTGGGGAACCAAGCCAACTAAATCAAAATAGTAGTGGAAAAAAATGGAGAAAAAAATGCATTAGTGTGTACATGGGTACACACTAAAAGGGCTTCTCCTGTTCTTCCTCTAGGGCCACCTGATGCTGTTCAGAAAGACTGCTGAAGGAGAGCCCCAGGAATGGGCTTCAGCCCAAATTCAGCACTAATCTGCCCCATTTCACCTGACAAGTGGACAGTCACAGGGGGTGTTACCCCATGGCTTCAGTGTCAGAGCTCTGCTGCTTCATGTCAGAGACAGCATCAGGATATGGGTGGGAGCGAGGAGATTGGGAAATAGAGAGGGGAGAATATGGAGGCACAGGACACAAATCCATAGGAAATGAGGCTTTGCTAGCTCTGCTGCCGTTGGAATAGCATATTGCTCATCTTCTTAGGCAGTTGTGCCACCAGAGGTGTATAGGAAAAGAAAACAGGCAAGATAATTATCATTCACTATGCCATACTTATCTGTTTTCCTACTGTTCCGTTGTTTATTGTAGATTTTTACCAGTTTTTCTGATACTGTATTAAATATATTCCTCTGTACCTCCCAAGATCATGCTTGGACTTCTTTGAAATAAACATGATCCCATGTCAGCAAAGACATTTCCTGTCTCAGTTGGAACCAGATGTCTCTCAGTTGTTTTTATACTTAAGGAGGATTTAAGTGAATGTATTGAGAAGTGTTATTCTTTTAAATACAATGCCCTTTAACAACTAGAATTTTTGCAATAAATGCAGCAGAAGCAGATCCATAAAAAACCAAAAATGTTTGTGTGACAAGGGAGGAAAAGCAGTAAAATTTTGTATATTTCCTATGCATATGTGTAATTGTAAAACACATCATGATGCAGGGGATCTGTCTGTATGTTTCTTGTAAAAGGCACTGTAGAGGAGAAATAAAATAGTTCAACTAAACCTGTATGCAGCAGTCATGGTCATAAAAAATGCATTTTGAAGAGCCTAAATGAATATTTACACATCATTCACCAAATGGTGGCTGTATTTTTTTATAAAGTAGTTTCATAAAAGTCATCTATATGTGTTTTGCACTATTTGAGTTTTGGACTGTTATTTGATGATGATGATGATGATGATGATGATGATGATGATTTAGCTATTTTAACAGTCTGTTATTCTGGTAACTAGAATATATTTAGGAGTGATAAATTTTTTGCTTGACATTAAAATTAATCTTTTTTCACCAGACGTATCTCTTAGAAATTGTTTTCTACTAGCCTTGGATTGATATGTAAAATGAGAGGATGCTTCCACAATACTTATTGAATTGCTCATTCTCTACTACTTTGTCGCTGCACATCAAACTTTGATTATATCTACATGGATAACTGCATGCAACATTTTGGAAAAGCTGGATGGTCTGTGTGACTTGCCCTTGGATGAATCAAATTGCTGTCCCTGAAAATAGAGACAGCTCACGCCTGTTTCCCTGTGCTAAGCAAATTCCCTGTCTGACACATTTTTGTCATGAGCAAAGTCATATTGATGTTAGTTGTTCACACAGTAGCTGATCTTAAGATGTCATATAGAAGCTGGGAAATTTCCTTTCACAAAAATGGTGACAGCCATATATTGATTTAATTGGAGTATATTTGGTCTCTGTAATTATCATGCAATGTGGGAACCTGGATCCATTAATGACCCAACAGTTCCCAGATACCCTTGATAAAGAAGACTTTGTTAAAGATTTTATGCCATGTGGTCATATGATTTTTGAATGGGCTTAATTTCACTAGTGTAAATACAAGAAGTTGAATTAGCAAAAAAACCCATACGTATGACAAGATGAATGAAGAACTAATAGAGGCAGCTCATCACAGCCAGCTCTCTGAATGACTGCATAATTTATGCTAACATCTAACTTTCAGTAAATAACACAGAATCTGCATGGATCGAAGCTCCAAGGTGAAACTAGGAAATGTCACATTTGAACTGCTTTGCTGATCCCTGTACCCCCTCAAGTCTGACTGTGGCATGCTTTAGGATATCAGAGGGTCTCTCAGGACAGGAATACAGTCATAATAAAAGATGTTAATTACCTCTGTGTTATCTGGATAAATCTTTCTTCAGAGTGTGATGCAGAGACTTAATTTTTAGCCATCATGAGAATGGCTGCAGCAAATGGCAGCCAGTGAGGAAATGCACAACTGGTCATGCTGATGTGCTTGCAGGTCCTGGTGTGAAGCAATACTGTCCAAGCACTTCTTTGTACCAGGGATTATAAGGCACATGGCTGCAGCAATGACACAGGTGAGCAAAACAAAACTCAAAGAAAACAAAGCAAAACCCCTCAACACCAACATAGTGTTTTAATTCCAAAAACTAGCAAATTAAAAAATTAAATCTTGCTTAAAAGGAATTAAAAGAGGCTGAGAAAGGTATGTACGTACAGATATGTCCAGCTTTGTTGAAAAGTATAATGTTGAAATTTCAGAGGAAGTGCACATCAAACCTTAAAAAATATTATGCAAAAACAATGAAGAAAAAATAAGATCCAATAAAAATTGAGCCATTCTGTGTTGCAAGTGACTTAAAAGGTAAAAAGACTATTGTAGTGGTTTAGGGCAAATCTGGGAGGAAACTTCCTAAGGGGGCACTCCCTCGCCTCCCCCCAACCAGTTAGGAAAAAAAACCTCCTCAGAGAGAAGTGGAAAGAACCCTGTTTATTAAACAGGCAAAGCACTCCCTGGCACAATAAATTGAACAATACCCGATGATGCCGCTTTGGAGAGATGACAGATTTAGGAAAGAAGTCTGTCCTGTAGGTGATTGCTCTGTGTCTGTTCCTCTGGTGCTGGGGAGCTTTGCTGCACAGATCTTGGTGGGTTCCAGATGCAGCCCCCACGGCGCTCCCCCGGGTCCTCAGTCCAGAGAGATTTTTAGCAGTTCCAAGGAAAGGCGAAAAAAGGAAAAAGAAACAGGAGAGAAAGAAAAGAAAAAAAAAAAAAAAGAAAGAAAAACAGGAGGAGAAGAAAAAAAAAAGAAAACGAAGCTTCTCCCCCTGCTAGCTAGACACTAACTGACTAACTAACTACTGAAAAAAAAACCTCTCCATGTGTGTTGAATTCGACTCTCAAGGCCAGCCGGCGGAGGACAGTTTCTAAAACCAAACTGCGTGCCTCTCCCCTCCCCCAGCTCCCAGAACCAAGAGACGATTTGGATACAAACATGTCACCCCAGGACAACTATTCAGATAACTATGCATCATTCCAGGAACTATATATTCTCATGCAAGGAATGAGTCATTCATCATTCAAAGATTGAATGATATCCTTCCTTCCTGAATAAGGAACTATGGAAAAATATAAATTATGGCTAATTAAAAATCAAAATGGAGTCAGATAACAAAATATTTTGAGTAAAGACTTGCTTGAGAACTAATAAATAAATGCAATTTAATAAATAAATCCTTTGGACACAAATCATGTACATGAAGTTTCCAAGAAGAGGTTGGCTACAAGACTAATAGATAGCTAAAGTGTAAACAATGTGCTTATAGACCACTTTCCTGGAGAAGACCATATGAATGAATGAATGAATGAGCTCTTGATATTTGTGTTTGCCATGGAGGAGCTGAAAAAGTTTGTTTCATGCAAAGAAAACCATCTTCATCAGAGATGGTTCAAAAATCTGTCATAAGTCATAGCACTCTATAGACTCTTACAGTACTCCTTCGGAGAGGCATCATGACATGCTAGGGCTGTTTGCTTTTCAAACAAAAAAAAAAAAAAGAAAATATATAGTTGTGTGGAAAGTAGCTGATTGAAAAAAATATCTGAGTGTTTTTTATACTAATCTGTGTTGACTTTGTGAAGTCAGACGACTATTTTGACCTTTGCAAAACAGATCAGAAGAGGAAACATCAAGCAAGAAATTCCGGCTAGAAGGGATGGCAGTGAAGCAGGGAGGGTTGAGATTGAAGGGAGAGTGTTTGATTGGTATATAACAAAGGTAGAAAACGTTTGACAGTTACACAGCATGTTATGGATTGAAAAAGACAAATGATAATGGGTTTAGGTGAAGGAAAACAGAAGGATGCAGTTAGTTAGAAAGGTTCAAAATAAGATATCTATTCCTTAAAGACAGCTTGCTCCAGATTTTTAAATCTATTAAATCCTGTCTTTGAAAGCCTGATAAATGATGGCTCTTACCAGTGGATCCACTAACTCTCCTCTCTGCCTGTTTCATTCATATATTCAAGACTTATTTGAGAATGTAAACATGCTAAGGATTAGTCTGTATATTAAGATCTTAATAATTGAAGTACAACTAAGGTGAATATAGCTACATGAATTTTATAGATTATGAGTAACATTAAGCTGGGATGGAGGGGCTGGGTGAGGGGTGTATTTGCAGTTTAACTAGAAAAGTTAAAAAATGCTCATAGCCTCAGCTCCAGACTGTGGAGTTATTCTTTTCAGTAGCAGGATGTCAAGAGCTTTTCGGAACATGCCAAATTTGAGCTAACCTATGGAATAGCCAACCTCACAACCTAACTAAAGAAATAAAAGAAGATTCTGATCATTGTTTCATCCAGTAATGACTACTTGCCACTACTGCAAGATCACATTTTAATTTTTAACTGGATAGAGTGAGGTTAGATTTTCTCCTTGAGCTTATTCTTTGTCTTTATCTGAGCTTGTCATTGGTGACTCCCCCCCACTCTGAGTCATTGCAGAGATCCAAGCCCTCTAGGGCATGCTACTTATTTCAACCTAAACTAGATATTTTCATTAGAGGAATCATGCTGTAATGTTTATTTCTCTGTTGACTCTGCAGGACCCTAAAGTAACCAGCTCATATCCAGCCTTCTCTGTTGCAGATATCTGAAGTTACATGAAATTAACCTTATCATGAGTGAGTATCTCATACACACAACATTTTCCAGGTGTCCCAGTCTTGGAAATTGCATCTGAAGGTGAACTTAAAACTCAAAACAGGTTTTTATTCAGAGTGCGTGGAAGAGTCTTTTGAACTGGGCAAAAAATATATTGAAATGGGCTGACCCTGGCTGGACACCAGGCGCCCACCAAAGCCAATGTATGACTTCCCACCTCAATTGAACAGGGGAGAGAAAATGTAACAAAAGATTTGTGGGTGAAGATAAAGACAGAAAGATCACTCAGCAATTAATGTCATAAGCAAAACAGACTTGACTTGGGGAAACAATATCTCAATTTATTATCAATCAAATCAGAGTATGATAATAAGAAAGAAGCACCAATCTTAAAAACACCTATTCTCCACCCTTCCCTTCATCCAAGGCTTAACTTTACTTCAAATTTCTCCACCTCCTACTCGGAAGTGACACAAGGGTACCAGGAATGGGGATTGTGGTTAGAATACACATTGTGTCTGCCGCTGCAAACTCCTCAGGGAGAGGACCCCTCACTCTTCTACTTCTTCTACTGCTCCAGGGTGGCGCCCCTCCCACAGGAGACAGCCCTCCGTGGACTGCTCCAGTGTGGGGCCTTCCCATGAGTGGTATTCCTTATGAACCCCTCCAGCATGAGTGCCTTCTACAGAGTTCAGGCCTTCAGGAACAGGCTGTTCCAGCAGGGAATCCCTGCTGAAGTCCTGCCTGCAAACCTGCTCCTCTATGGACCCTTTCTTCCAGTGCTGTTGCCGGGTCCCTGCTCCAGTGCGGGCTTCCCATGTGGTTGAAGCTTTCTTTGGGCATCCACCTGCTCCAGCACGGCTGCAGGGCTGTTTCTCTCATGTATTTTCATTCCTTTCTCCTGGCTGCCATTGTGCAGGGCTTTTTCCCCTGCTTCTTGACTCTGTTACCCCAGAGGTGCTATCACCATCAGTGATTGTCTCAACCTTGGCCAGCGACAGGCTGGTCCTGGAGCCACCTGGCATCAGCACTGTTGGACACAGGGGGAAGTTTCCCACAGAAGCCACCCCTGTAGCCCCCCTGCTACCAAAACCTGGCCACGCAAGCCCGAACATCTACCTCCATTAAAAAGGCTGTTTGAGGAAATTTCTTTTTGTAAGCAACAAAAGGAAAATAATTTTTAATTTTCAGAATTGCATCCTCTTTTCATGCTATCACTGACAATATTAGAGTTAAGGAAGCTCGGACCATGATTCAGATATCCTGAGTTCAAGCACTGCTGCCTGTGGTTGTTTTCTGATGGTGCATGTGCAGGGGCTCTTCACATTTTCTGTGAAAATGTTACTCATATACTGTTCACTGTGGATACATGAGTCCTTCTCACCTTTCATCTCACATTTCACTTTCTTATCCAGGGAAGATATTGTTATGTCAATGAAAATGGGATGCATTTTGACCATACTGTGTTATTCTCACCCTCAAAAGTGGATTCATGCTGCTAAAGTAAAGTATCAAACTGGAATTGGTACAAACACAGCAGCCTCTTTAGTTAAACTAAAATCTGAAAAGGAAGAGTCACTCATTGTTATTGCATTTTTGGTGTGCTTATAACTGGTTCACTTGAAGTGCAAGTAATTTTTTACTGTTATCCTCATTACTTACACACTGACTTGTAGCTATTCCCAGGTCAGCCCTTTTATGGGGCCATGACAAATTCTGCACCTAAACATTCACCTAGATATTTCTCATGCTCTTTGTACCTACATTGGATATTTTATATCACATGGCACAACTGCCTTATCTGTAAGTCTAGTCTATTATTTAGCCATGGAGGTGAGTTCCTAGGGGAGAGAAATAGTTGCATGGAGACTACTAGTATGGATAGTGGGATTTTTTTAACAGGATGACCAAATCACCAATCAATAGGACCTAAAGCCAATTTTTTTTGTCTTATCTTTGGAGATTGTATTGTATTTAGAACTGCTCAGTCTCTCACTCTAAGGTTTTAGAGCATCTGGAATCACTTGGCAATCAACAAAGGGGCCTCCTGTAACTATTGTTTTATTGAAAATAAAGAAAATGCTGCTAAACAGTAAGTTTAGTGTTTTCACTAACAGTAAGTTAGTGAAATCCATATATCTGGTTTTATTTACTTCATCCTCAGAAAGTTTTAACATTGAATGATGAAGATAAAATTTGTACTACACATTGATATTGGATACACCACTGCTTTCTTCCCATTTCAAGTCAGATTCTCCCATACACTGGCTGTAAACCAGTGATAACTCATAGGGACGGAAAACAAAAATAAAACTCCCACCTGCAATAAAGGAAGTGAGCAAAGAAATTATTTTATCTCATCTTATGTTTGGATTTTTTTTATTTATCATTAAATTCTAGGTTTTAAATGTTCTGTGCTTTGTGTTCTGATTGATTGTAATCAATCTAGAGAATATAAGCACTGAAAAGCATTTGCTGATTTGTGCTGAACTATGGAATGTTTTATGCTATTTTATCAAAATTGAGTAAAAAAAAAATAAAACCAATTTTTAAGAACTCCATATAGCAAACAATCCATGTGTGAAATCTAATAAAAAGCTTTAATGCTTGGACTATCAGCTTCCATGGTATCACACACGCTTCTATTGTACAGAAGCCAGAACTGGAGTTTTAACTTAAGCATTAACTCAAATGGATATTAATCTCTTAGGTGCCATTTGGAAAGCAAGCTAGGAGGTGAAAGACAAGAACACAACTGCAAGTATTGCATATCTACAGGGCAAAACACTACATTACTTATTAGACCTCTTTGACCTTGTACATAAAGATATGAAAAGCAGATTGAAATAGAAGAGATGCAGAGTGATTTGCAAGAGTTAAATGAACACGAAAGACCTAAAGCAAAAAGCCTGCAAACAAACACAATTCCACAAAACCCCTCAAAGCTAAGAAAACAATCCCCAACCCATTACCTTTGGATTTAAAATGAGCGACTGCATTCTTAAATTGCCATTAGTTTCTACAGTTCCAAAGGTAGAAATAGTTGTTATGGTGAGTCCTAGGTGTACACAGGATCCACTTATTTTCTGAACCATGGGTCAAAAAAATTACTTGGACTCTTTTTTTTTTTTTCCATTAAGCCACAGGATATTTTCATACATCTTGCTCTGTGATTCTGGATTTCAGAAATAATTTGCACCAAGAAAATGTTTGTGGTTTTTAGCTTAATGGAAATAGAGGGCAATATAGAATCATGTGTTACCCAAAATATTTTGGAGGAAAATATCCTTCAACAGATGCATGGCAAGGCAGTTCTATTTTGTGTCTGGAAACACATTAGAATTATGGCACAGCTTTTGTAGCTGTTTTCCAGTGGTTGTCAGAGTCTCTGATTTGTTCTTCAGCAATACAGCTGAAGACTTAGTGATCAGTGCTCGTCTTCCTGTCCTCACCTCCTTTTTCAAGTGTCCAAAGTGATTTGTGACAGCAAAGACACTTTACTTTCTCACTTCTCGCCCCCAAAATTAATCTATAAAATTTATCTCAGGTTGTACATACACACACAAAAAAACCAAAACCAAACCAAAACAAACGAAAACAAAACAAAAAAAAACCCACAAAAAACCCCCCACACACCAAAGGAAACAACACCAACAACGACAAAAAAAATCTATAAGATTATATCAGCTAAAATTTTAGCTTACAGAGATCAGCTTAAGATTTTGAACCTGTGAAGCAGGTATGCTTCCATTGACTTATCTGGAGAAGCTGCAGACCATTAATCTACCTGTTCCAGGTGCTGACAGTTTACTCATCTTCTCCAAATCAGTGTTTATTGGTTTCTTTTTTTAAATACTCTGAAACTGTTTGGGGCACAACACCCTTCCTGTTACAAAATGGACACACTTTTTCTTCAAGCTTTTTTTTGCTGTAAAAAGTTTCATTTCACAGCACCAAACTCTTTTTGCCTGGTGTCACAGATGTTTGACTGAGAGAATCCAGTCTTTTTTAACCTCTAAATAAGTAAGAAGTCAAGCTGGATGAAACAGAGCTTTTCCTCCACTGACGTGCCAAGGGCTGAGCAACTGAACTACAGTGAGCTCCCAGGTTTAAATGCCAAAGTTTAAATAGCATCAAGTCACAGAGAATTACTTTGTAAAGTACATTAGCACCTTTTGGGTAAACCCAAGTAATCCAGTTGTTTTTAAAAAAAGCAATTCACACAGTATTTTTTTCAGGAAGCTTTCTTAATTCACCCTAAATATAGTTGTAGATCTAAACCCAAACACTATCTGAAAAATTTCAGTAAAGTCTCAGTGAAAATTTTGACAGTTAAATTTCATATCAAGCAGTGCTGTTGCCAGGAAATGTTATCTTTCCATCAAATTGACGAGTTCTGGGTGAAATCTGTACATTCCTGGGGTGTGACTGAAAATGTTGAACTTCCAATTTTTCACTGAAAATTTAAAACTGTCCCAGCAGTCTCTCCGTCATCTCCTGATGAGTTGGACAAATACCATTACAACATTGACTTTACATAAGAGAAAAATGACACCTCCCAGCCTCTCTAGCTCCTGTGCGTATAACACAGCCCCCATTTTGTCTTCATTTCAGATGGAAGTATTTGCGCTGCTGAACAGAGGAGCTGGAGCTCAGGCAATGAATCCTGATCCTCCTGTTTACCCCAAGACAAACCTGCTGTACCATGTGTTGTGGAGAAAGCTGATTGTGCCACTTCTGCTAAGGGCTAGAAGGTGGTCCCGTCACCCCCTCATTTCACAGAGCTGACCTGTTGAAATTGCATGGAACCTGAATGAGCTACCAGACACAACTATGGCAGAAGAAGGCAGCTATGGAGATGGAGGTGGTGGTGTGAGAGGAGCCCTGACCTGTGAGAATGGTCTTTAGGCCACCTCTCTGAGTCAGGGAGGGCACCACATCTCTCTAGGTCATCTTGAGTCATCAAAGGATGTTTCCATTCTCATGAGGAGGAGAGTTCTCACCTGATAACACATTTTTGTGGCTAAGTAGTTTTTAGTCCTTGTAAACCAATAGGCTTATGTTAGGCATGAGGAAAAATAGGATAGTCTACACTCATCCCGTTTCAACCTAGCGAGTATTTTTTTCCACGTATTTAACCCTGAATGGTTAATATTTAATGGTTAACCCTGAAAGGATAAGATTGTTAAAAATAGCCAATGGAAAAAGAAATGTGGGAAAAAAACTTCTAGTGGAAAAAAACCAGCAATACATGTTTCATGTCAAAGACATTAAACTGTAACGCACACAAAAAATGTAGCAAAACACTACAAGTATTGTTCTTACAAGAGCAGAAAAATTAAGTGGTGCAGATATTCAGCTACAGCTAGTGGTTTTTATTAGAACATGTGGTTTGTATAATGTCTACACAAAAATAACATCACAGAATTATAATCATTATGTAAAACATGTAGGCTTTGCTCAGGAAGGTTAAATATTCTGAGTGAAAATCAAATCCTTTCAGATACCAGGGGAAAAAAACGATTTTGCATAGTCCTTCCTGAAACTCGTGATACAATGATTGTAATTTGTTCACCACATGCAGTTTTGCATACAGAATAAGTACATTAAAGGAATTTTGAGCCCCTTGATTTTAAGCAGAAATCAGAATGGAATGAATGAAAAGTCAGATTCTATGACAATATTCTGATATATTACACCCATATACATTTAGGGAGAATTATATAATTTAAATTAAGTGATCTGAATAAAAAAAGGAATGGTTGGAAATCTGCTGCATCAGAAAGCAAATTCTCAGAAGATGTTAATGCATTTTTTTTTAGAAACAGAACAAAATAAACCCCAAAGCAGAGGACACAAAGAATGAGCAATCAAGTAGACTTTGCAGGAGCATCTGAAAAGCACCTGTGAATACTATATTGTGGGCAATTCAGTCAGCAGATCAGAAAGCAAACTCTAACAAAACATATCCAACAACTGTCAAAATGCATGGCAACAGAGAGGGAACAGATCTGTTGATCATCCTTTCCAACTCAGCTGAAATACCGAGTCACACCCTCTGCCTACAGTTTATGAAGACTGAAACATTGTGCCAAAATACTGAAGGTGAGAAGGTAAAACAATATTTTGGCATTAGAAGAGGCACAAGAAAATGTTTTCAGGACACTTCTGATTTGATGGATATTGCTGAACTCAGTGGGAAGAACATACACTAGAAATAAGGCTCAATCCTTGGCAGGAAAACATGAAGACCTGAGCTCGTCAAAGGAGTATTCTTATTATGAGCTCAACAGAAGATGAATAACATGCCCCAGCACTTTGAAGTCATCTCAGTAAAATACAGTGTATTGAATCAAAAGTTTTAAAATAGTAATAAATTTTTTTTATGCCATGCTCACTGCCTAGGAATAAATAGCATTAATATTCCCAGGACAGTTACAAAATACTTTCACTGCAGCATTTACTGACAGAAGCCCAGATGGAGACAGTATCAGATCTTTCAATCAATATATAGTCTTAGAAAGACGTAAATGAATTTGTTTTCTCTCCCTTCTGTACCCCTATGAGAAGCTTGGCAGGCTGTGGATTAAAGTATAATAATGATTATTTAAAGTTAGTATGATATATGAAAAAAATACAGAACAATGTGTTTTGCTATACCTTGAGGTACCTGAAATGAGAGCTTGGGCTGTTTACAGGAAAACTGAGACAACCTTATTTAAAAAAAAAAACAAACGGAAAAAATCCTACTTTTAGGCATGCACTGAAGTATTGATTCAGCACAATACTGACAATACTGACAATACACACTGAAGCCTTTTCCTTAACACAGGCAAAACAAAGCACAAGCCTAAAGTTAGGTTTAGAAAAGATATTAAATGGAAACCTGAATACTCAACTCAAACTGTGCAGCAGTGACAAACCCATTGCAAGTCAGCCTAACACTTTAGGCACCATAGCACATCATCACAAACGAGCAAGAGTGTGATGTATGATCTGCTGAGAAAATGATGTTTCTGTGCCTTGTACTCACCACTCTCTTGGGATTGTCAGTATTTCCCTCTTTGGATCTTCCCTGTGCATCTCCCTTTATAATAAAACTCCTGCAAGCAAATGAAAAGGGCCAAAGAAAGAGAATGAGATGAGGCAACCAATAGAAAGAATGACATGAGGCAATCAAAATAGCACAGCCACTATGAAGAAAAAACCCAGAGCTACAGTGCTGTTTCATGAGGCAAAGTAAAAATTACTCAGGAAATTTAGTAACAGCAACAACTCAGGGCTCCCTTGTTCCATATCATTCAGCCTCTGTTCTTAAGTACCCTTTTACAGAAAAATACACAGCACACTTTCTCTTTTAATTGTTCCCTTTTATGCAGACTGTCCATTCTTAACACACTTTCAGAATATTTTGGGGTTAAAACTTTGTATGTGTAGCCCTTACACTCTCCAGTTCTAGGCCATGTAGAAAAATTCTTGTGTTCCTCTCCCATTGTACATATTAGCTTCAGTTTAATATGATTAGTCTGAAGAGACACTTGCAGTATTGCTGGCTGGCAGAGTGGAAAATACCTTTTATGGCCTAATGCACCAATGTGTATATAACCCTTTACCCTTATGCTTTTTGTTTGCTTCTTTTTATAGTTATTTGTGTGATTATATAATTAGCTGACCTAGTTTATTATGTTTATTCCATCATTTTCTCCTGGATCAGAACAGGATCATAAATAACAGGGAAAGAAAAGAGGCATTTATTTCCACATACACTGACTCAAAAATTTTCCCAGTAATAGATTTTTGTAAAGAGGATGTTGTAGGAGAAAAGAAATTCTGACATGAGACATAAGCTTGAAATATTCTTCATCTGATGGAGAATAGATATTTCCCCTCTTTCTTGGAAATTTTGACTTAAAAGGGAGAAAGTGATATTTTAGTCCAAAATAATACACACATTATTTGTGGCTCTGAGGAAAGCTGGAAGCTCTTTAAAACTCATGTGACTGAGGCTCTAATGTAGCAGTTAATGAAAAGCTATAGAGAATGCCACTGTTTACTAACAGTCATTTAGCTGGCTCCATTCATACTTTACAGCAAAAATAATTGTGATGGAAATTATACCATACATCTGAACATTTTTCCTTGTCAGCCAGTGCCCTGTTATTTTGATTATTTGTTATTTTTGCCACTATTTATTTCTCGTGTGTCTGCTCAACATTCAGTACTAGTTTGATCTGTAGGAATTACCACACCATAAATGCCAACCATAAAGAAGAGCCTTTAAAATGGACAATTAGGATGTAATCTGTCCTTGAGGAAATTAGCTCCCTAATTCTCTATTAGTGGCAGATGCTACCAACTGATCTAGAAATGTTTTGATTCCTTCAGTTTAAGCAAATCACTTTCCCATTCTGCAAGCTTTCCACTGTGTTTGTAGCCAACATATAAAATATAGCTGTTTTGGAAGCAGAAGGCCAGTAAAATGTAATGTGAAATGTGAGATTAGAATTTTGCTGTATTTTTTGTATAACATTTTGCAAAATCATATGATTTCATCCTCTGTAAGATATTTTATATCATTGAATTTTCATCCCACAGAAAGGAAATCACATTTCACACTCTGCAGCTTTCTAGAATAATTGTTATGTAAGTGAATTGTGAACTCTTAGTAAAATTCTTCAGAAAGTTTATCTACAGGTCTTTTAAGAAAGCAGTTATAGGATTGGAAATACTTCTGCAGGAAGTCCTAAATATTCACTTCAATAAGCTCTCCTGTGCAGAAAAATTCAGTTGCCACTTTTCTCAAAAGAAATGTATTCTTCTAGCATTAACTTGAATCATGGGAAAAAAGTCATTCCCCCTTCCTGTCTAAATAAATTACCCAAGGTCTGGCTGCAGTTCTAGCCCTACAGTGCTTTTCTTTATAAAGTGTATGCATTTATCAGGTTTTATCAAGTGTAATTCTGCTATGGACCTAAAACTGCTGGACGTAGGTAGGCAAGTTTCTCATCCCAACATCTGTTGCCTGAAAAAGCAAATGACATGAAATTCACTTTGGACCTACAAGGAAAAAATGGACTTGTTTGAAAAAACAGAGCACAGGGCAGAGGTTTCTGTGACTTCCTTGTCTGCTGGCAGTACTAACCCAAGCCGTCCTTATGTGAATACCAGCACTTTAAATCTGGGGCCTTCTCCATTGCAGGAGAAAAACCACAGTTAAAGCAAAAGCAAACACAGCATCCTAAAAATAACTTAAGGCACAACTTCTGTCCCAAGCTGGAAATAAAAACAAAACCATCTTTATCACATGTTTTATACATTACATCAAACTTTTAAACCTTTGTTTTAAAAAGACTGAGTTATTGTATGAGGAAAAGGTTACTTGGGTTTAAATTTTCATGAGGAACTGCAAGAGAGATATTCTGAGGATCCCACACATTTACCTGGAGACATCACATGTTAGAAACAGGGATGGAGCTATAAAGCAACTTATGGGAGAAGCTTCAGAAATGCTCAGAAAACCACGGAGAGGCTGGGATACACTGTTGGCCCTTGTTGGCAGTATAACACTGCTGCAGAGTTGCTGTGACTGCTGTGTCAGCTTGTGCTGCTCCACCTTAACAAAATTGTTTGAAACCTTGTATATAATTAAGCTGTATTTTCATTTTAGCACCCTACTGTCATGCACCAGCCTATTATGTTTTAGGTTTGCAATAAAATATACAAACCTATTACACATAGTAAGAAATAGAAAGCAGGAATATAATATTACTGCCTTTCTCTCTCTTTGCTACTTATTTGCTGCTTCCTTCTGAGAGGCATTTGTCTTGCTCTGTAAAGTATCTACTGTCTCTAGGTATTAAATCCATAGAAGACTAATGAATAAATAATAGTAATACATAGACTTCACTTCCATTTTATGTCAGTTTGTAAGTTTATTCACTAAAATATAAATATAAAGTTTCAATGCAGTTTAAGAGGTATACCAGTGATGAGATAGCAAAGAATACGATTTCCTTTACCCATATGTAACCAACAAGTTGTTGCTGCATTCAAGATGTATTCCAAAACTTATCTTATCCATCATATGCCAGTGGTTGTCCTACCCAAAGTCACTGATTAATGTAGGAGCTTTCAGATTCGAAACGTGATAAATTTTTCATCACTTCATACTTTTTTCAGAAGGGGATGTATTTCAAAAAAAGACAAGGGAAATGTAGACAAAATTCTTGACTAAATTCAGAATTGATTTTGTGCTGCCAGTGTTTACCATTTATTCCCTGACCACTTTTGAAAGTGTATGTCGTAACTTGTTGTAATCCCTGGAGACTGCAACAACTCTACTTTGGGAATGGAGACCAAGATCTTGTTGGAGACACCAACATCTGTTCCTGCTATGAAAGTAACATCTTTCAGCAATTGCAGGCATTTAACAGCTGGTCCAATTCATACTACAGTTAGAGTGGCCTCTCCATGCCCTCCTAATCTTAGGAAGAAGAGAAGTGGTTTTGGTATATTTTGCTTTTTCTAATGTTTTGCAGCCTCTAAGGAACACAAAAATCACATCTGATAACTAATCCTAATGAAACAAAAAAGTCCTTTATATTTAGAGCCATGGCTCTAAATTCCATGGCTGTAAGTCATGATGTACCTGTAAGTCTTCCTGTGACTCAAATCAAATTCAGAAATGAACTTATCTGTTAATACACTTCAAAAAAACAGAATCTTGCTATAAACCAAAGATGGTGTACTAGACTTCAGGTATCTTGTATCTAATCTGTTGCTGCTGAGCAATAAACTCTTCGATTTTTTTCAAACAAAACAGTTCTATTGATACACATTTCAAATACTGATTTTGTGTTAGGTTTTTGGATTTTTTCCTGCAGATTGCTCCCACTGGCTACTGAAATTTGGACAAAAGGATATGAGGAGGTCTTTTCCATCTCTTTTCACTTTATGTTTAATCATGACTACAACAAGGCTAGAATGTAACTTTGTTAATAGCAATGTAATTCATCAGATATTCCTATATAAAAAAATGTCACTGAAAAAATTGAAATTTCAAATAGTTTTCCAAAGTTCTCTTATCTGCACAATTATCTGAACAATTTTACTGTCACAGATTCCACTGCCTGAATGCTCCAGCAGCTCTCTAGTTATCAGCTTAAATTTTTAGAGCATTTATCAAAAAAAGGGACTTTTGGAACAACTACTTTAACATTTCCCAATACAAATGGAAGCCTAAGAATGTAAAATGCTAAAATAAGTATGCCTTTCAATGAGCCCCTTAAATTGTGAGTCTACTGGTAGATGATATTTCATATTATCATGCTGTAGTGCAATTGATGTTAGCAAGACTTGTTTAGGAAAGCAAATTAAAGAAGTCAAAAGGAATTGAGAAAACGCATCTAAGGAGCTGGGAGTTCTTCTAATTGTGCAAAATCTTCTTTTTCAGAAGATACTGTTATTGACAGCTTTGCCAGTCATTCCCTTAGCTGCACGTTGGAAAAAAACCTACTGCAAACCTAGGGCAAATCTGCATTGATTTCAGACACCTCTAAGGTAGGCTGGGTGCAAGGAGAGATGAAGAGGGAGTGGATGGAGCATGGTGGGCAGAACTTTCCTGCAAAGGCAGTGTAGCAATGTAACTGCTAAGCACAGAGCAAGTTTTCAGGGAAGAAGTGATCTCTCTTGTACATGCAGTGTACATGCCTAATGTATAAACAGCAGGTTTTTACTCTACAGAAATCTTTGAAGTTTTCCCAAGAGCTGCTAACAATGGTAAACAGCAAATCCCTTTATTGGCTGTTTACTTGCTCTCAGCATCATCATATATACTTTCCCTGGTAAATATTAGAACACATGCTGGTATCAGACCCTGTGGAAGCTTTTTACACTAGGATTTCTAAATACTGAAATATTTTAGTTTTACCAGTCTGGATTTCCCCCCCTTCTTTCTCTGGTTATTGCCTCATGTTTCCTCAGAAGGGTTTTTCTGCATTACAGACCTTGTAAGCTTATAGGAATGGGCAAATGCCAATCATAAAATTGAATGATTGGTTAAAGGGTCCTGAAACTCATGGAAAGTACTTAGTTTCAAAGAAGGTAGTGTTTCAGATGAACAGCATGGTATCTCCCAAAAAGTGGGAATGATTAATTGAAATATGCCATATTCTACACTGAACATGTGCATTAAAAAAAGATAAAATAAGGTTGTGAGTTATAGAATAGGGAGTCCTGATAACCACTGAATTACAGATAGAATCTTAATCCCACCTGAACAAATGAAAGGTAAAATTTAGCTTTACCCCCTTCCTCAACCTTTGCTTAATTTCCTTTTGGTTTATTTGTTTACAGAAGGATACACCTGCTTGAAAATTTCCCTTAAAATCAGACAAATTACATGATTCAGAGGCCTTTTAAAATTGTTTCTGCTGCTGAGAAAAATTCACCTTAACCACTCTCACTGTTGCACATTTAATTACAGTTTTTAGTCTTTCTTTAATTGTAGGATTGCATATGACCAAAGTCTTTAATGGACTGGGGTTAAATAGCAGGTTTTTCTGCTTTAGCCTGAGCTTTAGGGTCCCAGTACATTGTGTAGAAAATATAAATAAAAAATATGTCCAGGTGGGTTCTTTTACAGCTCTAACCAGTAGAAAAAACAACTTCATATTACCATCTTAAAAAAAAAATATTGTTTAAAATCAGCAATATGTATACCAAGGAACAAGTGAAATCTGAATTTAAAATCATCTGTACATTTATTTAAGTTATTTACATAGTTAGGTAACTCTTTCTGTCCCAAGCTCTAAGGTGTGGAATTCTATTCTTAGTTTCTTTGGTCTCCATGGCATTGTTGATATTTCCCTTCAATGATCTGATATCACCAAGAAAGTATATGATAAATTGAATTTTTCTGGAGTTGTGATCTCTGGATCAGTCTGGGAGGTGAAGCACTCGAGAGCTATCAAACATGCCCAAGGATAGACATAACCTGGCCATTACAAATTAGTGGTTCCTGCATGATCATCTTAGGCCGCATTTTTCAACAGTAACAGCTGCATCTGCCCAACAGATGCATTGTTGCAATATCAATTACCTACTGAAGAAAAATTCTGGATTTTCTATGAGAAGTTTCACAACTTTTATCCCATCTTGTTTATGACTAGGGTATTTACTCATTAAGATTTTCTATGAAAAATCAATTTGATGTGTAATACTTTCCACATATTGCATTCCAGTATTTTTAGATGAAAGCTTCATGAGTCTCTGATGCATTATTTGGCTGTCTTACATCTTATTAATATTATTACTACAGCAGTTTTAGCAGCAAGAGTTCATAGAAAATTCCCTATCAACTACTTTTAAAGCATAAGAAAAACAAACTAATGGTGGGAGACAAATTGGGCTAAAACCTTTCAGATCTGGGACACTGGATCAAAGACAGAATGCAGGAAACTGCTGCTCCCCAGAGGGGCAGCCAAGGATTAGGAAAGTTAGAGGTGTGTGAAAAAGTATGACTACTTAATTCTGCACCTGAACTCCCTTAAAAACTCTCATCTCAACAGTGGAGAGAAAAACCAATTTTTTAGATGTATTCTTAAAGCTTGTTGCTGTGTCTGGTCAAACACTAAATGCAATCATCTTGCAGTGATGGCCCTTGTACAGTTTTTACATTTCCCTGAGCTCTTGTAGATCCCTTGTTCGCAGTCAAATCTGAATTTGGCTGGCTGCTCAGGGACTACAAGCGCAGGGTGAAGTTATGCCAGCATGTAGTCAGGTTCCAGCTACACCCTGTTCTGTGTTTTTTAAGTGGTGTTTTACAACTTGGCTGGTTTGACTCAAGGAATTAACCTGCATGCAGATAATTTGAGCTAATTCTGTAGGGAAGATGTGTGCTAAGCAGACTTTCTGAAATGAGATGTGCCACTCTTCAGTAAATAAGAACAAAAAGCCTGGTGGAGGTGAGCTAAGGGAGCCACAGTTACCTCTGCATCTGCAAAGATTGTGGGTGGATCGTTAGACACAGCACTGCTAGAATTTTGTTTTGATCTCACCCCGTCACATAAACTACCCCCCAAAAATGTAGTGACATGTTTTGCAGGAATCTCATCAGCAGACATGCAGTCAATACAAATGCAGTCAACCAAAGGGTTAGAATTGACCCTGGGTAGAAATAAATAGTGTGTGGATATCCAGGGATGCAGGTGTGTGAACAAATACATGGATATAAACTTACCTATTGTACAGTGTATTTATTCTCTCCAAAACCCTCTTCAGCTGAAAAATGTTGTTTTCTGCATGGTAAAGACACAGTGTGCAGGTGTTTTGCTTCACTGGGATAATTAGGCCTGGTGATTATATTGGGCTTTAAAGAAGCATACGGAAGTGAGTAGGGAGGAGAGTTTTTTGGGAAAGGTACCATGCTGGCTGAGGTGTAGTGAATGAGATTTTTGGATAGGGATAATCATCCATCTGATTATTCCCTTTCAGAAGATATACCCAGCATTTTAAGAGTCCCTAGATGCTTATCACATCCAGGTTCTGCTTCTTGTTGCTGCACCTACTTCTCTTGGCAGCCTATTGTATTGTCAGATAATTCTGTGCACTGAAAGGCCCTTCCTGATCTTCAGTACCCAATAGGCATGGACAAACAAGTTCAGTCAAGCAAGAGCTGCCCAGGAACCTTGGACATCTTTAGATTGCAGGGCAAAATCTTTTGGGTTTATAAAAGATTTAGGGAGCTCTCACCTTCATTTACATTCCCTGTTCTTTGTGCTGCTCCTGTTGGGTTTGCAGATGACTGGGCTGCCTGCGGTTCATGGTGTATACAATATTTATCCTTGGGTGGGAATATGTTCCTGATATGAAGAGCTCTGAACAAGACTCTCTGTTCTTTGATTTCTGCCTCTGCAGCCTGCTGACTTTTCTAAAACTGTGTTGATGGGAGTAATATGAACTTCTGTGATCTGACAGTGCATAGGATGGCAGCAAGACAAACTATTCCCATGGAGACAAGTTCCAAGAAGGCTAAGAGAACTACTAATATTAAATAATTGCATTGCATGCATCTCTATTTCTAGGACTGATTTATCACACATATAAAAATATTATGATCTTTCCTCCCATTATTTCAAAGCAAAATGCTTAAAGGGCTAATAAAATCAGTGTTTAGCACACTTTTTATTTTGTAGTTCAAAACTTCAAGCTTGGCATGAAAACATTACCTCTAGGGAGTGAAAATAGCCTTATCCAGCAGCTTCAAATACAATTATCTGAGTCATTCTTTCTTTCATTCCTTGCAAAATACTAAAGTGAGGTAAAACTTCTTTTGGCTGATAGACAAAAGGAAATTACAGCTGTCTGGAGTTCAAAAGAGTTGCAATAAAACTTGAGTTATGACAAAAATATACTGTTTGTTATTAAACTCCCAGTTCACGAATTAAACAACTTTGTCTGCATGTTTGATACTGCTTATTTTTCCTAGGCACAAGTATTTCTGCAACATAAGGTGCTTTTCCCTATCTCTGCATACAGAAATGTTTCATTCTCATCTCCTTATACACTTACATTGTGGCTTTTTGTGAGACTGTACCAATGTAAAGTAGATGGGAACTGGGTCCTTTGAAATTATTTGCTAGGGCAGTGGACAATGTTAAACAGGACAGTTTGTGTGTGCAGGTGTAATCACAATATTTGTTATTAATTTGCTGACTGTATTGTGGAAAAAAGTCACTCCATAAGTAGAATATACTTTATTGACTACCCTGGGTAAAAGGTAGATGAAGAATATTTAAGCAACTATGTACAAAGGATGAAGCAAGGCTTTGTTGATGGTACTGCAATATTTGTTTTGAATTGAACAAGTGCACTAGGGTTGCACTTTTGAACAGGATCTCAAGATTAACAGGTTGCTCACATTTCATGTAAGGATATGTTGGCAATTGTGTTCATTCCAAAAATTTCTTTCGTGTTTTATATTATTCATTATGGCATATAAAACAGGTAGATAAAGGGGACCTAATTCCTTGTACTATGAATTTTATTTTCATATTTTTAGCTGTTTATAAATGGTGGAAGCTGCCCAAACCCATGGCATTGCTGCAGATACTCCAGCAATTGCTGTGCCCTTGTGGGGCTGAGGGCCATGGAAACCACAGTGTCAGATCAGGCCAGTAACCCAGCAAACTCAGGGTGTGCCATCCCACCTATAAGTACAGGATTTACAAGCAAATTTTGAAACAACAATCATCAAACAGCTATTTAGCTACCTGCTCAGAGGCTAAATAGCTTTCTCTTGCCCCTTCAATATCTGCATGAGAGACTGATACCTAAAATTTTGATCTTAGAGCTCAGAATGTTTTAATTAGCCGTAAGAGTACACTCTGCTTCAGATTCAAATACATGTTGTGCTAATTGGCTCCTCACAGCAGGGAAATAATATTTAGCTTCAAGCATGTCCACTAAATGTTGCTCTCTTTTGATTTTATTGGTTTTCCCTTAATCATTTTGTAGTTTTGTAGAAGTATTGTGTTGTGCTCTGCTGACTGCTGTAAGCATTGTCTCTGTTACTGACATGTGCTAAGATCGTCTTTTTCCTGGCTATTTGTCTTTCTCCTGAAGGAGTGGTCCCAATCTCTGGAGTTTTTCTTGAAAGTGGTTTCTTATCCCATAGAGTGGATCAGTGGTTCACCCTCATCTCTCTCATCACCCATGTGTGGTCTCCTGGGTTTCTGCCATGTACCTCCAGGTGTTGATTGAACTGAACAAAATACAGTGTACAAGATAAGAACATTACTGAGTAATGACTTTACTCCTTCCCATTCCTGTATCTCAGTCTATTCTTAGCCAAATAATAATAACAACAACAACAACAATAACAAAATCTTTGCTGCCCCTTAAGCCTAATTCAAAGCCTTTCAACTTTCTACCCACCAAGTTTTACATTTTAGAAGAAAATCCTTGGTGGGTTTTTTTGTTGTTGTTTGTCCCCCACGGCCCCTTATTTATTTATTTTTTTAAAATTTTGTTTTAATTTTTATTTTTGGCACCTTTCTGGATGGTTTTCTGATTAAAATAAATTGTTCTGGTTGGAATTTAACATTATTGTTTAAATATTAAACTAATATTTGATACATTATTTGAATGTGTATTTTACAAATATGTAATTTAAAACTGTGTAAAATTGTTTATTTTTAAAATTTTTTAATCTCTTTCTCACAGGAAATGCTGTTTTGATGGAGTTTTTCAATGTGCTTAATATATATATACCTAATTTTTTATGCCTGCGCTGTGCTTGGCCACCCATAGCTTTCCAGTCCCAGTGACCAGATAACCTCTCTTCATCTCAGTTGACTGCAAGCCACCACCAGCATTCAGCCCAAACCTCAGGCTTACACTTTCTCAATATGGAGCTTGAACTACCAGGCCACCAGGTCTCTACAGAGCTGCGTAGAAATAAAACAATAGTACGCAACAAGGGATATTTATTTCAAAATATATTGCCTTAATCATGATTTGATTTGATAGAGTAAATAAGGCTGGGATAAACAAAAAAGGCAGAAAAATGAATGTACTAGGGACACAGAATGCTGGAGACATAAATTTTCCATTAACACAACCCTTCAAAAATAGAGCAGTATTATAAAAGGTTTCCTATCAAAACTAGGGAAGCTGCTGTGAGCAGGCAGTGTTCAGCAGACTGCCTGACAGAAATACATTACTATTTCCATGAGTGTGTTCTACTAAAGATTAAATGTAAGAGTTTCAAAACGTCATTAAATGCTACGTTATTTTTTACTTTTAATGAGCCTGTTGTAGCCTCAGAGCTGAGAGAGGACATTCTTGCTAGACATCCTCATTATATTTTCGGTAATAACTGATATTCCCAGTGCAATTTTCCCTCTAAAAACTCCTCCCAAGTCACTTGGTTCATGATGTTATTGTAAAAGAAAGACATTAGAATGCATAAATCAGTGTCTAATCATGGCTAAACCTAATGTTAGCACAATTGGGCTGGCAGCCACAACAGATACGTCTGGATCTGAATTAAATATTTCAAGGGGCTTTATTTGGCATGTATACCATGATAGAAACTCACAGATTAAGCATCCAAATAGTTGGGTAGAAACTGGTTATGTTTGATTCACTGACTCAAACATGGCCTGTTTTATATGCCTAAAAAGAGGAAATCTGTTAAAGAATTGTTGCTCTAGAATTGCTGATTTTGTAAATAACTTTGTCTGAGGTCTGCATATTTTCAAAACACAACAAGTGACCAGGAATTCCAAGTTTAATTGGTGAAATTAATTGGTAATAACAGTGAGGCTACTCAAGACGCAAACTCTATATTTATGTGTTTGTATTTAAAAGTAGTTTGAGTGGTCTTATGCTTCTTACTATAATTAATCAAGTTGTGAATGCACTTCAGACCACTAATAAGACACTTTCTGTTTGGAAAAAGCCAAGGTCTACCAGACATAGAAACAATACCTTGAATAAAACAAAATGGAAACTAAATTGTGCCTTTCATATTAAGAGTTTTGAAGATGATGATGAAAAAAGCTTTGTGCTAGCAAACAGGGACAAAACTCAGGAAAATCAGAAGGATTGGGTAAAACCAGAAAGCCTTAATTAGTTCTCGGAAAATTCCTGCATTGGTTTAATGGCTGAACACTCTTAGGGGAATACATGTATCGATCCCTTTTCTAGTCCCTGCAATGTCCTCTACTGTAATTAGTTCTCTTTATGTCTAACAGAGCCTGAAAGGCAGATACAAAATGGAGCTTAGGGTCTTGTATCTGAGTCATGCTATATGCTGCTGGAAAACAAAATTAAAAAAACCAAAACATGAGAAAATTTATCTCAAATGAATAACTCTCTTTTGATTGTTTTTAAAAATCTTTGTCATTGCATAAATCATCTTTTTGTTTAATATAATGTAATTTGTTACACATAAGCAAAACCCTCTGAACAGTATTGTCTTTAGCAGAGAACACACGCTGATAATGAGGCAGAAAATTATGTAAGTACCCAAAACATTTATTCATTGCCTAAGCTGTCTTTTAAACTGCTTATGAAAGTAGCGGGTAGTCTGTAGCCAAATGCTTCACATGCCCCTTCAGAATTAAGCAGGGCACTTTTCTTGCTCTGAGCTTTCTAAGATCTTAATACCACAAAAATTCAGAAGCTGGTTCTTAAGAAAGCCCCAAGTGCCTGGAATGATTCTCACAGTTTTCCCTGCTTGATGATTTGGCAGATCTGTCTTTTTATAATCCAGGGTTTCGGTTATACTACAAATCAATGCAAAAAGAAAATAATGACCTTTTTTATGTGAAGGATATGAATTCATTGTTCTCTGACAATTTTTGGGTTAAAAATCAATTGTAAAACCTTATTGACTGAAGAAAAACAGATCAGGCAAGCTGAAGCCTACAAAAAGATTTCTTGAAAAGCTTTTCTGCAGGGTGTGGTGGCTTGGGAGCGGCAAATTCCCAGACACAGCAAAATGAAGCCATATGTGAGTTAGGTGAAATATAAACCAGGAAAGACACAGTGTCAGCTCTGAGGTGGAGAAAGAATTAGGTGGTTATGCTTTCACAGGGTAATCTGAAGCTTGGATTTACATTTAAGGAGAGGTAAAGTTAGACAAAATAGCTGACCCAAGGAATTTTGCAGTTTTGAAGAGAAGTCCTGAGGCTCAGGGGAAAGACCCTGGGAGACAGAGACCCAAAAGAGCACTCTTGGTGCAATGGGAGGAGCACCTCTAAGAAATTGTGGATAGGGGCATATTTAGTGCGTATGTGTTTAAGAAGCAGCAAGAGCCAGCTCGACTTGCAAGAAGCTGGAGACCATGTTTCCTTGAGCACCCCCAGCACCCTGGAGCTTGGGGGTCAGGCACAGGCAGGGGGTTCAGCTGTGGGGGAGCCAGTCAGCAGTACCATACTCAGGGCTGGAGGATGGCATCCATCCTGTCAGAATTGTGGGGATCTGACACAGGAGAAAATGGTAAAGAAATAGACCCACAGACATAACAGTGAACGTTGAAGATACAACCATGGTCTAAGCAGTTCCAGCTGTGTGAATGCAATGCCAGGATGGCCACCAGCCACCCCAGTCACATGTGAATGTGGCACCTAGGATAGCCTCAGCCCTTGCTCTTCCATCCATGGGAGAGATGCTCAAATGCACAGCTGAGAGGGCAGCTCCAGGCATTATATAATAGCAGGTAAATTCAGAATATGGCAACTGTCTCTATGCAAGTCACATTTTCCACACTGCTGGGGATTTTAGATTTGAGACTCCCACTGACTCTAAAAGAGAAATAAATGTATCCTGTTTTGTTTTCTGCAAACACTGCATTTTCCACAGCCATTTCACGCAACAGTCCAGTGGCCTCCCTCAGGTATGCATCTTGCACAGGTGATTTTCTGCAAACAGGGCTGTGAGACATGAATGGGTATAAAGTGTACCCTTGCCTTTTTACAGCAACAGATGTCACTGGAGATCTACTTGATGGCCCCTTTTTAAGCCCTCAAGTAGTTTTAATGAGCATAATTACATCCTATAATCTATATAGGATCCTTCATAAGAGCTCTGAACTGTGAAAGTCTGTGTGAAAGAGAAACACAGAGTTCTGGGGTGTTTGCTCTGAGTAGCCTCCTAGGAGAAATACTAATTGAAGTAATTTGCAGGGAGGGGTATTGTGCTTCGAGGAGGGTGTGAGAAGTGAATATTCCTGTTTTGAACAAACGTAGACTGGCAGACCAGTAGACTTCTGAAAGAGCTATGATAATTTAGAACCAGGTTTTCTTTTAATTTTTATTCTTCTAATATCTTACTAGTCACCATGTTGATATTGAGCATGATAGAAAATACCTTATCCTACACGAAGTACATCCCTATGTATAGCCTCATCCACTTTTGTGGGAGTCTGCCTGGGTGCCAGGACCCACTTGTAGCTTGAATGACAGCAATAATTTACATATGGTACATATGTATTAAGTTAGCTTGATTTAATATTTCACACCTTGTAGTTTACATGGCAATTTTGGCATCTTTTTCTTCTCACCTAATATTTGTGGAAGGATTGTGTGTTACCTAGATGATCATGTACACTTTCTGTATCTGCCCAGCAGACACGACCAGAATAATGTTGATCAATTGTGTACAACAAGATGAGTGTAGCACTATATGACTGCTGCTCCCTGAGGCTCACATCCAGATCCCAGCAGTTCTCTTCCCAGTTTATTGATCTGTAGTTAAAACTAAGCTTACATTGAGCACTCATGGGAAAAACTTTAAGCATTTTAAAAATATGGATGGGAATGAATTTGTTGGAATAAACTGGCATTGAAAACCAGCACAAAGATGATGTCAGCGTGACAGAGGGAACTCATCAGAGTGACTCCGTGTGTGTGTGTGTCTGTGTGTGTGTTTTCACACAAATTTCACACACAGCTTCAGGTAAAGACCTTTTAGTTGATAACCAGGTTTTATATTTAGTATTTGAATGTAAGGACCATCCTTCTCTGAAATACTCTTCCCATTTCACATGTTTTTGTTTCAGAAGATACCTTCTCCTTTTTTGGGTGAATGGTAGATCTCTGTTCTAAGAAAAAAGTGGTATTGTAAAAGAGCAGAACGGGTCTGCGACTATACTGATCCTTGAGGAAACTTCGAAAACATACACTTCATAACGCTGCAACTTAGTTTTTGTAGACTGACATATGTGAGGATTCTCAGGAGAACAGCAAAGGGAATTTTTTTTTCTTCAGGAATTCAGAAATTAAACAGAAAGGGCAGACTATTTAGTAACACATCCTGTTGAGCAAAATGCCTTAGAGTGTTGACAGATTGTAAGTACTAGGTTTTGCAACATTTGACTGAATTTTGCAGCGAGTTTATTAAAGTGATTTAGTGCAGTGCAAGCAAGTTCAATATGTGCTCCACCCATTTTGATTAAAACAAGGCAGAACACTGGAAAGATGCCAAGAAAAAAAAATTAGTAATCCATTCATATCTTTTGAGAAATTTTCTACGAATACTTGCCTGCTTCATGAATGGTGGGACATGCTAAGAACAAAAAAGTAAATAGTAATTGAGCAGGCAACATAAAAATCTCTCCTTGTTTGTATTTAGGATTTCACAGTATGAGTATGTGGGAGTAGCTGCTGACAAATATTTCCCTGGGGAGTTAGATCCAGCACTGTTGTATTAGGTCAGCTAAGCAGAGAAAGTGTTGTATGTCCATGTAAGGGTCTAGAGCAGGGCAAGCAATGGCAATGCCCTTCTTTGCCAAATCAATTTGGCTAACTTTAGTGAAGATTGCATTGTAATGGCATGAAAAATCCCCTCCAGCTGTACCAGTAAATAACAAAACGGAAAATGAAACCCTGTTAACAGCAACCTGATTGTGTTTCAGCTAACAGGATGATTTACTGGGTAGAGGTTAGAGGCTTTGTCAGGAGCTCAGTTAACGGACCTGATGCATGAGTATCCACTGGAATCACCAAGGCTAAAGTGGGCCTGTTGCAAAGAATGAGCAGTTAAGAGACGGTGTTCAGGCTGCAGCTATGTGACAAGTGGCTTCTTAGAGCTTAATCACATACTATTAGTGCTGACCTACAATCTTTTGCCTTGTCAGCTCCTGGCAGAGTATCTTGATCTTGTTCTACCTATCTCTGACAAACACCCTGGCTTCCTAGCCTTATTTTCCTTTGGCAACCCATATAAACTTTGATATGTCAATAGAATATTTTTTCATTGAGTGCTTATGAGAGATAAAAGCAGGTTTTTAGCTGAGCAAACAGTGCCCCACTTGGTTCTAAAGATTTCTCTGTATCGATGTTCTTGCCATTCTGACAAGAAGAAATATAAACCTGTGAGGGTTTTGACACACATCACACGGTATACTTCTGGTTGTTACCCATTTAAGATGTATAAAAGCCTATCGAAAGGATGTTTTTATTAAGTGTAGAAAATATCGTGCTTCTGCAATATCACTGTGGGTTGCAATACAAGCAGGATTTGAATTTGTTTTTGTTCTAGCTTTACATTGCCACTCTTTGGAGGGCAAATTTTGTGAAACTGTCAGCATCCAAAGCTCTCGGGGGAGACAGGTTGAGGATATGACAACACATGTATATTCAAACAGGATACTTCAGAGGCAGAATAGCTGGCTTGTGCAACATATTGACGAAACTCAGTTGCTAAGTCTGCCTTGATAGCCCAGGAAAAACTGTGGCTTTGTGGGGAAAATGTGAAAGTGGCAAATGCTTAGTACTGGGGCCCATGTAGCACTCGTTCGGACTAGAGGCAGACCCAAGCTAAGAATCCCTGATTAAAAGTTGACCTTTTTTTTTTCTTTTTGTTACTACAGTGTATTGATGCACTTATGTTGTTTCACTAAACCACTACCACTACATCAGAGATCACTGGGACATTAATTTACCAGCAAGTGCATAGAGCTATCCTGAGTTCATTTAGGTAGTATACACTTACCAGAGTGGCTTTTTAATAACTCCTCAAGGCACAGTTCACTGCTTATTTCTACATGTGTGAGACGATAAGCCTATTTATAGCACATTGGTTATTCTGGGATAGATTTTCTGTAGATCTCCTTGTCTTTCTTTAATACTTCCCTGTAACAGCAGCAAAGTCAAGTCACAAATGCTGTGAGCTTGTTTTGCAGACAGTATTTCGAATAAGCTTACAGCACATGATTTTGAGCTGCTTGTTTGTCAGGTTGTGTCACACTATGGGATTTATCTAATGTCCTTCCTTTGACAGCACTTTACTGCCTGACCTTAGGCAAATCATCAGATCCTCCATTAATGAGTTTACATCACCATTCTTGACACCTGAGATTTGGTGAAGAGTTCTTCAGAAGTGAAAGCACTTACTAGTATTAACTGGTGTGTATACACCAATGAGAAACATGTATCATAATCTAGCTATGGTTAGATTCTATAATATTTATTCATCCTAATTAGCCTCTAAACTGGAATGGTCTATTGTTTCCAATACTCCAAAAGACTGATAGAATATGTTAATTTATGTTGGAAATAAGCACTTTAAGAAAGCTAAATATTCTTGTGTAAGACAATGAAGTTCATATCCCAACCCACTTATTACAAGCCTACAAATACAGTGATGTTTATGCAGTGTAACACTAATGTGTAAATGCAGCAAAGGTGTTGCTTAGGGTTGAAAATACCATGCGTCTCTAAAGCAGAGGCAAAATGTGGGTTTTGTATTCCTTTGCACATGAGATTTGGAGGTCATGTGCTATATTTTATTCTATAGAGTGACTTTCCTTACTTTTCCCCTTCTCATGCATAATATTCTATGTATTTTTTTTCTAAACATAGTGTGTTGGACTCCAGACATAACTGTAAAAATCTGTCAGCTCAGTTCAAGTCAGATAATGCCCTTAGCTACTTTTATTTTCCAGTATGTCACAAATGACCACTCATTTCTTGACAGAGGTGTCTGAATCAGAATATGCCCAGCTTCCTGCTGGTAGCAATTAAAATTAACCACCACCCATGGGTAGATTTGAATTAAAGTATCAGCAGAAAAATTACTCTTGTAGCCAGCTAGGTTATGCACCAATAGCAAGGTATAAGCAAAGGTATCACTAGAAAGTGAACTGCATGCTACAAAAGAGTGAATGAGGAAAAAGGAAAAGAATTCTAACCTCAATGCTATGTGAATAATGGAGAAATATTGCCACTGATATAAGAACAGGCTAGTGCAATGCAGGCAGAAAAGTGACACGGATGGTAATGGCAGCTGCAACATCTGGGAAAAGAAATGGAAAGGCCAGGTAAAGCACTGGGGATGCCAGCAAGGTAATTCCTAATTCTGAGCAAGGATCCTCCAAGTAGTGTTGAAGACATCATTTGCAACTGACACAGATTTCAAGACAGGACTTATCTAAAGTTTCTATGCTGCCCTTAGCTGATTTCAGTAAATTTCATGAGTGAACATAGTGGCAAATTTTTATAAGTGGTCATGAAAATACTTTTTCTAATATTCTGTTACAAATTGGTGTTTAGACATGACAGAAACAGAAGATGAGCAATTCATATCAGTCCAGCTCTGGAGATTTCCAAACTGATTTGTGGTCCCTCAAGTGGTCCTGCACCACTTTCTCTCTGGTTGTGGAGAACAGAGTTGGAGAGCTTCACCTCATGCCAGTTACACTAAAGACAGAACACAGAATTATATCACAGAGTCATAAAATGGTTTGGGTTGGATGGGACCTTAAAGATCATTTAGTTCTAACCTCTCTGTTGTGGACAGAGACACATTTCACTAGACCAGGTTGTTCAGAACCCCATCCAACAAGCAATTTTACTTGTCTATTGCTGAAATCCCTAAATGAGCATTGGTATTACAACATGATCTTATCCTACGGAAGAGCACAAGGACTGTGCTCTGCCAATGCAATTTGTTCCTACTTCTACCTTTCCAAAGATGAGCATATTTTTCTTCATCTATTTAGATGGTTCAAGCTCAAATTAAAAAGGAAAAATATCTGTTCAAATTATTTTTATCACAGTTATCCTACTGGAAACTTCAGGACCTTCAAAGCTATTTATTGCAAAATAAAAAACAGTGAAGAAAAAGTTATTAAAAGTTGGCATGAACTTTTAATTGTGCACAGTATTTTATTGCCTTCTATATTCTTCCCCAGTAAAATTTATGCCTCTAAGTAAACCTGTATGTTCTGCAGAGACCATAACAAAACAATTCTGTTCCAAGACTGGTGGCAATTCAAATTTTAAAGGGAACAAAACAAATGAAAAAAAAAACAAAAACCAACGGTCCAGGTAATACCTGGGCCGAATGTAAGATATTTGATATGTATCTAGACATCTATACTTCAATGAATATTAAAAAACTTCAAACATATCTCTGTGTGTCCTAGCTCCTCATGCCCACTGGCATCTGCATTTAGATGCTGTAATCCAAACACTCATATTCCTTCAACCATCAGAAGGAATAGAGCGATGGCACTAGAATGCTATTGATTTATCTCCTTTTTACATTTGCTGCAAGGTGAAATGCAGACAGCATGCCTTGGCTGGATAGCTGGGATTTATATGGGTAAAATTAAATTCAGTAAATCTTGATTTTGATGTCTGATAATACTCATGGAAAGTTTTGCACTACATTCATAGAAACACAGTAAATGAAGAAAAGTATAGTTTGTAATGATTATTAGGACTTCAGAAAAAAGTAATTCTTCATGATATTATTATCTATTATATTGTATTATTATATATGTTTTTCTGCTTGCTAATATATTGTGCCAGAAAGCCTCTGAAGTTCTTGAAGTTTAATATCATGTTTTTTGACCCATTTTCATATTTGGAAAATTCATCTATAATGGTAGAACAACATGGAAACTTGAGGAGTGAAAAAACTTACGCACTCCTCTCTAAAAGATTTGGTTGGTTACAATTTTAGCTGGTCTCATATTTCATCATCCAGTTTCCTTACCAGGATTTTCATACGGCTGAAAAAGAAGTTAATTACATAATGGTTTCATAAGGATTTGCCATGAAAAATTATAGATGCAAGACTACTATTTTATGGTTATTTATTACCATCACTTTGAGTTGTAAGCATAAAAAATGCTTGGTCTCTCTGCAATCTATCTTCCAAGTTATGCTCAAGAACACAATGATCAAAGAGCTGTGCACAGCATTGCAATTACAGTTGTGATTTTCCAAGAAAAATTTCAAGGCAGTTTGGATAATCACTTTTACTGAATTAAAATCTGGAAAAATGAAGAAAACCATCTCTCCCCATTCCTACAGCAAAAATGGCATTCCTAAGACTCATCCACCCTGAACTCCCTTGTTGCCAGTGTGTACTTGTGCCAGACAACCACAGGTAATGGGACAAAGACTGAAGAGAGAGCTCTGGAAAGGTTTGATTATTCAGTCCATGGGGTGTGCACCAAATCCCACATAGGGATAGTGGGATTTAGTGAGTGATAGACTGAGGGGATCTGGTTTGCCATGGCTCTGTGCCCTATGAGACACAACTGAGGCTGAGGGATCAAGGCCTGAGCTGACTTCTGCCCAGCTCACCATAACCACCACACACAGACAGCAATATCTCACAGGTTTGGGAGTCAGGAACCTGTGGTTCAAGACTACAGGAACATATGGTCTCTCTCTCTCTCTCTGTATGGAATGCAGAAGCCTTATTTTACTAGAAAACCAGGCTACAAAGGTCTGAGCATCAGGCATACCCCATCGTTTAAGTTCACTGGGCTAAGCAATCCTTAGCAATGCTAATGTAAGAAGAGTGAGAAAGCGGATGGCAATCCAAAGCTGGGCATACTTTGAACCTCTCCACCAGCCTTTAAAGTCACCAACAGTTATTGTTTGGCTCCAGTGGCACAGCATGATCCTAATGCTGTCATCCTGTACCCAGACTGGCCTCTAAAGAACAAAAAAACTCTCACCTTAATCCTTTGCTTTCCTCTTTATAGTTCTGCTCTCTAATGCAGCCACAAGAAAGAGAAATGCTAAGAATTTAGCATTTTTCTTGTGGAGGAGATAATTGGCTTTTTATATTGGGGTCTGAAAAAAGTTTTATCCAGGTTGTGTAACAATTCAGGAAGTGCCTAGCTATGAGTGAATGCTAAAAGAAGTCCTGTTACGTGCTCACGGATAAATCTGTTGTAATAACATTATGACCCAAATATACCCTTGAAGAATTAACTCCAACAAATAATAAGCTCTATAGTGAAACTGTAGTTAGAAGGCAATACAGATCTGGTACAGAAAACCAAGTGCAACAAAGCTAACCTCTTAACACAGATTTATAGTAGAGTATCCTGCTGTTTGCTGAGTGAAATAAAAATTGCAAATGAGATACAAAATTCATTTACTCATATCCATTAGTAGATGGTATTGCTAAACACACTCATTTATGAGGAGGAAAGAGATTTCTGCTAATTTTTGTATCTTGAGATACATGCTCCCTGTCAGGCAAAGCAGCCAACGTCGTGTTCTGTAGAGAAGTAATGGGCATGTTACTATTTCTATAAATGGAGCACTGCAGTCAGCAGAGCTCATCTTGTTCCACCTGCGGGGAGTGGTGTTGTGAGTTAACAGGAGACAGATTATGAGGCAAACTGTAATCAGCTACATTAGCTCAACCCTACTGATTTCAATGAGGCTTAACAGGTATAAATGAGGACAGACTTGCCCCTACCTAAGAGTTCCACATGTCAGATAGAATAAGAATGAAAAGCCCTTAGAAGTTTCTATCTTATTCTCTTGGTAAATTTTTTAAAGCATATGAGTACAAGACTGTTATTAAAAGCAGGAATGTGGCTAGTCTTGTGAGATAATATTGTCACAATACTTACTAAATAAGGAAATAGAGCTGACTGCCTGTATTTTGGAGTTAAAAGGCAAGGTCTTGAAAGTTTGGATTGAAAGTTTGGATTATGGGGCTAGGAAAACTGGACAAAATTCTGTCATTGGCCATTCAGTTTATGAGAAGATTAAAAAAATATTTCCCATAAAAACCCCCAAATATATTTCTTGCTTTTTCCGAGGGAACAACTTCTATGCTTTGCAAAGATAAAACTTCTGCCCGCAAGTGGGATGTACAAGCTGAATGTCAAAGGGTAAATTCCATGAGAGATGACAAGTGCTGATGGGCTTGAATTTGCACAATCAGCTGCATTCAGCCTCCCTAGGGGAGGTAACATGGGGAGTTAAGGGAAGGATGGAGAGAAAACAAGTTCAGACTGTCATCTCAGGAGGAAATCTTGGTAAAAATATGTTCAGAATTCAGAGTTTGCTAATGATATTAGCTGAAATGCCTTAAAATATTTATTTGGTGGATTTGTTAATGAAGAACGAAACAGTGTTTTCAAGTTCTTATTTTGCAAAAAGAAGAGCTGGGTGTGGTGGGTTATAATACAGGGGGAGTTATTGTCTACCCATTTTTTTCTTTCTTTGTTTTAGCAAAACAGGCCTTAAGGAATGTCAATAAAAAAATTGATGAAGTAGGAAAAAAGAGCAGGATGTGATTTTTCATAGGGTTAAACATCTACTTGAAAATGAAGCAGCACACAGCTGGCTGTAGTATCTCCTGTGCTATATGAATTACACAAGAAGAAAATCTGCTAAGAGCTTTTCTCATGTGAATTTGAGGTTTAAGAACTATCCCTGAATATCTTTTGCACTAAAGGTATCTCTACATGATAGAAATACCTTCAAGAGGAAGTGGTAATGAATTTCAAGGAGGGTTATGAAGCAGTGCACATTACAGCATATGGAAAGAAGGAAACTGCAGTTCAGCTCCCTGAGGAGAACAGTTATGGGGTCTCCTTTAGAAACATATCCTGGTCCCCACAAATTAGTCTAAAATATCAGATTGACACATACTTGTATCTATATGGTTGCATATACTTAAGTGTGTACACACACACCTCCCCACACACACAAAGGATATCTGCAACAAAAGCAGAAGATAAACATAAATAATCCAACTAGAACAACTAATTGCTTAGGCTGCTTTTACCTCTGTTTCTATGCAGTCTGGGAGCACAACACAGGAAGTCACTTTAAATATGAATATAATTTCTCTACCATGCTATTTTTCCCCCGGAAAAGTGCCTTCAAATCAGGAGAAGTAGACGTGATACAGATCCCAGGTATAAGATAAAAAATAGTATGTCAGCTGTATGGTTACCCAGCCGAAGTTCAGAGAAAAGAAAGACGAGTCTTATTAAAAGAGAAAGGACTATGAATGTGTTATAAAAGAAATGCAGCCATACACAGTGCTGCAGTGTTCTGCAGAAACCTGGCTTTTACAGGGACAGAGACTATCTTCCAGCAGAGTTTTAGAGTGTTTTCCCTACTTCCGGAGGTTTTTAATGCAGCAGCTAACAATCTAGTTACCATCAGGTAAGGCTCAGACACTTCTCACATGGCAGGTCTAGCTGAGGGTCAGTGCTGGGAGCCTTCCCACAGCTCATTACACTGTAATGGAAGCTGGAAGCCTCTGTTTCCCCTGAGATTTCTCAGTGAGGCAACTGGTGTACATTCATTACCTTTTTGTCATTATGCACCTTTGGACTGGTGTGGATGTAATCTCGCTCTCAGCTTGGTTCAGACAACTGGTGTCCTCTGTGCTTCAAAGGCAGCCTGGAGCTGATTTTCCCCAGACCTATA
This sequence comes from Trochalopteron elliotii, assembly GCA_024734555.1. Lineage (NCBI taxonomy): Eukaryota > Metazoa > Chordata > Aves > Passeriformes > Leiothrichidae > Trochalopteron > Trochalopteron elliotii. Next base: position 2,296,265 of record JANPWX010000070.1, read on the forward strand.
ACCAGAACTGCTTTCAAATGGTATCAGCCTGTCCCCCACTGGGACAACACTGTCGGATCAGACTCTGACACAAGTGACAACTGACAAGAAAGCGCAGCCAATAGAGAAAGACAGGAATCATAAACCTTGCACAATATTAATTTCCTGGCCTATTCCGTGAGGTGGAAATGGGCCAAAATGGAAAGATGAGAATTCTTCATTCTCAAAAACACTAGGCACAGGGAATCAAGAGAAGGTTCTCATTTTTATTATTTGGAGGTGGGGAGAAAAAAATATTCTGTAGTGTGGAAATTACTGCCTGCTACTCAACAATTTAAGGGTATATCAGTATTATTAGCTCGCCACAAAAGTGAGGGAATTGAGTTATAGTTGTAAAAACATCAGCTTGATGTTGTCTTGACAGAGGAATTTCTACCAGGGCTGTTGCCTGGTGCCTCTTTGAAACCCATTCCTTTATGACTGAGCGAAAGAATGAAGATAATATAGACAGAAAACACTGAAAAAGGGATCATCTTCAACACAGAAAGATTTTAAATTACCATTTTTATTATCCTCTAAATATAGGAGAAAATATGCTTCAGTTGTTAAAGGATCATGGGTAAATATAACTTCTAGACAATATATTTATTGATGATATGCATGTGAGGAGGGTGACCTTGGGTTTTGCAGAATATCTTTTAAAGATATCAAGATAACGTTTAGTAACAATAGTGTTTAGTAAAATAAATCCAGGTATTGCTATAAAGAAATAAAGAAGGAAAACATATTGGTGTTCATTTTATTTTAAGTACGAGAGGAGCAGCTGAAGAAAATTAGAGAAGAGAGCTAATATAGGGAATATATCCATAAAGGATCTTACATTGGCCAGTCATGAAGATGTCTGACTTCTTGTGTGGTGCCCTAGAAGCACTAAAAAATCATGAAAGTGTATTTTATGGTGGAAATATTCACAGAATATATGTGTGAGTGTAGCAGTCTGGCAACTCTGCAAGGTACATTCCTCCATTTATTCACAGAGCACAGGACTGTTGTGATTAATGTTTATAAATGTCCAGACAGATGGAAGGGCAGGTAAGAGCAGTGAATCTGTCCAGCTACAAATCAGGCAGATCAAGCAGGAACTAAACACTTAATGTGGCGTAGTAAGCTGGTAAAATCAACATCAGTATTGAAGAATTAATACTTCTGTAACACAGAATAAGCGTGACTAGAAACTATTTTTATGATGATAACATAATAAAAATGTGTATTTCCTGCATTTCAGAAGATATGAATTTTATTAAACAGTCCTATTTTTGAGACTTAGAGGTGGAAGTCAAAACCACTTGCACATATGCCTGAAATGGAGATTCAGTAATAGAATTCTCAGTTCAATCATTGAAATCATATCTAGAAAACCACTAAAGAAATATGGCCTCAGTCTTTCTTGCTGGAATATACCAATCATCATATATCAAAACCTGGAAAATGACATTTTTATATTAATAGGGAGAAATACTTCTCTCTTAAATCAATGACTAAACTCACATTATTTACAAGTCCCACCCATAAGCAAATGAAGAATGGATTTTTTTTGTTGGACTCTTTCTGTTCAAAATCAACACTGTTATTCTTACATAGGCTTACATTTTAATTCACCACTGTTTTTTATAATTTTCTATTGATCTGAGTGTTAGAATTTCTATGATAATGGAAATGTCACATAAAGTCACACAGGCATTCAATATGACAGTCCAGGGAGTTGTATCCTTTTTTTCTTAATTTCTTTGAGATACTCCTCTAATTTCCTGGCATGTATGCTCATGTGTGAAGGCTCCAGTGCAGCTCTTGAGTCAGATGAAGTCATCTGGTCATAAAGCAAGTCCAAAAATCTGCTGGTGCTTCCTCTGGAGTGGTAAACAAACCATATGAGTTATTTGTAAGGAAGGGTAACACTGCTAATAGTGCTTCAGAGACAGGATGGGTGAGAGTATCGTAGGCACTAAATCATGATAGGATTAGAACCCTCTGATCTGCCTATACAGTAATTAAGAAGAATTCTTAGGAAGTTCTTGTTGACAAAAATAAATTAAATACCCATCTACCTAAGAAAATGAACTTATATGGCATTTATTTGAATTGCCAGCACCTCTTCTTTCAACTTAAAAGCAGTGTATGTTTGATGCTGCGCAAAAGGCTACTAAGGGGCAGGAAAAACAGTCAATCAGCACAAACTGAGGAAGATCCTTTAATTTAGTGGACAATAGGTCCTACAGGTCTATTTACTGCCAGGAGAAACCTGGAATGGTACCAGCTTTCCATTCTGTCAGGGAGGGAAAGTGCACTGCAGAAAATGAAAGGGTTTGTTATAAATGAATTTTAGCCGATTGGATAGAAAGAACAAATTTTATTTTTCCATTTTAAAATCTATCTGGGACAACCATGAAAACAACATTCGAATGTTGGGTGAAACAGGCGGCTGACAGCAGGGCTGCTATCTTGCCCTGTTCCACAATTTGCTGGGATTTGAGTCCGAGTTCTTATACTGTATTTTGTGCCTCCCGGCAACAGGGGTATTGTGTCTTCAGATTCAAACACAGTCTTTTCACCAGGTGATGAATCTTGAACAGATTTCTCAGCACTGGAACATGTTTGAAAGGATTTTCCGGGAATCCTCTTTTGGGATGTTGGTTTCTTCAAATTCAGGGTTCACCCTCGAGATTGGTATCAATGAGTTGATGGTCCAGATGTACCAGATTTGATTAACTCAAGGACCCACATCCTGGTGAGCCACCCTCCTTTTTGGTGTAAGTTAAGGTGTTAACTTGTCCATTCACAGTTCCCAAGGCATGTCTTGATACTTGGAAAACGCCCTCTCCATTCCAGGGACCAGGATTAGTTTTACATTTACAGGGTTAAAAATACACATTCTATCATCTACTATATTTATTATATCTCCTATATTTAATTGCACGAATTTACCATCATATCTATCACAGGTTTCATTAACTGTTCCCCTCCCTTTCACCCTGAGGAAAAGGCCCCAGACTAGTAACTTTAAATGAGGAGGTTATTGGGAATTCAAATTTTCACAAGATACGTGCTATGTTGATCCTTGCTGAATGTGAAGATCCTTGAACAGAGACACATTTGTCTGCAATAATGTGGTGAAGAAGGATCTGAAAAATATTCACATATTTATAAGTATTCACTTCTGCACAGAAGCCCGTCACTTCACCATGTACCTCTACTAACAGCAGAAGGCAATATTTGTGAAAAAATCCCCGCATTCACTCTGTCATCCCAGAGCTACCAGTGAAGAGGCATCTTCTGAAACGAGTACAGCTGAGTTTTCTGTACATAAAATGTCTGCAAGATTTTTTTTTTCCTTCTTTTTTTGGGGTTAGATGTGGTATGCTAGGTTTCCTCAGACCTTCTTAAGAAACACAAAGAAAGTCTGAGGAACTGTAAAAATAGGCTCTGAAGCTGGATTTTGAACCAACAGAGAAGAACATCTGAGTTTAATGAGGGTTTGCTTGACATCAGCAGGATTGTTGGAAAGGCAGTGTATACAGGATTAGACCTCAAAATTAATGATGCAATGAAAAGGAAAAATGCATAATTTTAAGGAAGATCATTTTGATGATTGATTTTATAATTATTCATGGCACCTAATGTGAATTATCTGGATATTTTCCTTGATGGCATTTATTAATGCATTAAATTTTAAACTGTGCTCTGGAAGACAGTATAATACAGGCAGGAAACAGAGAGGTCAAAATCTTTCAAAAGAGGCTGAAAAATAAGGATGCTTCATGCAATTAAATGGTACATACAGAATCCAGGTACTACTATGGCACTGTTTTAAGCCTACTCCCCTATTACAGGGCTGCTGCAACAATTTAGGATTGAGTTGTTATATCAGATTTTTTTTTTTTGTATAATCAATCAATCAATCAATGAAACATTAAAAAAACATCCTTTCCAAGTGCAAGTTCCAAAAGAAAATTAGTTAAAGTCAGCTTAAAATCCCCTTGTACGGTATTCATGGCTGCTTTGCTTACACAGTGCTTCAGGGATCCCAAATTTGAGAAAGCATTCCTTCAGTGTGCTAATAGTTCAGGCTTACTTCTTACCCACACTCAGTACAGATTCCATTGCTTCTGAAGCTGTAGGACTTAAATCCTGATCTTGTCATTGTCAGAGCAGCTACTTACACCCAGCGCAAAACCTAGGTAGTCTTCCTACATGAAGCTGGGCTTGCTGCTCATTACACCATAAGAGATCAAAATTATTCATAGTGTGAATGGACTTGATGATTCTGAAGTCAGAGGGTTTTGCCTGATAAGAATTTAGTGGATGCTGTCAATTTTTTAGTGCAGAGACCTTATCCCATCTTTGCTGTAAGGGAGCTACAGCAACTTTAGGACCTAGGGCAATCAGAGTTTCCTTACATCACCAGTAGCGGGAAACATGGTCTGTCAGTTTAGTGTGGTAACAGAAAAATGTCTTCTGCATTATTGTGGATATCCAGCTCCACTTTATCTCCCAATAACATTTTATCTTCAAGCAGTAGAGGATTAGGAAACTCTGAATACTAAGGACAGTACATTTGATGTTAAGGGATTTTCATTTCCATATTGCTCAGTGGAAGAATATGAAACCTCTACATCAGGTGAATGTGATGATTTGTATGCTATCCCATAAAAAAAGGAGGATAATAAGACAAATCCCACTTAGAAGTCCAGAGATTCCCACAGACTCGAGCTTTGTGAAATGTCATGCAATCTTATTAATCTTTATGATTTTATGGATGTTCCAAATATGCAATGTTTTCAGTAGTAAAATGTGCGATTTTCTTCAACATATTCCTGATGTCAAACACAGCACTGTTTGTTCCATGACAACAGCACTGGCAGGACAGCTTTTGCAGGAACAGTCTGATTTGGCTGAGCTTCATGTTCAGAAAAGCCTGTTCCTGCTGCAGCCAGGTGCTTGAAAACTTTCTTTACAATATCTGACTAGCTGAGTTCAGAAGAATTAACTTTTTCTTGCTCTTCCCTTTGTGATAGGATATGAGAAGCCCTGAAAACCTCTCAAGGACTTTAAGTCCACCTGAAAAAAACACAGAAAAACTGGGATTTCTTCTTTACAACAGCAGATAGCTAATCTCTTCTACTAAATAACAGTAAATAGTGTGTGTAGTTTGGGTAGACATTTGGACTGTTACTTGAGAAGAGTCTGGGAGATCTACGTAGCTGCAGAGTAATAAGCCAGGAATCCAAATTCAAGTTAAAGCACATTTTGCCATGTGACCCAACTGCTTTACATGCACCAATCTGCCTATAGAGATTGAGTAACAGAAAGTAATTTTTGCACTGGCTCAGTGCTTCAGCTGTGTATGACACCAGTATTGCTGCATGAGCCGGTACTAAACGCGCTTCCCTTTGAAACCCCTGTGGAAGTGTGCGAGGGAGGAGGGAACTGTTGTTACTTACAAACCCACAGTTCACCCAGCTGCTCTTTCCTTACTCTCCAGTCTGATCCAGCACCCAAGGCAGCCAGTGCTATCCAGGGCCAGAGGCTGCTGTTTTTTCTAGGGTTTACAGGGAAGCACATAGCAGAGGGCACTGCCTCTCCCTAGCAGTTGTCAAAGGGTTCCTGGTGCAGCTGCACTCACCCAGCTCTGTGGGAGGCTGGAGGAGGCCTGAGAATGATCTCAGAGTGGTGTGGTTGGAAGGCCATGCACTCTGCCTGTGTGCATGCCAGCAGAGGTGTAGCAAGGCAAGATGGGAGCAGCCTGTTTTCTCTGGCTATGGATTTGCTGGCTGCAGCAAGGACACCTGAGCAGGGACTGAGGCAGCAAGTCTGGCTCATGCTCAGGTGTCTGCTCTCACCTGAGCATTCTCACCTTTCCTGCTGCAGAGAAAGCTGGGTTCACATGCAGGACAGATTAAATGCCTTCCAAAATACTCTTCCACTTACCACAGCCTAGGGAGGATTTCCTACAAAGTTCTCAGGCTTTTGAATCTCTGTTTAGTTACAACCTGCCTGTCACTTCAAGAGGCCCTGGACTGGCAGCATTCAGCCAGTGAAATGGTTGCTCAGTGACCCAAGTGAGATCATCAGCGCTAAATGTACATGATTTCAAGTCTCCTGTGCTACATTGCTTGAAGTGTGTGTCATTACTCTTCCTTCTGCCCACACTAAAAAAGAAGAGTAGTTTAAAGACTCTCACTTCAGCTGTTTATTAGCTGAGTTAACACAAACATTTCTTTTTGAGTGCTTGAGCAAAGTTTATGGTTTCTCTTCCAGGGAGGCTGACCTGAAACCTCTCTAACAACACTCTTGAGGAAGAGCATAGAAATGTTCTTAATAAAATCAATCTCAGATAGCTATTAACAATCGCAGTCTTTATGGCAATAGAAACCATAATACGAACCTCATTATAACACTTTCTAGGCCTCTGTGTGTGTAATGCAATACAGTATAGCTGGCTTAGAATTGAAATTTCTTTTGACAGTAGTATTACAATAGCAAATAATACACAGGGAGGTATTAACCTTGGCACCGCTCACAGCCTCAGCTGACCTAAAAATTAGAGATCAAATTCAGATCTGTGTTTTACTGTGTCACAAGGTAGAGCACTGTTACCTTGTTTGTAGAGCAGAAGATTGAGTTCACTATTGTTCTGCACTCGATGGATGCTCTTGCTGGTAAAAGAGATGCTAAAATCATGGTTCCTCAGAAGCTAAACTTGTATTCCAGTTAGTAAGACCATAAATAAAACTTCAGAACTTTCCAATCCCTCTTTTCTCATATTAGTTGATGGCAGACAAGTCTAATACTGTGGCCAGGATGGTCTAATAAATGTTTAAAGTGTTGGTCATGTCCATTAAGCATAAATCCATACAATGCTTCAAGTAGAGAATGACAGTCAATTTTTCAATGCTAAGAAGCCATCAGGATGTTACAACTCCACTTTTTTTGTTTGTTTTTTCTTGGTTTTGTTTTTTGTTTTTTGTTAGGTTTTATAAAGCATTCTCTAAAGGAGTGTTTTCTTCCCACAAGAAAACTACAACTTGTCCTTAGCTTGTTTCTTTTTATCTATTTCATGTATACTGGACTAAGCAAAACAGCAGTCTGGATGTCAAATTTGAAGTCATCTGCAACCCCAATATGCTGTGATTAAAAATTATAGAGCTGATGTCCTAATCTAGATTTTAATAGATAGTGTGATGAGAGGTCTAATTGTGTTACCAGCTTTAAATTAATTTTCATTATCTTTCTGTCTTTTGCTTAATCATTTTTCTCTCCTTCCTTTCTTTCACTAAGAGTCCAGTAAGACCAAATGGGCACCAAGGAAGTGGGGAGAGGGGAGAATAAATGGAACATCGGGTTGTAGAAGCAACAATTTTCTCAAATAACCAAGGCTGTTAGGAAGGATGGAATTAATCTTTTTAATTAATTACACACATTAAGAAAAAAGATTAAAAGGACTGGAGAGTGAGTGCCTTTTTGTGATCAGCCTAAACTTTATGAATCTTTCAATTTATACCTAGCATTATTCAATCCCTTCAAAATGAAACACATTTTCACATTTTAAACAGACTCTCAAGACTTGGGGAAGAGATTATGTTTTTAAAATTTGTTGGTCATTGCTTCAGAAAAATTGGTGAAAGGAATGAAAGGAAAGCACAAAACTTGTTTGATACATGTCTTAGAGGTTAATGGAGATTGGTCTATGGATCGTGACAATCTCTTTCTGACTGAAATATGTTGAGGCTCATCCAAATTTCATAAAAAAAACCAGTTGAGTTTTAGCTGGTACAAGGTCCCTTCCTTATCTAGAATCAGCGACAAGTCTTAGGCCACACTTTGCAGGTGCTTAGGAGCATTTTAGCTCTGGTCCAATACTTTTGGCTTGATCCAGATGCAAGCCTCAGCACTACAGAGGAGAGCAAAGCCCCCAAATTGAGTAGTGATGGTGATTGGAAATACTTTTTTATCTCTACTGAAAAATGGTAAAGATTTGAAGTATGAAATTTAATTATTTTCATTGTCTTCAGTTATCTGCAGTATTATAGTGTGTTTTGAATCTGAAAAATAGGGGGTGAACAGGGTAGTCTGCAATCTCATGTTCTGGTCTCCCAGTCATATGTTCCTTCATCACAACTGTATTAACTATTTTAAATTTGAGTTCACTCATTTCAATTTTTCAATTCTTTTCCTATTGAAAAGCTTATTTGTGCAATTAGAAAGAATAATGTTTTGTAGAAAGAAACCAGAAATCCAATACTCTAAGTGCTACACAGATGTTGAGGAATTCTGATGAAATAAGAAGACATTCAGCTGGGTCACTGTAAAGATAAGTAAGAAGAACAACACTCAGTGCTTGATACCTTTGCAAGAGTTAAAGCACTGGCACAACTCCTCACTGCTGCAGTGGAGCTGAGATTTCAGAGCCAGTATCAATCAGGATTCAATCAGTAGCAAAAAAAAGATTGAGTCACTGAGACAGAGAACAGCATAATAATATATGCCTAATAGGAAACCAGAAATAGCAGTTTGATGCTGGCTTAATTAATATCAAGTGTACCTTTCTCTCTGTCTTTTCCAAGTTTAAAACAGTATAAGCCAAAATGGCACATCTGACAAAAATTATTTGATCCAAACACAAATTCTATGAGTTCTGGAAGATTCAAAGCCAGAAGTGCATTCTGTGACTTTGAATGGGAGGTTTACTCTTGAAGTGCTGGGTCATTTGGTAGGAGATCTGGCTACGTGGTCAGAAGCCTTGCCTCCCACTGTCATGTTCTCAGGCTGCCACCTTTATACAGTTGTCTTGGAGATGAGAAACTATTTGTTACGGTCTCAAAGGATGTTTTAAATGCTTCAAGTTCATAAAACATGAGCAGTTAGCTTACTCTGGCCTAGGATTTGGGGCAGCCATCTCTGAAATCCAGTAGCACCCAGGGTGTGTAAGCAGAGGGAGATGGAAAACCCATCCACATGAGTCTGTGATGATTTGTTTTCATAGAATCATAGACTCATTAAGGCTGGAAAAGACCTTTAATATCATCAAGTTCAACTGTGATCCCAGCCCCATCACCCTGTTCAACATTAAACCGTCATCAACTGCCCTCAAGTGCCACATCTACGTATTTATTGAAGACTTCCAAGAATATGACTCCACCATTTCTCTGAGCAGTCTGTTTCTATGTGTTGCTCTGGCACAAAGCACAAATGGCCTTTCTCAAGGCCTTTGCTACCTAGACAAATCTCTCCCAAACAACAAAACTGATAAACTTAGCACTGTTCAGCTAAATTACTGCAGTAGATAATGAAAAATTGAAGATGGAAAAAATGGTCAAAAAAGGTTTGTTTCCATCTCCTTGACAAAAGAAAGGTGGCCTGATAAAGGCCTTGGTTAGTGCACTATCTTTTGGTGATAAACATTCATAACAATGTAAATAGATTTAGGGTGATGATTGAAACAGTGAGAGAACAGAGAGGGATTCCTTTTTTCCTCAGCCAAACCAGAAGTCTAGTAAGAATTTCAAGAAAACATTCAAAATCAGCAGAAATTAGAGTGCTGAATGAAATGCAATGGAAAGGATTTTTCGTGTCACATGGAAGGAGTGAGCGGTATTGGGACTGTGATGTTATTCACCTGAATAAAATACAACTTAGTCTAATTTACAAGGTTGACTTACAAGATAAAAATGAAACATGAGATAGAAAATACCTGTGTGTTTTCTTGTTCTACAGCAGCTGAAATATTGAGATGGATGAACAAATCTGTATTATAAGACCAAGACAAGGATACCATGAATAATAGATTTGGTTTTCATTTGGCTCATAACTAATTTTTTCTAGTTAAAAAGTTATTTGATTTTGTCAAATACTTCCCCAATAGGAAGACCAATAAATATATATTTATAAGCCACAACACTGCACTTCCAATGTTGAAATCCAGTGAACAGCTCCAGAGAGCTGGAGCTGTTCTGCCTGGAGAAGGCTCTGTGGAAACCTCTTAGGAAAAGAGAGACTTTTTACTAAAGCCTGTAGTGACTGTACAAAAGACAACAGTCTTAAACTGAGAGAGGGTAGATTAGACTGGACATAAAAATGTTTTCTCATTGTAAAAGTGGTGAAAGAGAAGTTGTGGATCCCCTAGCCCTGGAAGTGTTCAAGGCCGGGTTTGATGGAGCACTGAGCAACCTCATCTAGTGGAAAGGATCCCTGCCCATAGCAACAGGACTGGACTAGGCAATATTTAAAGATCCCTTCCAACCAAAAGCAGACAACTCTATTTTTCTATGTTTTGAGCTGTCACCAAAGACATTAAGTAGTGCTCAAAAGACCATACTTTCAAAAAGAAGGTTCCATGTATGAGTATTTAAGTATATAATACATATACATTATATATAAAAACTAGCATGGATAGGTCAAATCACAAACACCAAATTGAATATGTTCTCAAAATAGTACAAAACACTTCAGTAAGCACCTGGGGACTGCAGTAATCCCGTTCCTGAGAGCAGCACACAGACTGGCTGAACAGAATGCTAGATGATGGATGAACTCCTTCCTATTACTCACATCCTGCCCAATGGATAAAAACTAGCATCATAAATGTTTTAACCCAGCTAAGTAAGTCACATATTGGCTGGTTGGTCAAAGTTTTTCTAGGCACTTGGAATTGCAAAACTGGGGAATGAAATCCCATGGCAGGTTTTCTAGTGAGATTTCCAGTGTAAAATTGAGGCTGAAAATAATGGGCAACTGATTTGCCAGTGGTTTTTATTCTTTTAATTTACTGTTATGATTTAACATCTCTACTGCCAATGCCAAAAATTTTGCAATGTTCAGGAAACAGAAGAGAAGACTCAGGTTTTCAGTTTGTGATGTGCATTTGTGCCTCAGAAGTAGCTCCATTTGCTGTTTCTACTTGGAATGCTCTGTGGGAAGTTGTTTAGGAGGCAAGCACCAAGCCACTGAAAACAGAGCTGTGTCTTCTCACACCAAGCTGAGTAATGGAGATAGATTGTCACAGCAGAGGGAAACACTGGTGGGAGTATCTCTGAACAGAATAGTTGCATTAGTGTGTGAGTTGTTTGGGGCAGGCTTTGCAAAGCAGAGTCTGTTGATACCTATCAAAAAAAAATAAACGAGCACACACTCCAATAAAGTTGAAAGGCTTTCAGCTTCAAGGGACATAGGATGTTGACTTCTGAGTAACAAAGAGAAATGTTTGAGAGAAAGCCCTACAGTAGAGTACAAGACAGAGCAAATGGTCAAAACAAACTGGTTTCCTTCTGTGGGAGAGAGGATTTAACTTCAGATGCAGTGTGTTATCCTAGGACCAGCCCTGGCTGTGTGAAACCACAAGCACTTCTAAATTACAAGTTGTCCTATTCATGGCTGCTCCCTGCCCTTGTGTTTTCCTTGTCCACACCCCAGAGCCAGGGAGACAGTAAGAGAAAACAGGACATCTCCACTGTCAGCCTGGCAGGACAACTGTAAGAAATAATGGGATTCTTGCCCTTTTGTATGAGCACAAAAGCAATGGACTGTTTAATCTTTTAAATACTTTATTAGACTGGATGAGTTTCTGTTAATAAAGGAAGCCTGTCTCTCTTTCTCTCTCTCTCTCTGTCTCCCTCCCCTAACAGTTCTGCAGGAAATAATGGAAGCAAAGCACCACTTTGCACTCTCTATAGTGCATACGAAGTATGAGGGACTGTCAACACTGCTTTGATGTCTCCTTTATACAAACAGTCATGTTAATAAAGAATGTGTCCCCTTTTAACTACCCCGAAGCTGATTTCTCATCTGAGAGGTTATAAATTATTTTTAGAGGTTAATTGTTATGCAAATCTGCTCATCATGGGGTTCCAGCACCCAGAGAAATGAGAAAACATTCCCTTCCTCGGTGACATAGGCTCATAGAGGACACCTTTTCATTTCTAAAACCATTTGGAAAGGATTATGTGCCATATGTTTTCTCAAATGTATCACACAAGATGCAAGAAAGCTATATTAACATGGTGTTAAGGTTTCACAATTACAACATAATTGTATATTAATGTGCCTGGGTTTTGTATCCATATATTTCACAGTATGCATTTCAAAAAATAGTGCCCAATCCTGTAAATTCTACTCAGAACAGCTAACGCATAGGCAAGTATCCCCTCCGACATCTGCAAGTAAACTTTTCTGAATCAAATCACAAACAATACATACATTTTAAGTGTATGTTTGAAAAGAACAATGGGGATAGCAAACTCTGTAGGTCAAATAATGAAGATTACTAGATTTCACAACGAGATTTTTATTTATACCTAAGGGAAAAGAGGAAAAAATACATCAATTTCTTGTTAATTTCTCGTTTTGTGTACTGTATGATCAACCTTACATTGCTACCTTCACTTAGCAGGTGAGCTAGTGGGTATTTGTGTGGATGGATTGTGTACGTAACTACTGGTGTGGATGGAGAAAGATTTTCCACAAAGCAGGCTAAAGGGTAGGCAAAAACTTGTGCTGAGAGGTCAAATGTGAAAGTGTCACAAAACTGGAGTTCCAGAGACTGATGGTCCTGTTGAATCCACAAGAACTTGATGAGCTCTTGATGAGCTCAAGGCACCCAGAGCCTCTGCAAGTGCCCAGGGCTTGTAACAAATAGCGAGGGAACTCCGAATAATGGGAAGTTTGGGCAAGAGCAAAAACGCAGATCTGACCAGAATGGTTAATGCTATGTTCTTCATTTATTCCATCTAAAATGGCGAGCTATATACATCTCTACATAGTTTACATTCACAGGTGTATTCTTATTGGCATACAGCACAGGGAAAAATGCAAACACTTATTGTTGAACAAACTCTTAAGGCAGCTACTGTGTCCACACTAATTGCTGTACTTACTACCTACTAGAAAACCCTCTGTCTCTGGCTAACACCTTAAGCTGTAATTTTATCTGCGGCATAGACTTGGCACTGAATTTCTACCTGTGCCACAAACTCCTACAGGCCTTAACCATGAGGCCCAATCTGGGTGATTCACTCACAGTCCAAATACAAATTATATACTTCTTCCCTAAGAAATTCTGCAACAGTAACACCCACTGGCATCAGCACTGGGCTGTATAGCTAATTCACATTTCTATTCACAATAACAAATTTTGTACTGGAACAGGCAGCCCACAGAGGCTGTGATGTCCCATCCCTGGAAGTGTTCAAGGCCATTGTGTGCGGGTTTTGAGCAACCTCATCTAGTGAAAGGTGTCCTTGGCTATGCCAGGGAGTTGGAAATAGATGACGTGGTCCCTTCCAACCCTAACCATTCTATGATTCTATGATTCTAAGAATTTGAACTGTAAAAGATACCATAATAAATATTTCCTGGAATCTGTAGTGCTCTATCTCGGGCTTCTGTCAGGGCATTCTGCTGCAGTACCCTTTGAGAAAAAATGTTGTCATGAGACAGACACATAAGCCTGATAATTGTCTTGGCAGTTCTTCATAGAAGTTTCCAGGGGTGCAGAATGCTCGCATCATCTAGGAATCCTAAGGATCCTGGGCAGCCAGGATCCTGAGATCTTGGCACAGTGCTGTGAAACTGAAACTTACAGAATCTCTGTAATGGAGAAAGCTGGGAGTGTATGAGGCCTGTAATTTTTGCTAGGACTTGTATGAGGAAAGTCTCTTTTCCAACAGATAATCAACAAGATGAAGAGTAAGACAAGAATAACTGAGATTAAGGAAAACCAAATTACAGCAATCATCAACACTGTTTTATGCTGCTTGCTCCTTCTAGCATTCATAATAGACCAATAGTTCCTTTTAAGAGTAGTAATAATGACCCTGGCAGTAGAATTTCTGAATTTTGATCAATAATTTTCTAAATTGGAAGTTAATACTCTGTCAAGTTTGAAGAGAGGCCGAAGAATTGTATTTCTTTAAATATAACAAAGTGTAGTAAGGTTAGGACCACAGAGCAAAAGACTGTAGGCATAGTTATATAGAAACAGAAGGTCATTCTGAGGCAGATGTGTGGTACTAATTTACACAGTCCTGATTTATTGAAGTACCTTGGAAATACCAAGAATGAATTTTACCAAATAAACCACACCATTGAAAGTGGTGAAAAGTAACCTTTTTTTTAGCTCCAGCATCAGATAATGATAGCTTTTTTTCTCCAAAATTTTCATCAGCAAAAAAGGTAAAATCACCACCCAAAAGTTCTAAGTAACAATGTATATAACTTTTGGCAAAAATACACTTCTTTCAAATAATTTTTTTTTTACAAAAGTATCTGCAAAATGCTTTAAGTACTCTATTTCTTCACCATCCTGTTCCAAAAGCCAGTGTCTAGTAGGAAATAAATATTTTGTGGTGCCAGTGATGTGGTAAATCTGGGCAATTTAAAGACTTCTCTTAGCAGACCAAAAGTTCTGCTTCCTGGACACTTCAAAACCTTCCTTTTTTGAATACCTTACCTGACAAAGCTGGTGTTGGAGCTGGGCTACAAAGTCCTCTTAAAAAAATAGATGCTACAATACTTGGCAGGGTCCAAATCAAGTTTGGTAGGTTGCCAAAAAAGGAGGTACCTAAAAAACCCCAAGTAGCAATTTTTCAAAATATGATCCATAATTAACACCTTTAAAATCTGTATTTTAAACCTGCAATTTATGTAACAGTCAATTCTGACAGCTACCTCTTTTCAAACTTGAAAATAATGAGTCCTTCAGTATTAAGTATAAAAGTATTAAGATGAATAATTTTATTTAAAAGAAATTTACTTATTCTTTTATAAAGCATGCAAATTGATATCTAAATGGTGTTTGGGAACAGTAGGGAGCAGAGAAAACAAGTAGTCCCCTGTTTTCCTAATTGCTTTGAGAAGCATTAGGTGTCTGCTGAATAATGTTACATTTTGAGCCACTGAAGTAGAGATGGTGTTTTAATATGAGGAGCTCATCCTGAGAACAACACAAATTTGAATGAGAATAACCACAGATTGGATCATCATCCAACCTCCCTCATCAAGCAGGGTTATCCTAGAGCACAGGATTGCATCCAGACATTAACTAAGAAATCAACTCCAATTAACTAAGAAATTATGAGTCAAGCAGTACTCTGGAGGTATTTACAGATGAAGAGTCCTTAGAAACAGAGTCTTAGTCTATAAAGACATGTAAGAAAACTACTAGACATTACCATCTGGATCTGGTTTCATGAGTTCCTCAGGAGGAAAGTGTCAATAAAAACAGTAACAACTGCATAGCTGAAGTGGTCAACGGGAGGGGTTTGAATGTGCTAGTTTCACTGTATTTGTATAAAATCTCACTAAAATGGATGAATGCTCTAGAGAGATAAAAATCTGAGAGATAGGAGTTGGACAGTGTCCTCTGTAAAAATGAATACAATACATTTACCTCTAAGAATAGAGTTGTTCGGTATCTTGAACCCAGGTGGAAGTCTGGACTCCCTACAAAGTTGCCAGAATTCCATACAGCCATGTTAAAAACCCCTACACATCCCTACCCCCAGGGACTCCAGACCCATGCAGAAAGCTGTTTCTGCTAAAGCTGCAGCTGCTTAAGGTTATCAGGGCAGGCAATTAATTCCTTTATGTGCATTCTGCTAGCAATTTCAAAAATCCATCCTTCTCCTGTCTGTGAAACACTGACTTTGCACTAAAGTGGATGAGGGATTTTTGTTAAACAAGTCAGGAAATTCTCTCAAAATTCTCATGTTAGGGGTAACTTGGTGTCTCACGAGCATAAGGATGTTATGTTATGCTGTGACACAGCTTTAGTCAGCAATTGTGTTGAAACTGAACTCTTACATGACAAAAAGAAAAACAACTACTTTGTAGTGTTTTCCACATCATCTCTTTAATTTTGGAAATTGCACACAGCCACCTTGATGTCTTTCCCTGTTTAGAATTGCCTGAATTAATCTTCAGTCTTTTTGTGAAACTATTTTGTTTCCATCAGAATTTATGTTGTTTTATAAAAGACAGGAGCAATTTTAAGCTCAGGTAGATTCTTGGGTGAGATAAGAGCATTCCAGTTATTGTCTGGGTCCTTTCCTATCTGGGCATTGCAGAAATACTGGAATTGCAATGGGAGCATTTTGACATCATTGTTATTTTAGATTAAGCCAAGAACATCTTCAACAACTGACTGATCTTTTTACTTTCAATAGATTGAGGTAAATAATTAAAAAACTGAGTTCAGAGTTTGAAGATATATATCTCCAATAGGAGATTCAGTTAATCTAGAAACATTAAATATAGATTTCCTGAATTTGTGCCTGTCAAACATCAATTTGAACACTGCATGGTACAATCTTAGACCAAATGCAATGAGTATAACTCTAAAAATAAAGAAGAGGAAGAAACATTACTAAATATCTAGCAAAAAAAGTTCAAAAATATCTTAAAAAATATTTGGAAATCAGTTTTCCTAGAGGCAAAACTTTTTTGTCACGTGATTTCTTTATTGGAACAATTTCTATGACTTCTTGCTCTAAATTCTATTACTCAGTCAGTAAAATTCACAAAAATATTTCCCCTTGTTGCCAATTTGGGAGTTTTCTCTAGCATTCTGCATGCCAAATAGAATCGTAGATTTTCCTTGTAAAACTACTTTCAATTTTACAAGTTAAGGGGGAAAGAATGACGAAAACACAGCTTGTTTTAGTAAAAAATATTGACTCATGGCTTTTCAGAACCAAGCTGAAAGGACATTTTCTCTGATTTTTCTTTCCTTCCTATTATTTTAAAAACATGGTTTCTCATTAAAACTCAAATGGTATCTTTGTACTTGTCACAGAAGACATGCTTTTCTTTTGTAGAACATCCCAGCTGTGTAGTTCATTCCTGTCAGAGCTCTACTGGCAAGAAGAAGGTGAATATTGGTTAAAAAAAGAGGGCTTGGATCCAGCAGAGCACTTAAACAAGTGCTCATTACTATTAATTGCATGTTTAAAGTACATGCTTAAGTGGTACCTTGGTTTGGTGCCTACCTCCATAGCTTTTGATCAGGAATGATTATTGCTAATTGTAGTACCTTGATTTGACAAAACTCATAATTTTCATCTGGAGCCCAACACCATTATTGCAAACTCCATCCACGTGCTCAGCCGAGAAGGCAGAGGAGGAATGACCATCACATTCATTCTTCATCTCCACCTGTAACAGCAAACAGAGGATTTGGAGTAAGACTCTGCATTTAGCATTTACATGTGCCTACCTGTCCTGGACTCCCCTCATGGGCAATGGAGAGAATTAGGCACAAATAGAGACCACCTCAGAGTACTTCAGAGAAGCATCAAATGCATGCTTGCTTCTCTCCACTGTAGAGTGAGATGAGAGGATTGAAATTGAGCATCTTGGTTGCAGACAGAATATAAGGGCAGCTGAGATGAATGCTTTACCACTCAGTGTCTGAACCACTGTCGTGGGGATTTACATAAGCAATATACTAAAGAAGAAAACCTCATGAAAGGTTAAATTCACATTTTATCAAACATTTAAAAAGACTGTTAGGTGTGGTTCTAGAAACTCATGGCATTTCCATTTGTGTTTTCCCTGGCAGTGGTAAATAGTTTTAATTCACACAAAATTCATGTTACCACTAATGTGCAGACTATCACAATTATTCTCAGAGTGCATCTAAATACTTCTCTGTAAAGAACCATGGTCCCATCTGGTGCACATTAGGAAACCATGGTCAGCTGCCCCATGGCAAGTCCTCAGAACAATAATCACAGTTTTCCCAACCATGCACCTGAGGGTTGTTAGATCAGCACTTTCAACATGAAAGAGCTGTACAAGATTAGCAAGAGGCTGCTCTGGGTTCCCTGATCCTCTGCCAAGAAATTGGAAAAAAATGAAAAAGGGCAGAAATCAGTGAAGAGATGAAGCATTTTTAATTCTTAAGATAGTTTTCCTGCCTCACCAACAGGTACACATTTGCTTTTTAACATTTTCAGTGGAAAAGAGTGCAGCACCTGTCCCTCCTTTCCCATTTTCTTATTAATTTACCAGTTTAAACGTGCTGCATTGTAAACTACTTTGCATATTTAGTAAAACTTGAATCAACATCACAAATAAACTTTGGGGAAAGAGGAACACCTCTTTTGTTCGTCTAAAAGTTCTTTTTTTCTCTGGTGCTGAGGTTCATGTAGGGAGCAACGGGACATGTAGGCCACAATGGGGGAAGTGTAGTGGGGCAATATGCACATAAACAAGCTTTCTATGTTACCTGCCTGGAACCTTGCTGTTTTGCACTGTTATTTAGAGAATTTTACTGCATTTCTCCTCATCATGATTCTAGTTATAATCACCAAAAAGGCTGGAAAAGATCTTAAGGCCTCCCCCTGAGACCCTGAGAGTCCCGACCCTTGTTCAGCCACATACCCTTCCACCACATGTCCTGCAGTCACCCCTGCCCAGGCTGCACTGCTGCATCCCTGCCTGCCCTCCCCTGGTGACAGCCCTGCTATGACCTGCCTCCTTCTTTCTACATGTCCTTTTTCCATTCCCTTTTTTCTGCTCCTTTCTCCCATTCCTTTCCAGCCCCTATTTTGGGGCCTGATTGAGAAAGTCTCTTTTGGAGGCACTCCTGGAGGGCAGAGGAATCCAGGGAAGCTGGGCATTCCTCTAGGAGGAAATATAAAGGCATAGGAGCAGGTTGTCTCCATGTACCTAAGGATGCGCTGGCAGGGAAGAAGACCTTATAAAGGATGTGTCAAAGAAGGAGGCTGAAGTAGAAAAGCTTCTACTGTATATTATATAACCTTAATGGATAATTAACGGGGCTTTTTTCTTCAGTGATATTTTGCCTTACATAAGATATGACTATCTGAAGTTAAGATTGTGTCAACACTTGCATTTAGGGATATTTTGTTCCAAATAATAATAGAATCATTCAGTGGTTTGTGTTGGAAGGAACCTTAAAGATCACCTAGTTCCACTGCTCTGCTCCATGATGAGCAGGGGCATCTTTCACTAGACAGGATTGTTCAAAGCCCAATTCAACCTGGCCTTGAATCCTTTCCAGGATTTGGGCAGGATATACTGGAACAGTCTCAAAAAAGTTTTTTTTTAAGTTATTATCTCAAACTCTGTTAGAATGAAGTTTCTACTTTGAATGATGAGGGCCAAAGGTTATGGCCATACAGCACAGATGGGGAAAACCATCAGGATGAAAAAATTCCCCATAATGGTGTAGCAATTATTTAAGCTGTGTCCAATAGTAAGTGCTGCAGTTAAGCACAAAAAGCAAGCCACCTTTATCAGCAAAGCCATTTGCTTTTCCAGTTGTGTGGTAAGAAAGCAAACTAAGGTGAAATTTTGTCCAAGCTAGTTGTGTACTGAAGTAGAAGTGCACAATGGTATGAGGAGCACAGTGGGTGATATTGTTAGAGGTTGTGGGAAGCTGTGAAATACTAATCTTGGCAAGAATGTTGATATTAAGAAACCCTCTTTTAATAATTTGATGTCCAGTACTGCTGAATAGCAAAGCTGATCAGTCCTACTGTTCATAGTAGTGATAATTCTCTCTGCATGGAAATAGGATCATATGGAAGTCCTGGATTAAATTCTTTAAAACAATACATAGGATGGAAGAACTGACTAAGACCTGTGATACTTTGCAATTTAAGTACCATTATTCAAAATACAATCTAAAAAAAAAGAGAGAGAGGGAGGAGAGGAAACAGAAGTATTGTCAAACTTCTGCTTTATTTTTACACTAAAATGGCTCTGGAGTATAAAAGGCATTGCTTGAAGAGCTTTTCTCAAGAAATACAGAAAAACACTAAGAAAGCTGAAAGAAGTCATCAGATATCATGGTAGATTGACTGAGGAAATGCAGACTGAAAAGCAAAAAACAATAGTTTTCAGTTGTGTGTTTGGCCAAAATAGGTTTGGAATTGGGACTGAAGAATTAATTTCTTGTTTGATTCCTCTTGTAAGGAAACAAGACTGTGTATATATCCCTTATAGATTTATAGTTTCATCAAGGAAATCTTAACTCTGTGATTAATCTTTTTATTTTATGGAAACAAGTTTTACAAGACCTCAAGTTTTGGCCAGCTGCCCAGACCTTAAAATTCTTCTGCCATGAGGCGTGTAGTGAAAAGCCCCCTGCTTGTTTCCAGGCAATCCAATGACTTGCAGCCCTGCTGGCTGAAGCAGAAGGTCTGAAGATCTGAAGCTGCAAGGGTTAAGGTTTGCCCAGCCATGCCTAAAGGGAGTCAGACAGAACCTATTTGCAATAAATAGGAGCACACAGGCTCTTTCAGCAGTTAGTTGACTTCAAATGCTTCCTCATCAGCTGGACATTCCCTGATAACAGCTCAGGGATCTCAACACCTGTGACAAGCATGGGATAACATGGGAATGCATCATCATGCAATTCTCCTTTCAGGCATTGTTGTAGCATGACAATGAAATCCCCTGGTTATGCTGACAATTCCCAGCACATGGAGAGAAGTAAGAAGAGTTGTTAGCTCTTTGTGATCTTGCCTTGGCTGGGATGCCCAAGGTAAAGGCTCCCTGCAGTCTCCCTTTTATTTCCCAGCAGAAGGCATCTGACAGTAGTCTTTCACTGTCTGCCAGTACTGCCTCAATAGAGCTTTTAATTTAACGGACCCTTTTGGTTAACATGTATGAGAGTAAAAAGAACCAGTGCAAGGGTTTATTTTCATACAAATACGGCAGGATCTGTACATAGTGAAAGAGAGGAGGAGAAATAGAAGAATAGAAATCAGGTCCAAACCTGATCCCAAGGATTTGACTCCAGTCCCTACAAAACTTCAGGACAAATATAATTATCCTCACTTTACTGATTTGAGAATGCACCCACCCTCACTTCCCCTTCCCCACTCTCAGAGACTTCTATCTTCAGTCAGTAGTCCTTTCTGTAAATTTCTTTAAACTGTAATTGGATCATTTTCTAGATGCTGGGGGACCCCTTTGTCAGAGGAACTAATGGGGACAATCTCTATTTGAAGGAACAATTTATTATTATTATTATTATTATTATTATTATTATTATTATTATTATTATCATTAGCAAAAACTTGATGGATTTGAGTCTGTTTGTGGTAGAAATCCTGTTTTACTAGCAACTATTTTTAAGGGAATTTCTATCAAAATATCTGTGCTTTTTCACTTGATGGTCAAGTGATCGGTATAATTTTCTGCCAGATGTAAGATTTTAAATTTATGAATATCATGATCTGTGGATGTGTGTTTCTTTGGAAATTTGGAGCTTAGCCTGCACACTCAGTACTCTTGACCTTAGAGGTCCCCAATGTGTAGGCACTATTTGAACCAATTTCCCCAAATCGCCTTCATTTCTTCTCTCTCTTTCCGTACATATGGCCTTAGTCTCGTGCAGAAGGCCTACATGCAGCAGTGAGTGCACACCTTTGCTTAGAAAGGACCAGGAATCAGCCAAGACCCAGACTGGTGAGGAATTCCCTAGGGATGCCATGCTGGATGTATTAAAGTTTATGGGATTTTTCACACAGGTCCTTTAGAAGATAATTTGTACAGTTCTGCTTTAGCCCTTAAAGTGAGTCAGTAGGCACTAAAATTAAAAAACAGATGTCAAAAAGCATGGAAATAGCATCTAAATATTCTGGGAAGTGTTTTATTAGTATGTAATTAATCACAGGTTGTGCTCCATAGGTGAGCTTTTGCTCTCAAGGCAATAAATCCACAAAGTGCAAACTTGACTTCTGCTTGCCAGCTTCAAGAACTGACAAGCATATATATTTTCCTGTTCCCTAACCCCCCTTGCAGTTTTTATTTTAAGTGACCACAACAAAAACTGCTACAGTAGTTTTAATGAAGAAAAGTACAGAACTCGTATTACAGAAAACTGCAAAGTTGATTAAAAAAACACGATCCTTCCAATTGCAGGTCCTACAATCTCCTAAATTAGCTCAGATGAACTGATTATTGTGGAAATGAAAATATATTTCTTGTCACTGCTGCAACTTAGATCCAGATGTTAAGTATCACCCTATTTTCCTTGTTTTGGCATGCTAAAAGCCAATGTTACTTGAATATGTAAGATATGCATATAAGAGATATGCTATATCTCATACTGTCACTAAATTCTTGGAACAGCAGGAATAAACTTTTTAGGTGACTTAGAATTGGAAGCATCTCATTTGTCTGATACAGAAAATAACGATTTCTCATTTTCAAGTACAATAAATGATCTATGGTATGAAAACCAACTGAAATTAATTTGCTGTCATGCATTCTTTCTGCTCAGGTGTGAAAGATTTTTATCATGTACAGATACAGTCCTGCTTTCTGCTCTAAGTGAATAATTTTCTAGGCAAATCATTTTGTTTACATTGGTGGTCCACAGAATGGCTGACTGAGAAAAAGCTCAAAACTTAGAGCTGGTTCTTGTTGGTTTTGGTAACCAATAATTTCCCTTTAGAAAGGTTATTTCTTTTTCATATTCAAAACTACACAGGAAGCCTAAGGAATAGGTGATTCTCTGAGCACTGGCTCATGTCATCACCCAAGAGAATAACATGGAAAACTGCTTGAGAATGTGAACCATTTAGTAGAAAAGCTTTGCACAGGAATATGCTGATAAGACACCAAGGATATAGAGACCTGTAAGTGTTGGTAACCTGAACATGCTGAGAAAGGAAGAGAGAATGGGTTAGGGAGGAAGTGTCAGCTGAAGTGGGCTTGGAAATGGGTGCAAAGAAATTACCTCCTGCTGCATGTGGATTGTTTTTGGAGGCAGTGCCTTGAGCTTTTAAGATAGTTGTGCGTGCCAGATCTGGTTAAATTACCACATTGCCAACATTATGATTGAATGATGTTGCACAGCACACCTACTTGGAGCATGTCTGCCTGAGGTAGAAGACAGAGACAGAGCAAAGGTGGACATTGAACGTGCTGTATTTGCTGCATCTTCAAACTGTTCCTTTCTGACTGTAAGGAATGTGGTAGTCTTGGGTAGAAAGGCCTTTATCCAAAGCAGACACAATGAACCCAGGCTTTCAAACGAAAGCATGTGCCCTGTGTACATTCCCCAATCCAGCTGTTAGCTGGCTACATTATAACAACCTCTCCACCATTATCTATCCAGCACAAAGGACATGGTCTTCAATGCCACAAATGATGCCTGAGCTGTAGGAATGTTTTACAGGTTTCTAAACAGTCTTTCTTTTAATATCTTGTCCAAGAACAAGCATCTCTTTTTCAGGGATTAGTCTGTCCCTAATTCTGAGGGAGCACCACCTGGTGCAATTCTTGGGTTCTGTGGAGTTAGCTGGAATTCAGGAAGAACTATGGACTGGGCTCAAGATTGGCAGATACCTTCCTATTGACTGCTTTGTAAACTACCACTCACATCAAACATGTTACAGCAAAAACAATGATGAAAGGTGTAGCTACCAATAGTTCTCTCCCTATTCATCTTGCTGGTATTTAAAGATCCAGGTTTATTCTTTAAATACAGGTTCCCATTGCTGACACAATTAGCTGTGTTTGCAACAACCATTAGGAAGACATTTGGCCAGTAGGAAGTGATGAGAGAATAGTTTTTTCATCAGCTTAAATCTTAACCTTTCTATCCCATGCTGAGTCTGTATTACAAATTAAAAAAAAAAAACCCTCACATTTTGATTCTTATTTTTCCTTTTTCTCCATTTAAACTAACCTATTCAGTACTTTTCCCTGGGAGACCAATGTAATTTCTCAACAGTCTTCTGGCATGCTCCCTTCTTCTTCCTTTTGTCTCAGTCTTAGAGTCTATTTTAAAAATTGAGGATCTTAAAAACGGCACACTTACGGCATTTGTGATAAGACAAATTTATATTTCTGTGACAGAGTTGGTATACCCATCTCTCCAACATCCTGCTTATCCCAGTCACACAATAGCAAGTGGATTTTTAAACTTATATATTAGGACCTGTTCCTGTTGGTAAATTGTATATGCACCAATGCTCACAATTCAAATAAGCAGGTGACAGAAACAACAGTAAACTCTCAGTCTTTGACAGCTTGTTTATTCACCATCACCACTGGTTTCCCAAAGGGGGAAACACAAACTGTTTTTGCTGCAGCTCTACTCAAGGGTTAAATTAACATGTGCTTCCAGATACAGAATTCTCCCTGAGGGGGAAGTATGTACAAAAATGAAACAACACAAATATCCACTATTGTAAAATTCTCAAAGGCAGAAGTGTACAAAAAAAACTCTCCTTGTTCTCCACTAACATTAGACAGCCCTGGAATCTCTCCAAGCACAGAATTTAGATGAATATAACATTTTAAAATAGGATTTTAAAACAACTAAATAGAAGACATTTAATTGGAGAGGTACATTGGAGAGGTACCATTTGCTTTGCACTTCATACCCCCTTGCCTGCTTGTGTTAGAATAATAGATACACATCCCAGATGACAGGCTGCTGAAGATGCGGTCCAGTAGGGACATCTAGTTTCTTCCCGGAGCCTGTAAAGAATTGCTTCAGTAACTTTGAAGACGTCTTTTTGATTGTAACATAAATAAGTGGTTGCAGAGGTCTAAGTTATAATATGTCCTTTGTCAAACACTGCTTCTTTTAAACTAGTTGATATAATTATTTTTTATCTGAACCTCAGGTGCAAAGCAATCTTTCAGGAAGTGAATCTAAAAAAATCTCTCAAAATCTCTCATGTTTAGTTGGGAATTTTTCCAACTCTGGAAATGACCACAATAAAGAATCTGATAAAAAATGTAACGTGTTCAACTAGAGGCTTAGTAGTTTAAGTTTTGGGAGCTCGGTCATTTTGGCTGCCAGTTTGAACAAAGGTAGAAGTGTGACAAGGGGCAGACTGAGCCTTACCCACCTGTACCTGCATTTACAATCAGGGTCGCTTGAGAAGGGGAGGTCAGCTGCAGATCCGTTCAGGACATTCAAGCCTTACCTTTTCCTTAGACACAGGTGGCTTGCCCCAGGTTTTTGACACAGCTCTCTCCAGCACTGGCAAGTTCAGGACCATGCAAGCAGATTGGCTCAGTTTGCCTGACTGTGCCATGGAAAAATTCTGGAATTGGTACAACCAGATATTTGTCACTGCTATGCAGGGTGTTGGTACTAGGAACATGGTTTTCCTTCTGTAACTCCTCCTAGAGTCAGGCCTCTTCAGGCAGTCCATGTAGCCAGGCTAATGGGGAATTCCAGAGCTTTTCATGCCTGGGTGGGGGAAGCCAGAGCAAAAAAAAAATTAAACATCTCTATAAGACAGCATTTTCCTCTTTCTTCACTTCACTGAACCCAAGATTTGTAGTTCATGCTTCCTTTTTGTGGTTGTTGTTTGGTTTGGTTTGGTTTTGTTTTTTTGTGCCCTCATCATGATCTCTTGCTGAACCCCTAAGCTCTTCTTTAGACGGTAAAGATAATCAATTCTCACACTCAGTACTTGAAACTTAGACAAGTATTAAGGAAACTGAAATTCAAACCCACAGCTTTCAATGAGGTGTCTCATTGACAAGACCCAACTTGTCTTTCCCATTTCTGATCCAAGGAAAGTCTCATATTTCTTGGAGGCCATCTCCAGGAGACAGCATAATCAGGCACCCATTCAAGTTGGCTGAAACATTTCAATCAACTTGAAAGATGCACACTCCACTGCCTAGGGCCTGGTTGTGTTTTGTGTCGCTTACATGGTCACTGCTTGTGGACATGGACAGCACAACCCCTTGGCGTGAAGGAAGGATGACCCCAGCAGCAAGTGGCAGAAGAGTCAGAGCAGGGTGCCTGTGGGTCTGCTTATCTCACAGGTTTCACAGGCAGCCTGCAGAAAGTAACCATCTTCCTGAAGGATAGCTTGTCCAGAAAGGTCCAGCTGTGTCTGAATGTCAGTGTCACATTAACAGGTACTACATGAACAGGTATGGTGTGCAGGCACCATTTTTAACACCAGCCACAACCCTAGCTAGATCCAGGGCTGTGCTTCCAGGTTTCTCTGCTCAGGCAGCTTACATATGCTACAGCTAAATAGACCACAGGTGTGCAAATGGACAGGAAACCTCTGAATGAAGACCAAGCTAGTAGCCTCACATTTATCACTTGGTGAGTATGTGGGTTCAGATGGCACAATTTTCTCCACTGGTAGTATAAAAGGAAATGGCACTCCATTCAGTCAGTGGTTTGCATATCCCAGGAGTCCCATAATAATTTCCATGTCATAGTCTGCATGCAAAAATGTGGTTCTATAGAGTGGAAGAAGTTAAAAAGTCAATGTATTTTATGGCCCTACAAGGTGCTGATAGATGAGTTCTGCCTTTTCCAGATTCAATCAGTGAGGCTGCACATGGAGGGAACTGGATTTTCTTGCAGAGTGCAGGACTGGCGTTATTATCATATTTATCATTAGCAGCATGAGCACACATGGCGCAGCAGCACTTCATCCATATTCATGCCTTATGTGTTGGTGCCCTGCAAGCAGGAAGCCCACAGCCACTGTCCCACTGTCTACAAGTCACACAGATGTACTGGTGCAAGTCACCCTAGTCAGCAGATGCCCTCTGGAGATACCAGATGTTCAGACAAAAGGGAGGATGTGAGCTGTGAGAGAAGTCATGTAAGGTGCAGCATGAAGAGGATTTGCAGAAAATGGTTCAAAATGGTTGGTGCGAGCAGGTGTGAATAAATATTATTTCTAGACATTTGTTTTTGTCCTGTCCCTTCAAGGCACTTTACAAAGAAGTCACTATCATGATCCAAATTTTCCTAAAGCACAAGAGTTCTCACAGCTTGAGAGTCCTCCCTTTTCTCACTTCCAGGCCTGCCTTGCTCTGGGCATTTCGGATAGCTGACTATGTTTTCTCTCTCTCTGAGCAAAGCACTGCAACAAGGACAAAGTGATCAGGCAAGGTATCTCCCCACTGCTGACCTCCACCCACTATATTCAATGAAAAATAAATGGCAAGGAAATGAACCAACTTGGTGTTATCGGTCATGCAGTATCACTGCTGTTTTCAGAGACTGGACCTTTCTGAACTCGTCTGGGGACTCTTCAGCTGCAAAGCCAATGACCTCCTTTGTCACCTCGCAAATGCCTCCCTCCTGTGAGCCTTGTGGACGATGTACATCTTTGTTTAACAGGACATACAGCTTTGAAGAATGAGATAAAGATTACTGATAGTGATGTGAACTCAGAGCAGGCATAAGTCACCTTTCCAGGAGAGCTCAGCTCTGATTAAAGCACAGTAGAAAAATGTGCCTCTCCCAAGAATTCCCCTTGTAGATTTTCCACATTGCATCAGTGCATGACAGACTAGGAAAGAAATATGACTACAATTTTGAACATAGAAACAATTCCTAAAAAAAATGATTTTCTGATTCTTAGTAGGAAGATCATAAACCTTTGCTGCTTAGTTAAAAGGGGCACCAATTCTTTTAATGATATTAAAAAATTTCTACAGCCTGTGTGATGCAAGGCATCACAAGAAATATTACAGCAAGTCCTGGTGAAAAGAATGGGCAAGGAGACATGCCTTTATTAAGATCAGCTCTAGGTGGGGGGATTGCGCACACCACTGCTACTTCTGATGGATGACGCAGAGAAAGAGTGATCAGCTCTGCCGCACGGCAAGGCTGGGTCTCCCTCCTCACGAGAGTCCCTGGGAAAACCCTAGGAAAAGGCTGGCTTGTTGGAAGTCCTGTGTAGAAAGTACTTTTAAATTATGGTGACAAGATGGAACCCAGCTCTGATTGGTTCCCTATGGTTCTGCCGACCCAGAATGGGCATTTTTAGTTCTTGGTTTTGTGTTGGCTCATTGTTTTTTAGGGGTTTTATGTCCAAATAATGTCCCATGAACACTTGAGGCTTTTTCGTTTGTATGTCGGGTGGTTGTCATCTGTTGCCATGCGGGAAGTGGCAGGGGCATGGGCAGTTCGAGGAAAGGATACAGTTACAAAGAAAGGGCGTCTCAGGTAATTAACATTTAACAGAGAAAACATTTAGGAAAGGTATTTCCAGTTACAATAACAATAGGTCTGAACTAAATGGTTCTTAACAGAGAAAAGCCTTACCACAGGCAAGGTAAACTGTATCTGAGTAGGCACTTCACTTAACTGAATTCAGAAACTTGTATTTTATTTCCCGGACTGGCTGTCTTGAAATCCCATTGTTGATGAAAGTAGATCAGGGACAGTTAAAATGAGACTAGGTGATGAAAAAGGATGAAGATTTATAATATAATTATTTTTAAAAATCTAAACTTTAGATGCAGCATTACTTATTAAAAAAAAATTAGAAGCCACTCTCTTTATGTTCCTATGCACACATACATATACAGCACAGTGAGAGTGAGTTCTATTTTGAGAATACGATGCTTCTCAGATGTCATTAATTTGAGCAGGAGGTCATCAAAAAAATGGATTTGCAAGACAGAGATCAGGCCATCATCTGATCTGTTTTGCACAAGAATAAAAGAAACAACGTTCAAAGAAGAGAAAAAACCATGTTGTAACTTTGTTGACAAAGGGTCAGAGCACTTTCTTAAAACATGTCTGGCAGTGCTCTCTGAAAGCCTCTGTGTCACTAATAAGAATGTCACACTTGAAGGAGCATTGTACTATTTTGTAACCTACCATATGAA
Organism: Trochalopteron elliotii; assembly: GCA_024734555.1. Taxonomy (NCBI): domain Eukaryota; kingdom Metazoa; phylum Chordata; class Aves; order Passeriformes; family Leiothrichidae; genus Trochalopteron; species Trochalopteron elliotii. The sequence continues at coordinate 2,324,900 of JANPWX010000070.1, forward strand.
ATCTGGTGCCCAGTCACAGGTTAAATGCGCACAATGAAATTCTCTTTCCTCCCACTGCCAGTTCTGTCACTTGCTACACTGAAGTCCGCAAAAATACAATATGACTCAGAATATGTAGGCTGTGGCTAGGCAGAGAAAGTTCATTCAAAATTGATTTTCTTTCAGGCATCCCTGATATTCCCTGTTTCAATTGCTCACCTACTGTACAGTTGAGTGAACACTTAAGGAAGTTGCAAAGCGATGCAGCCTGTCTGGGACATGAAGGAATGTGGAGCAGGATAATCACAACATCATCAACCCAATTCTCCAAGGTAGCTGGCCAATAATACTGTTCTAATTGAATAACTTATCCGCAGCTATTTCCCCCGGGAGAGCCTATGGCTTCAGCTCTCTGTGTAGGCAGATGGTGCAGCATACACAATGAAACCTGTAATTTTCTCTCACTACTGAGCATGTTAACAGTGAGCTGTTTTCCCAGTACTGCTAGCCTATTAATATTTTATTTTAACTGGTTTTCTCCAAGTTATTATGCACCATGCAGCAGAGAATGGAGAAATCAATGATACATTTCATATTATTTTTACAGCCAGCTCACTAAGCTACCCCCTGCTCATTAAGGCTTCTGCTTTGCTAATCAACAATTGTATATGTCATCATCAGGTATATGCTGAAATGAAAGTGTCATAATTAAAAACAAAGGTGCATGAGTCACCGGAGCCCTGAATTACTAACTAGCAGCAAAGCATAACAAATAGGCTGCAAGTGAATTCCAAACCTGCAGGGCTGTTTTTAAAAACATGCATTAATGAGCGTGTGCCGAGCATATTTCTGACTCTGACAATGCTGTCCTGATCTTGCTCTCTGAACTACATGTCTTAGCAATGTACTGCCATCCCCTTGTCCCCAAACGTTGAAACAGCACATAATCCTCAGCAGCAAAAGTGGTTGAAAGGCAAATGCAGCCTGGGAGGGCAAGGCAGCAGAGACAGCCCATCAACAGCGTAACAACATGACAGATGACAGACCCAGAGGCAAATCCAGGCCTGCCAGCAGATCCGCCTGTAGAGCCTGCCAACGAGCCAGATGCAGCTACTGAAAAGATATCATCCCTAGCCTAGCATCTGGGTCTTGCTGTAGCCAGCCATACTTCATGTGCTCCATGTCCTTACTGCTGACTCCAACTGCTGGGAGAGGCTGGAAAAATGAGGGAGAGCTCAACTGCATCAACAACGTTTTATGTATATTTTGCTAGTACATACACCGTGACTATAAAATATGTCATTCTGCGGATATTATAATTATCAGTTTGCATTTATTTTACTGTTTCCCCTCTCCCACTGTCTCTGAAAAAAAGACAGCTCAGGGATTCATTCTTTGTTTGCCATTTCTATTCAGTAGTACACACTTTGTTACTTCACCATCTCTTAGAAATAGCACTACACTCTAAATCTATGTGTGATTAAACCTTGGCATTAAGATCCAGCAGTTATTGTCCCTGGAAAGGTACAGTTCTTTGTAATTCACAAGTATTTCAGAGCTTGGCTTGTAGTATTAAACATCAAATAAATCTTTATCAAGTGACTCAGGTGACAATTAAGTGAAAACTGATGATATGCCATCACAGAAAAGGTAATTGCATCCATTGTTGGGTACTTCCCAGGTCAGGATACATGCACAGCATTTCAGAAATGATATTCATTCATTCACCCTGGCATCCTAGTCTGACTACAAAAGTGTATTAATAAAATCATCATTTTTCCTTTTGTAGAAGTTAGGGATATTCTTTTTGGATGATCCTACACCCTTTGAAGTTCAGGACTGCTTTTCTACGTACTAGTAATTGGCTCAGTCAGTCAGGCAAAATTTAAATGTAGATGTTCAAAAGCATCCTGTTGAGGACAGGGTGGAAAATGTTCTATTCTCTTATTTTCTCATCTGTAATGGTTACTAAGAAATACTTTAAGCACACTTTTATAAAAGTATTCTTCAGAAAATATGGAATGTCAGAAATTATTGATCTGTAATGGAAATTTCCTTAGTCTTGTTTAAGTCTAAGTGCATTTATAGAAATTATAACATATTGTTCCTTTTGGTTCAAGGTAGGATTAATCTTACTTACCTCAGGCATCTAAGTCACACTAGGATCCCTTTTAAGTCAATGGAAAAATACAGGCACCTTCAGAAGGCTATTCATCTCGTCCTAATGCAGGCATCAGAACAATTCATCTGAAATGAACCCTTCTGTGAAAGCACTTAGGTCTTTCTATTAATTATAAAGGAAGCCTACAGAGACTAGCTTTGAATAGGTTCCTCTTTTTTACTCTTATGAGATCAGGTGAGATGTATCCCACTCTTCACGTTTCATTGGCTAAAGGGGAATGTGTAGACAGAAAACAGGGAAGTTAAAAGACCCCAGCCTTTAATTTTAGATTCATATATATTTCCATAATTAAGAAAGGATTACCAAATAAACCGAATCACAAAACTACTTTTCTCTGTTTAATGCCACAAGATGGAAATAGCACAATTCCCCATATACAGCCTTTGAGCCATTTGCAGTGGGAATATCTAGTTGTCTTAGTAAATCGTGCAGAGCTGGAAGATCTCTTGACACTGATTCTTTCTTCTTTTCATTCATTTTTTCAAATATATGAGAAGATCCCAGACATATAAAGACAGCCTGCACTGGAGACCCAATCTATTCTGATGTTAGCAATTCTTTTTAGTTATGAGAATATTATATGGCAAAATTATGGAATATTGAAAAAGACATTGGATATGTTATGAGCTTTGTAATCACAGATGTTTGAGAGGGGCACTTACGTGATCAGCTCTGATGAAGACTCAGTCCTGTAACTAAAACTGCTTGATTACCCTGTGGATGGTATAAGAATTTTTTCCCAGTAAAATCTTATTATTTTTTCTGTATTTTGATGGACAAACATGATATAAACCAATTGGTCCAAAATCTTACCTAGCCTGAAAAAGTCCCAAACCATTCTGTTTTAAAAATTTCCAAAATTAACTTTTAAAAATCCACATTTCTTTAAAACATTTATTTAAGCTGTACAAAGAAATATCAAATGTTTTGAAGAAATGGATTATTCAGTACTGGAATTGTTTTTCTTCTTGCTTTTAGCTAGCTGAGTACTCTGTATGACAAATTACTTTACAGGTTAACATAAAATAAATTCAGAACTGCCAGAAAATTGAAAAATTGGTTATTCACATGGCAATACTGTGGGGTTAGTACTTCATCTATTGTTCTGCTTTTGATGTGCAATAAAGACAGTTTTGAAAACTGATGTTGTTTCTCTTTAGGAGAGGTAGAATACGGCAATTGAAGTTTTTCCACAGCATCCTGTTTTTGTCTGGGGTCACTGGTGCAAAGGAAATGAGGTCACCAGCACATCTCCAAACTCACAGATTTCTCTGAAGAGAAAGGAACATGTTTTCTATTATTGCTGAACTCTCAGGTATTGGAAAAAAATTGATCTTTTTTAGTATATATAGGTATTTTAAATATATCAATGTGTCTTTAAGAGCAGAGGCAAGAAATTAAGTCATCCGGTGCTTTAAAATATGGAAGGGATGTGGGACTGTTTTTTAAATGAAAAACAGTACTGCCAAAACCTACAGCTGCTTCCATGGGTCAGTCTCATTTTTTTTAATTCAGAACCAGATGCAAATGGTAAGAACTTTTACAGGTGATTTTGTAAAGCTGACATTCAATATCGATGGCATTAAGCTGCTTGCATGGCTGTTTCCATCAATGCATTAAGTTTACAGAAAAGTGTTTGCATTGAAGCAAAACTTACAGGTGCTTACTTACTGCAGCTTCCAAAGTCAGAGAAAGTACCTTGACATCCCTTTGTTTCATCTCATCCAAAAGGCAAGAATCACTGTGCAAGAAACTGCTTTTCTAAGTGCCCAGGAAGGCATGTAGGGCCCAGGGAGATTAATGGTGGGCCCTTTATTGACTTCAGCTGAGACCGAGGACAGCAATAAAGATACCTGGCTCATAGTTCTCTCCTCTAACAAAATATACGCAAACATGTTTTTAAAATCCTTTCTTAAAGGCCTTGAATTGTTCTGCTACTGCTGATCGCCAGAGACAAATTCTGGCTGCTATCTCCGTCCATTTGTAAGTGAGTACGACCAAAGTCAAAATGGTGAAATCATTATTTCCTGTAGAAATTAAGTAGAGTTGTCTGCAAATGAATAATAACTTTCAGCTGTGTAGTTCAACAAAATCAAGATCATTTGCACCAAATTCTATAGGATTTATTCAGGTGGCTAGCAAAAGAGAAGATGACATCCAAAAAATTTCAAAATTTATATCAGCACTACTGGATCAGCTCTCACGTTGGTGTAGTGTGAAGTATACCAGTAGGGATACGAACTACACCAATAGGGAGAGGGTACCCTATGTCATGTGGGGTCACCCCAGATCTATAATCAGGGAAAGGTAATTATAATCAAGGAACGGCCCCATGCCATGATCCTCCTTTTTATGAAATAATAATAATAATAATAAAATAAAAACAACAACAAGAAGAAAAAAAAAATCTATCTTTGACTTGTTTTTATCTACTCTGTCTAATATTTCTTTCTGGATTTATAATGTAAGTATATAGTAAATACTACACATTCTGTCTTTACCTGCTCTCATGATTCTTTGGTCACAATATTCAACATAGTGTAATACGACAGAATGCAATCTTTATGACAGAATGCAATCAGATCACTTAAGATTTAATATCCTTCTAATTTTTATCTAAGGATTTTGATAGAAGAGAAAGAGCATAAACTGTTAATGGGAAAACGTAAGTATTTGGAATAGAGCATTTATGTTTATTTATGTAAAGGAATATGTGTGCATATATAAACAACAAGTAGAGGATAGAAAATACTGACAGGAAACGAAGAAAATTAGTTATAAACTCTAACCATAGGAAAAATAAATCATATAAATGAATACTGCAATAAACCCCAATTTTATAAGCAGTTGCGACCTGTTTGAAGAGAAAATGCAAAAGTCTGCCAAAAGCATATCATATCCATCTGTCCAGTTTAGAGTATTAGTTGGGTTTTTACTTGGACAGTTCTCAGCCCAATCCCATTAATACTTACATATATTTATAGCTTTGCTCCTAAACAAAATCATCAACTCAGCAGAGTGGATTGATGTGCAAGTAAGATGATGTGTAGCTGAGATGTTGTATAGGTCCAAACATGTGCCTAGGCACATGCAGGATTAAGCTGAAAAACTGTAATATTTAGTCATTACTGTAATGCTAGCCCAAAAAGTCACAGGCATGGTTTAGGTTCCTATCTTAATCTGTATTTCCAGGACCATAAAAAGCATCATTAGGATGAAGATTTCCATGTTTTTATTCAGCGCTGCAGTTCTGCAAACTTCTACAAGACTTGTGCTTGTATTTCTCTTTCATCCTATGTGCAGAAATTTCATCCTATCTGCCCAAGTTTTCAGACAAACCTGCACAGAATCAGATTCTGCTTCCCACACCTAGTGAAGCAATTCTTTGATAAAATAAGTACTCTTTGAAGAAGACTTGGAACTTCTCCATGGCAAACTGATTTCTCCAAAATCTTAGCTATATATTACTCTCTAATCTTTACTGTCACTATCCTACTATATTTTAAGTACTTCTCTGCACAGTCTGAAGCATAGTAAGCAGGACATTTACGCAGTGAGATGAAACAATCTCAGATCCAACATCTGGATATTTTGAATTAGAGCAGGACTACACCTTTTTAAGAAAATACAAGTGATATCCCCAACAGAAATAATTTTTTAAGTTCTGCATAGTTATGTGGTTTATAGTACTCCTTTCTGCTCAGCATTTTCCTAGGGGCCAGCTTTAGTGTCTTATGTTCTCTCATCTGATGGTTGCATTCTGAATGTTTTAGTTATCCCCTCTGATGTCTGTAGTTCTCCCCAGGCTCCCAGTATAAAGTTAGGCATTTGACCCTTCCAAGTACCAATATTGTAGGCAGTTGTAGTGGTTTGAAAGCAAAACAAGTGAGAGGCTCCAAGTCAGAAATGCAATTTAATAAGAAGAAAAGAAAAAAAAAGTAAAATAAAATAAATGCAATAATACAAAATGTGAAAAATGAGGTTTAAAACAACTCCTAAAAGTTAAAGTATAAAGTTAGAAAGTATTAGTTATATTAGTTATAGAAATGTAAAGTTAAATGTTAAAAACTCTTTGTACTCATTTTTGTAATATATCGTGACCTGTCAAGCAGGAATGTCGTTTCCATGGCAACGTAAGACTCCTACACCTCTCTACTCGGCCTGGCTATCTCAACCCCCCTGCCCCCGTCTCCTACTCTAACACCTCTTATGGTAATTAAAGATCCCAGGATGCAACACCTCAGGAAAATCGGGACAACTTCCAAAAACAAACAGTAATTAAGACTCTTTAACAACAACTTAAAACAAAAAGAATAATAACAATAAAGACTGAAGAGTACAGGCCAATTGATGCCAGGACCTTTTGATCTCGCCGTGACCAGAAGAGCAATCTGAACATCTGACTCATCAGTGGAAATCACATTGGACTTGGAATTGTCGGGAGCATGCTCCCGTGAGGGGGGGAGGCTAATTCCCCACTCGGCTGTGTGCAGCAGCAGAGTGTCCAGCCTCCCCCTCCTTCTCAGCACTGCGGTGGAGGTCACCCCACCCCCCCTGAGGCGCCTGCTTCTAAAAGAGCTATACTTTAATAAAGGCATTTAAAGGAGGAAACATCGTCTCCTGCCCAATTTTTCTCACAAAAGACCACTGGCAGAGTCAGAATACAACCTGAGCAGGGTGATGGAAGCAGTCCAGGTGAGGCAGTCTTCCTGAAGCAGTGGTCCCATAGAAAGGTCTGGTAGTTCTGGTCCTCTGGGAATCCAGTGGGTAAGAGCTGCCTCTACTGTCCCAAATCCCAGATTATATCCAGGTGAGAATGCTTGGCTCCTCCCCCTGGGTGGAGCATCTCACAACGGGATGATGAGTCATACAGGGGGTCCTTGATGGCCCATTAAAGAGAAATAACTCCCTGAGGGAGTTACCTATGAGTCATGCAGTAGGCATTTGATGGGCCATTAACATAAGAGACCCCAGAGGGAGGGGGGCCTGGGAAAACACTGCTCCAACAATTGGATTCAACAGTTCATGAAGATGTTGATAGAATACTTTGTGCACATCCTATACTACATCCCAGGACAGCAGTGTAGTCTGTGGGATTGCTAGAGCAAAGTTCTTTTTTTGAATCTCTGGTCCATCTGCATCTCATCTCCATGGATATTTCTGAACAAATATTATTTCACCACCTCAGAGGGAGTTGTAAATACAAATCAGCTGTTCAGGTAAGACTATACTAAAGCTATACAAATACTAAAGCAAGGATAAAACATTATTGGGTTGTTTAAAGCCTTGCCCAGAGGCTGTTCTGGGGAAAAAGCAGTATTTCCCTGCAGTGACCAACTTGCCTGTTTAAATCAAAATGCTTTTTCAGCCTCAGAAATCACAACCAAAGTCTTCGAATACTAAATTATTGACCATTAAGCAAGCATCTTATTTATTCTCCAGAATGTTCTTACCCATTAAAAATAACATACAACTGTTTTATAGGATTGCACTAAAACATGCATTTTATTTATCAGACTTTTGATTTTCTTGGCAAGTATTGCATACATGAAGTTTGGATGCTCCTCCACCACTGCTGTGTGTTCAGCCTTTCTCGCCAGTTTTCTGGCACAATGTAACTACAAGCATGTTAAACAGTTTTAATGAAAAGCCTTATCAGACACTACTAGCTCTCCTCTCTGGCTGCTTTGCAATCTTGAGATACAGCTTTAGCTCCTAAGCCTTCTCTGTCAAGCTAACCTAAGGGGTGAAGGAATATTCAGGGATTTGCTGTTTTCTTTGCAAACCAGCCAAAACTTCACAGCTTTTTTTTGATTTTCCAAATGTAATTGCAAAGTATACTTTGTCTGACTATGTCTAACAAGTGTATTTAGCACAGAAGTCATTAGACATGAAAAAATAAGTTGTTTTTCTTTCCTACCTCCTTTTGAATTTTTACCCCTATTGAGATACTAATGTATTATCTTCTCTTCCAAAAGTACAACATTCCCCCCATCCCTCTCTCAGAATGTCAGTGTATAAATTGTTTACTTCTTTCTGAATGCTTGTTTTATATTTCAAGGCAATTTTTATTAAATTGAACATATATACCAGGGCTTTAAACAATTTGAAGGCCATACCATTCTGTTAAGCCCAGTTCCATTTTCCAGATTTCTAGGCTTTTGGGACTGCATTGGAAATAGATGTTTCTAATGGAAAACAATGTGAAGATACTTGCCTAGATATTGACACATCCACATAGCATCACATAATTTTTCAGTTCACCTCTGGACGAAATTTAGTTTGATAGGTTGGCCCAGATCATCTCAGTGCTTAGCGCCGTGTCTCTGCAGGGCTCATTGATCCATGAATACAGTCAAGGGAATTCATACCAAAGCATGTAACTGTACCACATTTCTGCTTTCTCAATCAGCACAGATGGAAGTCCAGACCTGTCTGTGTAAGCCATATAAATGAGCTTCCCTAGCCTCCAATCTACTAAAGCGTAACAGTAAGAACATTGTAGTAAAAGATCATGCTAAAGAAGAAAATCTGTAAACTTCCTGTTTTTTTCCTTATGCATGGAAAAAATATTAAAATTGCTTGAGTGAATTACCTTTAAAGGAGCAGATGCCCTAACATACAAAAATGTAAAAGTCTCTTTTTAATTAAGAATCAGCATGTCTTCCTCCTTTCCTGCCAAGCAACAGGCGCAGACATATCTACTTCATGGCTTGATAAACCAAATAATAGGAATTGTCTTTTCATCTTTTCTTTGCCATCTATAAGGCTCCATACATTGCCATTACTTGTCTAATTTACTATAAACACCCTAGGGAGACAGTCAACATCATTGCCTGGATTCTCACAACAAACTAATGACTTAGCATATTTTAGTGGCAACAGAGTGAGACTTCTACAAAGACGCTGCTATATTGAAATGGCTGGACAATCATACTCTGAAAACTAGGAATATGAGCTGGTTATTTTCCCAGAACTTTATTGTGATACTGAATATTTAACATGTCTTCATGCCTTTTGGTCACTCCTACTATGGCACATCACAAGGCAACCATTCTTTGGATTTCAGGGATAAATTTTGGATACTCTTTTTTTTTGTTGTTGTTCTGTTCCATCTGACTTACTTTACATGTCTGCAGTGAATACATAAGGGGAAACCAGTGATACATGGAAGAAAACATGGTTAAGTATTGTCAGATAATATATATAATTACCTTAGAAAACCACTCGGTTTGTTGCTCTTGCTTTTTTTCCAGAAAAATTTAAAATCATACTTGAGAGAGGCTTGCCAAGGATCTATTAATGCTGCCTTGCCAGTACACCACCTCCAGGAGGTTTAAGAGAATTGGACATCTTGATTAGTCATCTTGGGGTTTTTTAATGTAATCCTAATATTCAGCTTAGTGAAGCAGGATGGCCTCTTCGCTGTGTTTCAGATGAAGGGGCTGTTGAAAATGATGGAGAGTACAGTAACAAGGAGAAGGTACCAAAAATGTAATTACTGAAAGGTGAAATGTGAAATGAACTTTTCTTCATCTTCAAATATTTTTAACTCTGTGAGACTGATTTTGGCTCTGGGGGAAAAAAAGAAAGAGTGACAGGAGTCCTATCTAACTCACAGAGCTATTCTGAGTGAGGATAGGGTACATTACAGCATGTGAGGCAGTCAGCAGCAGCGATATGAACAAGCAGAGAATATAAACTTCTAGATAGGCTTCTGAATCCTTAAATGGTGTGACAGTCCTATACCTCAGTCACTTGTAGGACACCAAAGGGGGGAGTCTTAATAGCACCCAGTCAAAGATGTTCTTTCCTATCTTGAGTATTTCCCCTGGCGAAAATGCCTTTTTTGTTTTGTTTCTTTTTCTTCCCCCATCCTTTTTAAACACTGCCCTACTGTTATATTCAAGTATTTGCAGGACATTTACAAGTTTCTGACAGGATATGTGGGAAGAGATACAAGGAGCTTTTTGCTCATACACAAAAGCAACATAAGCCCTTTCTTCAGTGATTTAGCATCTAAAAAGATAGAATCAGAGAATGGCTTAGGTTGGAAGGGACCTCAAAGATCATCTAGTTCTAACATCCACGCCTTGAGCAGGGACACCTTTCACTAGACCAGATTATTCAGGGCATAGGAAAACAGAAGATAAGGCATAAAAAACTGAACGGAGATACATCTGTTACATGAACAGACATACCTTGTCTTGGGTTGGGACATGACTAGGGAGAGCCGTGCTGGGTCTGGAAGACATTCTGGTGCATTACACAGCTCAAGGAACAAGAAGGATGAACAAGTATGCAGGTATGCCTTCAGACACCAGGGTAAAAGGGAAGATGTAATGGGGTAGGAGGGAGAAAAAAGGGTTTACTGGCCTTATCCTGATAATTGAAAGTTTTAATTGCAGGTTTCCCCCCCCCCGCCACACAGTAGCTGGTACTACAAGAAAAAAGATGATTTTAAAAGCACACTGAAAGCTCTCTGCTGCCTTTTGCAGAAGATTAATGCAGTTTTAAATTGCAGCTTTATTGTCTGTTGGCAAAGTGACTGGCATGAAGGGATTTAAAACTGCAAATTCTTTACCGTAGTCAGACATACTTTTGAAAAATGAAGTCCTCTTCTGCTTAGGGGATTAGTTTAACTTTTTATGACATTCATTTTTGTAATTCTTTACTACTTCTTCATCTTGTGTTTACTTTATGAGGTTATTATTTTTATACATAGTTTCGTAGAGTCTTAGGAAAACTGAGAGAGACAGGTGTTTGAAATCCTAGGTGCAATAAAGAGACATAACATTTATTAGAAAAGAAGAAATGTGGCATAAATGGGAGTTGCCTTTTGTTGCTTGACTACCCATCTCAATTCCCACTGCAGCAGTTGGCAATGATATTTAAAATAGGGCTGCCTTAAGTCCTTAGGTTAGGAAACACTGACAGTAGAAGTACAGCTGAGATATAATGGACCAAAGAAAAAACATTGCAGTTCTGGATGCCAAGTTTCAGCTCTGCCTGTCTTGTTGTGGGTCTGGTTGTGTCTCTTGAATGCACTGACCACTTATATTCACACAGGTTTAGAAGCCACTTACTTGCTCAATAGAGGCCTAGGCAGCTTTTGTGGTATTCAAATGCTGTTACACAAAGTATTCCTTTAATATTCAGTTCACAGAATTTCAATTAAACTAACTGCCATTTCAGATCTGACTTACAGATCAACCAGAAAACACATGTTTTAGAAAGCCACCCCGTACTGAGATTAATAAATCCTCATGGTTGGGAAATTTACCCATAACCCTTGGTAATATATTCCATCATTTACCCTGCACCATTAACTAATTTTGTCCCAACTAGTTTGAATTGATATGAGCTAAATGTTCCATTGCTAGTTATAGATAGTAATATTAACAGCCCTGGTTGGTCAACATTTCCATCGATCAGCCCATATGTTACCAAACCAAAACTTAAGTTTCCTTCAAAAAGTTGAATTCATTAGGGCCCTGGAATCTTTTACTATATGTTTTCTAGTCCTTGTGTTATTCTCTTGTGTCTGTTTTTGACTTCTCACCAGTCTTTTTAAGGAGTCTGCAAATGAACTGGTCTGAGTATTCTAATAGTGATAAAAGAACCAAAGAGATATTAACTAGAACATCCCAACCCCTTTAAAACAAGTGAGTGTCAAAGATATCTGGGGGCTGGAGCAAATCTTCATGATTTCAGGAGTTTAACTAGGAATTTAAGCAGAATGTAAAACAAACTTTGAAATGTGTGTTTGACCTGTCTTTTTCCTGATTTCCTCACTTTGTTGATTTTCTCATATCAATCTGTGTTTGGGAATGTGTATGTATGAGTCCTTAAATATACTTCTAAAATAAATGCAGAACACTTTCAGATTTTCTAGGAACTTCATGGACTATATTCTTATTTAGATACCTTTCCCCACTTTTATACTTTGAGGCCACTTGGCAGTCCAGCCCTAAATATTCAAGTTAGTCTTCATCTCCCACCTGACAGCTACATACTGTCCTCATACCATCTGACAATTGTGGTTTGCTTTCTGTTTTCTTACATATGAGTTATCACAATTACATCTATTAAAAACAGAATGTTTTTCTTCCAGCTAGTTTGCCAGTAAGTTAAGACAGCCCCATCTCACCTTTCCATCTCTTTCATTATTAGCTGCTCTATAATCTTCAGATCAGCTACAGGTGTAATTAGTAGGAGGTGATGACCATTTCACAAAAGTTAAAATGTTGCAGTGATAAAAAGCACTTCAAATCCTGAGAACAGATCTACTCAGGATCCTGTGTATGCCACTTGTTTAGTGATGACTTCTCACTCACATATTTAAATGATAATTACCCAGCATTTACTCCATTTAACATCCATTGTGCTGATTTCCTCTTGTTTTCATTTTTAATTGTAAGGTTGTATACCATCAAATCAAATGCCTCAGAGAAGCCAATGCAAATATAATTACCTCCAGTAGACAAAATTCTAGCATCACAAAAAAAAGTATGCATTGGGTTAGTTTGACAAGAACTCCTTACCATCAGTCTATGTAAATCAACATTAATTGCATTGCTGTAACTTAAATCTTGATTTACTTGGCTCAACATAATTCCGTTTCTTCTGCCTGTGACTGAAGTCCTAAAAACAAGGCTGAGCTCCTTCCTTCCCTCTCTATCAAACACACTCTTTTCTTGCTTTTAGAATAGTTTAAAGGAACAGAATGACGAGAAACTATTATCTAATCTCTTTTGCAGTAATCTGACCTCTACAATAAGGATACTGACAATACAAGTTTTTCTCAAGGCATTTTAAGTCTGTAGGCAGAAAACACTCTAGAAATGCAATGGATTATTGCTAAGTATTGTTGTTGCTGTTCCTAATGTCAGCCTTTCAGACTAAGCATTGCACTTTAAGGCTATGTCAGAGAATAACCACAAACTAGAGAACAAAGGGAAGGGAGATTAAGAGCTCAGACATGTAGAACCTGCTTCTCTCAGCAGCTATGCCTCAGCCCCTGGACCAGTAGTCAGGTTGGACATAAATGGCAAGTTTCCAGGTCTTGAGAGCTTCAATTGGTGGTCTGTTCTTTGGAGCACTGTCTTTCTAGGGCAGAAAAAAATTGGAAGGTAAACAATTAGATGGCTGCACTGCACAGGGCTGTGTGCTCTGATTAGGAGATTCTGCCTGACACAGAGGGATGTCAGTGCCTGCAGTGGTATCTGCTCCTGTCACTATCGGCGTGTGGCAGGTGACACTATGGAGGATGAAGCTCAGCTGAGCTGCCTACAGAGTTAAAGGGAGGTGGCAAGGGAAAGGAGAAAAAAGGAAGATAGGACTGACAACTGTGACTAACCCTTCAGTGCCTAAAGGAGGAGAAGAGGGGTGGGATGGCTGGATGCAGAGGCAGTGTGTCACAGCGCAGCTACTGCAGCTGAATCAGTCCTAAGATAAAAATAGCTACTTATACCCTCTGTCACCACTACCATTGCTTAAAAATCTCTGACAGTCTGACAATGCAACCAGGCGTCCTCTATTTAGCTGAAGGAGCATCCCATAGTCACCAGAGTTACGAAGCTGCTTAAGGAAACCACCATCCTGTTCCACATCCCCATGGTCACCCTGCCACCAGCATTGCCCTCTAAGGAGGGGAGAAAAAGCAGATATAGCCTGTGGGTAGTCAGACCTAGACAAAGGGAAGCACAGCTGCTTTAGGGAGCTTTTTTTATGGATTCACTTACAGCACACCTAGCACAAAGCAATATACATTGGTAGCTACCTGACTGCTGGTAGGAACTGAAGGTGCTTTGTGTGGGAGAGGGTGCAAATGCCTTTCAGATACTGTCAGCACACCAGTAAGCTAGGAAAGAGCTTAGAAAAGCCATAAGATATGTTGGGGAATGACTATGTCCCTTGGGAACTCTGCAGTACATTTGTCATCCCTGTGGCTTGCCTTGGAAAACCGTTTCTCCCTCCTTTTTATGTCATCTTTGGGACTGACAAGGCAGCTCCTATGGAACAGTTCCACCAGCTGTGCATTGGAGAACTGATACTGTGGGGAACTAGAAATCCCCAGTAAAGGTGTGTGGGAAAGACCGTTCACTTCCTATAAATGCAATGGAGTGTTTTATTCCAATTTATTCTCTTGAAGTCTCAAAGTTTGATGGTAAAAACTATCAAATAAAATACAATCACTAGGAAGATATCATCTATTCTGTTCTATGGGAAACTTTGGTCAAGGAAGGGAGTAGTGGATGAATACTTCATACGTTAATTTCCACTGAATTATTTTTCCCAGATTACATCACACAGTAAACATCTATTCTAGGAATGAAGCTATGCCTGGATTTCCACTGAAAGAATCTCAAAAACAAGCAACCAAAATTCAGAAATTCTTTTCACCAAAAAGTAAATTGAAGACATTTTGTTAAAATCCTATTTGTTTTATTATAGAAAGGAATTTCTAACCACCTTTGGACAGAGACAATCAATTGTTTCATGATGGCCAGGATGAGTTCTGAAGATTCATAGACAGATGTCTCCAGTGCTGAGAAAGGGCAACAAGTGCATACTTCAGGCTTGGATGTCTTGTAGAAACTTAATCCTCTGGCAGTGTTTATTCTATGACTATGCTCTATTTCTGCTTTTCTGAGAGCCTGAAAGCGTGGTTACTTAACAGTTGTGTCAAGCTGGTGTGTTTGGAACTCCTTATAAGTTGAGTTTCAACAGTGCAGGAGTTACCAAGATATAGAGCCATGTAAGTGCAAAAAACCATAAGAGGTAATCAAGCAGCCCAATGCCCAGACAAACATTTCTCTAGGGAGTGAGGGGAGAAAAAAAAATTATTTGTGTTTTTCCATCATGGATACTCAGATATCACCCTGGGTCTAGAGGAAAAGTTTAATTATTTGTAACTACATCTTGTGAAAAATTTAAGTAAAATGTGTACTCAGCCTGCAACACTAAGAATAGCACAATCAATACCTGCACCATCAGTGGACATTGTAGTGTTTTCATGTTCAGTTTTTAATTTTTGTCTATCAGGTCATGTTATTTTCTATGTTGTATTTAACTCAGAAGATCCCCATATTATTGCAAGTGTTCAAATCTCTTGTTAACAGTACTTGTATCTTATAAGGTATTTTTACTCTTCAAAATGCTGCACAAACATTAATTAATCTGCTTTTTAATAAGTTAGTTCTGTCCTAAAGAGCTAGAAAATGACTATGCATATGGAAGAAGACATTAAAAATATTTTACTCATTTATTCCTTCTTTTTACTATTGTATTGTAAAGCACCAAAGATGCTTTGATAATGCACTGCAATGCACTAAAAGAATAATAAGAGTGCCCATAACACCATAACAAAATAGTTGCTACTGCTTTTCTATGTTTCTTAATGATTTAGAGTAAGAGGTAAAATGGGTAAGAGGGAATAGCACAAAAGAAACTGGCATTCTTCAGCAAAATATAAATCCTTACTATCTGAACTAAAACTTTAGGAGCTATGTTTGCATAAAGGAGAATTTCCTAAAACACCATGTGTGAATCATTAGCTTTTCTGTTTGTGAACAGAATGTTGGTGACTGTTAGCTGTACCTCTTTTTCACCTTTTATAAACAGGGTATTAAAAGGAAATAATTGAGTTACCTCAATTTTTATTTTAATTGGAGAAACAGGGAGGCTTAAAAATGCTCAGCTATTTTAGTTTTTATATAAAATGTTATTTGAAAGCAATGTAGCAAATGATCAAAATAAATAAAAGAAAATCCTGTTAGTATCTATGAAACACTAGTTCTTTCTTTGATTCCAGTGAGTTTTAATTTAGAATCCTAATATTACTAAAAGCTGAACCAATACATCATCCTACTTTTCAGTATCTGGTCCCTGGTAACTATTTATAAAACTCAGAAGACATTCTAACTTTTATAGGGTACGGCTGGACAATCAAAGCCTTGTGTTGCTGATTTTGCCAGGTTAGTACAAGCAAAAATCAGTCTGAAAAACAAAGCTGGAAATAATTGATCAACTCTCTCTCTCTCTCTCTTTACCTACACGAAAATTTTACCTTGTGCCACTTGTTGACATGAACAGCTTATTAGCATTTAGAGAAGGTGAGGGTGTGGAAACAACCAGCAGAGAGCAAAGGATCTAAACCCACCTTTTTTATTAAAACTTTTTTATGTTATCAGTGACAGATCTATTCCCTCTAATATCATCTCTCCTGAAATGTTTTGATTACTCACACCACAAGGTTTCTGCCACCTCAGTTTTACAGAATGTCAAATCAATACTTGGATTCCCTGAGCAGAAATTTATGGCTGGACAATTTAGGTAAGCACTAGGAACTCTTTAAAGTTTTTAAGAAATCTAATCATCATTGTGCAAAAAAATAATTGGTAGAAAGTAATTTGTTAATGGCCCTGCTGGAGCAGAGATTGGTTACTCACTAAAAAGGCAAAGCCACAGAAAATCTACCTTTATAAAAAAGAGATCAAGTTTACCTTAAAGGGTTTTTAAACTATTTGTTAATTAAAAAAAAAAAAATCCTGTTAGTTCTACTTTATAACTTCCATGTTCTCTAAGCTTCTATATTTCAATTATCGTGCTGATATCCAAGACAGAGTTTAAGTTCCTATTTCAGGCATTGAGAAGTCTAACATTTATGTCTAAAACCTGTCATTGCAGGCTCCGTTTATACTAAAAAAAAGAAAAACAGGCAACTCTAGGTAGTGATTCACTTAATCCTGAAATAGGCCAGATAAAATCCTTTGGAATCACCCATTTCTCTGCTAGGAAGCTTAGGGTGACTGGTTGGGACTTTGACACTGAGTTTTAAAATTAAGTCCAATGGGTCTTACCCCTGGAGGCTCATCTTCAAAATAGGTCAGCTTGAGGAGTGCTATTAAGCTGAATGGTCCACCAAGAAAGACTGAAGTCAATGCACTACTAATAAAGTCCTGTTAACAAGTGAGGCTTTGGGTACTCATTAAATGGATAAAAAATAATCACAGATCTTGTCACTGCATTTTTGAAAGGTCTAAGTACGGTGTTTATGGTTGGGGGTACAATTCAAAACTTCACCAACCCTGTCACAGCAAAACATCTCAATAACTGGCAAAAAAGAAGCACTGTATTTGGATTATCATATCTGTGGCAGTGAGCAAACCATGGATCTCTCCATCCTAGAGGTGTCAGGAAAGTGATTATGCATTATATTTATCAACTTTCTGCTACACTGACTGTAAGATCTTTTTTTTTTTTCTTCTGGAAGAAATGTTTCTATCTCTCAATATTTGTCTCTGTGTGGGAGTTCATAAGGAAAGGAAGATCTCTTCAGAAATCTGGCCAGAAATTAAAGGAACAGCATCTGTTAAACACTACAACTTCAGTGAAGCTTTAATGATGTGGGAGTTACAGACCAGACTGCAGCCTGAGATGGCAATCCTGAGCTTCCCTAGTTGAACATTAAGAAGAATTAAAATGAAAAAAGGCAATTTTAGCTGTCATAACTATGATTTTTGTGGACTACGGTTAACACTGAACAAACTTGAGTCCCATTTTCAAAGCAATCCCCAGTGGCCACAATGGGGGACTTTTGACAAACCAGAGTGAGATTCAGATGTACTCCTGCATCTTCCAGAGCCGAGAATTTAGTCTGTGTTCCAGTCAGACTGAGAAAGCAGTGCCCTGCGTCCTTCTCCTGCTCTTGGTTGTACTCATCTTTCCATTGTCCACACCACCTCCTTTTCTGTGCAATACTGAACTTTACAGTCACCATACTGATCCCCTCACATCCTAGTCATCCCTGCAGGCCTGTTAAGAAACTCAGAGTCTGAAGACCATGAGTATCCTGTGTCTACTGTCAGAAGGCTACAGAATGGCACCCTTGCCAACACGTGCTTCCATTACACAAGCAAGTAAGTAAAGTATGAATGTGGGGGTGTTAAGCAAGAACAAGGAGGGATTTGTTGGTGGTTTTTTTTTGTTTTTAATTATACTTGAGCCATGAATGGACTCGGACTCTTCAAGTAGCTTGATTTTACTCTCTGTCTAGCTGAAATTGAAGGTGAATGGTATGATTTCTGCTCCGTATCCTCTTCCTCTGAACTTGCTCCCATTTAATTGGTTTTCTGACAAACGAGTAACAAAAAGGAAACAGGAATCCTGAAATGTGATCAATTGCAACTGGCTAATTAGAGCGCATGAGTCTCTCTGAGGAAATCCAGGCCCTCAACTGACATATATACTGAAATGCCCAAAAAAATCAAAGAAATAAGATTCCCACCGTACCACAATATCAGGTAGAGAGCAGAACTAACCAGCTGCTTTTGGTGAAACAGTGCCTAAGTATGCCAGTTAAAGACCAGTTTTGATTCATAACACTGCCCATAAGATATTTATGTTAACAGAAGCACATGGTCAGCCCCTTGGAACAAACCAACGGCAGATCCACTCCAGGAAGAGTAGAGGAAGACCTGCTATCTTGCAAGGGCATGAGGTATCAATGCAACACAAGAACAGCTAGTACTAGATGAAGGCCATCTATGTTTACGTTAGCAATTGGTGTATTGACTGAATCACACTTGCAAAAGGCTGTTTGTGAACTTAAATAAAGCAACGCTCCTCTACGCTTTGAAGTTTCCACAAGGTTCTTGAGGCTTGTACTAAAGATTTATTGATCATGATCTCCAGGAAGACCTCAGTGAGCCCTTCCTCTGATCGTTTTTGTTCTTCTCCACTTGTCTTTCATGGGTTGAAGGACTCATGGGATAGCCTGGGATGCTAAAGGGCCGAATGACTGGCCTCCTTTGAGTTACTCTGTAGATGTGCAAATAGCTTGGGACAGATAGTGCAAAGGCCATTCTATCCTTTACATATGTCTGCTTTTCATTGGCTACCTCTGAACAGGTTGCATCATTGACCAGTAGAAGGAAATGCTTAAAATATAAATACTTATATAAACAAATACATTCCCATTTAGAAACAAAAACGCTTACCTTTCACCTGCATTTCTTTGTGTTTCACTCTAGTTGCTTGTGCATTTGACACTTCAATATAAATATAGATGCTTAGTAATTTAAAATTGGTTTATGTCATTCATAGTTTTGACATTTATGTTTCCCAGTCCATACCATATATATTATTCTGAAGAAAAACACTAGCACAGATAAAAGCATTTGACTGCCAGAAATGGAATTACTCCACAGCACAGGCCATAGGATGATGAATTTAAAAGTTAATTACTTTAGTTGTCCCTTCTTGTGGTAAATATCTGCTCTAACACAGCTTCCTCAGGTTAAGAATTTTCCTTGCATCACAGAAGAGCATGAGAAGTAATACAATAGTGATGCCTTTTGTTGGTCATAGAAAACTGAGAACCAGATACAGTTAAGGAATAAGGGATTTTTACCTCAGTGTTATAATAAGGATGGGGAATGAAATCTTGCAATTTCAGTGTGGAGCGATTTGGCAAACTTCAATCCATATTCCTGCACTTCACATCATCACATTCATTTGTCTTGCTTTCACTTCGTATCAGGATCATGGTTTGTTATTTTTATAAAATTCATTAACTCTCTATCCTTTCTGAGTTTTCATTTCCCATCTTTCAGAGATTTAAGTGATTTCAATGGGAATAATTTTTAGTTCAACACAAATTCCAAGTTTAAATATTTCAATATTAAAATTGAAGAAAAAGCCAAGAAAAGAGAAATGATCAATCAAAAATGAAATTGAAGAAACAAGAAAATTGAAAATGGAGTACCTAAGACCAAAAGAAATGAAAAGTAATACAGTGCAAAAGATTATAACTTGCAAAAATTATTCCCATTAAAATCACTAAAATAGAGGAAGAAAGGAAAAAAAACCCAGAAGAAATGAAATTGCAAAAAAACCCCAAAAACAAACAAACAAAAAAGAGATAGGAAGTGAAAAAATAAAAGCGAATATGATGACAAAAAGTGCAAGAATATGGACCAGACCTTCCCCAATCAATGCACACTGAAATCTTGAAAACAGAGAACAAACTCCAAAAAAGTCTCTGGAAAGGAGATATGATAAAAAAAAGTGAAACTGAAAAAACCAAGAAAATTTGGAACTGGAGGGTTTACAACCAAACGGACTGAGATGAAATGAGAGGCAGTGGCAAGGACCAAAACTTGCCCAAATAACTCCAATTCAAACCCTGATATCAGGGAAGACATGTAACTAAAGAGAGAAAAGAAGAAATTATGGAAGTGAAATGTTAGGAAAAAAAAGGGAAAATTTTGCAACCCATTGAAAACCAAAAAAGTGACTGGGATGAGCTGAAGTGCACAGAAAGGCACTGAAGCTTTCCCAAAGAATCTCATTGAAGTCACAAGATTTCGTTCCCTTTCCTGAAAGGAAAATCTTTCTTTCCTTTCAGGAAAGGGAACGAAATCTTGAAATCAGAGAACAAAGTCTCCCAAAGGCTCTGGAAAGGACATATGAGCAAAAACAATGCAAGTGAAAAAAACCAAGAAAATCTGGAAATGCACCGATTCCAGCCAAAGGGACTGAGATGAAATGAGGGGCAATGGCTAGGAGCAAAACTTTCCCAAATTGCTGAAATTCAAATCCCAATATCAGGGATGACATATAAATAAAGAGAGAGTGGAAGAAACTACAGAAGTGAAATGTTAGGGGAAAAAAAAGAAAAAATTTTGAAATTAAGTGAAAACCATAACCAAAGTGAATGTGATGACAAGAAGTGCAGAGTGATGAACCAAAGCTTGCCCAAAAGAATCTTCATTGAAATCGCAAGATTTCATTTCTTTTTCTGAATGGAAAAATCTTCCTTTCAGGAAAGGGAATGAAATCAGAGAACAATGTCTCACAAAGACTCTGGTCAGGACATATGATTAAAAACAGTGCAATTGTAAATACTGAGAAAATTTGAAACTGGAGGGATTACAACCAAATGGACTGAGATGAAATTAGAGGCATTGAAAAGGACCAAAACCTATCAAAATTATTTCCAATGAAATCTTGAAATCTGGGATAAAATTGAAACAAATACAGAAGAGGAACAGGAGAAATTAAATTTCAAATTAAAATAAATGATTCACTTGTGACTTGAAAATATGAATAGCAAGTGGGATGACAAGAAGTGCAGTAATATGGACTGAAGCTTGCCCAATCAATGCTCATTGAAATCATAAAATTTCATTCCCTTTTCTTATTGAATCACTGAGGTAAATTCTCTTTTCCTTTAACCATGCCTTGCTCTCGATTTTCTAAGTCCAAGAAGAGGCATCAATATGACATCATTTAGTTTTGTGTCACCGGGTTGTCTCTGCAATTATTTAAAGCCTTTTCTTCCTCCAGATGTAAGTTAAAGCAGAATCCAACAGGCTGTAGAATCAGACAGTTTTTTTCAAAATACTCATGTGGGATCTCTGAAGCCCCCCTGCATAAGAGTTGTGTCCTCCAGATCTCTTCAGACCAGCAGGTTAAAGGGATAAGGCAGGCTGAGAGCCCATCTCAGCTGGGAGGCTCAGTTAGTAGCCTGCCCACTTAATTTGTTTATACCAATATTACTCTTTCTTAGACATACAGTGCTTAAAATGCTGAAAAGCATCACAAAGTGATACAACTAATATAATTTTTATATATCATAAAGGCATAAAAGAATAAATGTACTCAAAATCTTGCACAGCATGCATCACTGCATTGCTATACTTGGCAGCTGGATGTCTTGAGAAATACCACCAAGACTGTAATGCAGAGTATATCACCCTCCAAATATTAACTTCTACTCTTCTGACATTTTAAGTCATGCTCTTCTCCATTCTGGTTAAAAATACAACTAAATGCTTCATTTTTAACAGATTCAATCCTAGGAGAAAAGGGAGGACTTTATACAGTAAATGAAAGGCATTTGCATTATGGGATAATGTGATTGTTTAATTCATATCAGATTATCATTGTAGGGATGGACATTCAGAGTGCTTAGATAAAACTTCAGAAAGCTTCAAGCACAAACACCTTGTGATCTAGAAGTGTTTCATACCTTTTCTATGTTGCCTCCCATGGGCAGCTCCACACAGATCTGGCTTTTTCTCTCCTTCTTCTCTCTTCCTTCTGCAGTTCTGGCTAGCTCCTTCCTGTCCCTAGCACAGACACCAAACCCTGTCTGTCCCTCACACAACCTCCTGTCCCTTCCTCCTCACAGCACGGCCAGCAGACCCCAGCTGACCACTCTACCAGCTAACTCACTCTTTTATCACACCCAGCTGTGAGGACAAGGCTGTTCCCACTCTTTGGTAATAAACATAGCTGCAATGTATTGGAGGCAAGATTGCCTTTAGCACTATCTCTGTCTTCCCACAATTCCTCTTTTCTTTTTTAGTTATAAAGTTGAGCATTTCTAGAAAAAGCATGTTTAGGTAAATTGACATTATAACATTTCTTTTAGGACTAACAGTTATATAACTGTTTAAATACAAGACGTCTTACTAGACTAGCAAACACATTGTACTGATTAATAGAATTGCCCTGTCTCCAGTTTCTTCTGTATCTGCTGCTTTGATTACTTTTCTTGTTCCTTCTTCAGCTTTGTTGCTTTGCATGATGTTCTCTATCTTCCACAAAAACTGTCTCATTTCCCTCTTGCAATGGTTCTCACCTTCTTTTACTAGATATATGAGTCTCATTTTTCCCTTGAGCCACTTTCTCTTATCAGTTTGATCCCTTGCCTCACTTTACTTGAGGTCTTTTTGTAGCTTTATGTCTTGGTTTGGAAAAGACAGGTGTCTGCTAGGGAGAGCAGGGTGTCCCTTGGAATGGAGAATTCAAGCTCCCTCCCCCTGAATTATAATAATTTTGAAAATTAAGGGGGCTCTCAGGCAAATGCATGGGGATAAGAATAACAGTGCTTTACTAGTACATATAACAAGGCAAAACGAGCAACAACAACTACAGCATTAACAGAACCGGGAACCTCGAGAGGCTTTGCTTCACAAAGCCCAGGGCAGTCTGATCTTGGTGCCCCTGGAGGACTCTGAGAGCACCAAGCTGGAACGGTGAAAAATCCCGGGCTGGTGATGAGATATATCAGAAGCTCTGCAGTGCTAGCAGGAATGACAGAGATGAGCAGAAATCCTGGGCTGGTGGATGAGGTATATCAGAAGCTTCGCGGTGGTAGCTGGAACGGCAGGGATGTCTTGGCAGGGCAGGGGGTGTGGGGCCACAGTGGAGCAAAAAGCCTCAAAGCAGTGCCAAAGAAACAGCGGTGGTGGGACAGGGCTGGCCTAGCTCCAGCAGGGCAGGAGGAGGTGAGCTCAGAATTCCTGGGCACACGAGCAGATGGTATTAGATTTCCCAGGACTGGACTTCGTGGTGACAGCAA
The DNA here is from genome assembly GCA_024734555.1 of Trochalopteron elliotii. Classification (NCBI taxonomy): domain Eukaryota; kingdom Metazoa; phylum Chordata; class Aves; order Passeriformes; family Leiothrichidae; genus Trochalopteron; species Trochalopteron elliotii. The sequence continues at coordinate 2,348,437 of JANPWX010000070.1, forward strand.
ACTCCTCTTGCAGCAAGCACACAGCCTGGCCGTCTTCCCTCCAATGCTGAGAGCAAGAGAGGGCACAGACCCCAGCCCCATCCTTTACCTACCCCCAAAATTTGTGTTATCTTCCCCCTCTGAGGGAAACTCCCAGAGACAAAAGAAGTGTAGTCCTGATGCTACCATCCTCTCCCGACTTTTGGTCACCTCTTTGTTTTGGTCGAGCACTCACAAGTACCCAGCAGTTAGTCTCCTAGCAAATTATGGGGGGGAAATCTGTAAATAAAAAAGGAAACAAATCTAACCCCCAACTCTTTATTAACTCCTTGTTTTCATTTATAGTTTTCTCCTCATTTCTGCTCATATTTTGTTGCCAGTCACAACTGTATTGATTATTCAGCTCTTTATATTTCTGCCTCCATGCTTTCAGTTCCAAAACTAATCTGTTGGTCTCTTCTACTCTAATTCTACACTAAACTGCTTTTTAATTTTCTCAAGTTCAGTAACTTATCTCCTCAGGGATTTCTCCTGAGTTTGTATTGTATAGACCTCTTTATATTTACTGAATTTATTTCTTGGCATCAGAATTTTCCCTTTTTTTAAATCTGTGCATTCTTCCTTTTTCCTCCGCAAACCTTTTCTCCAAACTTTGTACAAGGGCAGAGCTTTCAGAGAGAGATTTACATAGCAGTTCTATAGATTGCATTTGCTCATACTCTTTTTTCTCAAGAATGTGTTTCATGGTCTCCAAACTGTTCATTAATTGTACAAATTACAAGCATTCAAAATCCCTTATTTCTCCTTTGTAGCTGGTAACTACAGCTGGTAGCTACTTTTTAGCTGTCTCAATTATATTCTGTTTAACACTAATTACTTTGTTATTTAGCTGAATAATCTCTTCTTCTCCTGATACTTGAATCCCCATCATTATGTTCCTAGCAGCTTGCCTGTTCTCCAGGTGTCAAAATCAAGTCTGGACTAGCAGCTTCACCCACTGCTCTCAGCTCCACTGGGCTGCATCTCTGCTGCACCTCACCCTACAGCCCAATTGCAAATCACATCCAGCATCACCATATGTCACTGTTGAGATGGCCATGACATTCAGAGTGCTTAGATAAAACTTCAGAAAGCTTCAAGCATAAACACCTTGTGATCTAGAAGTGTTTCATACCTTTTCTATGTTGCTTCCCATGGGCAGCTCCACACAGATCTGGCTTTTTCTCTCCTTCTTCTCTCTTCCTTCTGCAGTTCTGGCTAGCTCCTTCCTGTCCCTAGCACGGACACCAAACTCTGTCTGTCCCTCACACAACCTCCTGTCCCTTCCTCCTCACAGCACAGCCAGCAGACCCCAGCAGACCACTCTACCAGCTAACTCACTCTTTTATCACACCCAGCTGTGAGGGCAAGGCTGTTCCCACTCTTTGGTAATTAACATAGCTGCAATGTATTGGAGGCAAGATTGCCTTTAGCACTATCTCTGTCTTCCCACATCAGATGGCTTTTCTTAAAATGTTGTAATAAAAATAGCTTACATAAACACTTTTGTGAGGTATTATTCACTTGTTCGATCTGTAATAGAATGACTATAAGAGTATAATTTTTTATCACTTATCTTTAATAGTTGTAAATCTAGCTTGGATACAGCGACATCTCTCTGTTCAGACACTGAAGACAGACCGGTGCCTTCAAACAACGTTTCATCTCATCCTAGAACAGCAGTGTAGGACAGCTGGACTGCCCTCAGTGTGATTGTCTCTCCCCAGTGATCATAAACAGTCTGGATGATGGGCTAAGAGGGGAAAAATTCATATTTTGGTAGTGTAAACCTGGTGATATGAACCCCATTCTGTGATGCAGTAGGAGACTGGACTGGATTGTCTCATTGGGAGCCATGTGGACAATTAGTTGAATTACTTATCATCTATAAGTTTAGCCTTCCTAATATCCTTAATACTCCTATAGAGTATTACCTTTGTTGGTACATACATAAATATTTTTAAAAGAGACAGATGGATGGACAGAGACAGACAGACAAGGAAAACTTACTTTCCCTTGATTGAGTGAACTCAGGCAGGAATGGAGTATCACTGATACCTGGGTCTCCCTTCAGAACTTTATTGTTTTCTGTAACAAGCTCTTGACAGCACCTCTAATAGGAAAACAATGCTCTGCTGCATTATTTTGGATCAGATGGCCTGACTATATATTCCATAACTGTGAGGTTCCCCATAGAAGGCTGCATTGCTGTACTCCAGGTTATTAAAAGGCAAACCACAAATTTCCTCCAGTTATTCTGACACATTGAATACAGAAACCAACAGTTTAATATGAAGAATCTCATGCTTGCACATAAACAATCTTTTATATTACATATATTCATTCTATAATAAAGCATCTATCTCTGTTTTACACACATATTTTTACAGAAAACCTGCCAATGTAATACAAAGCTTTTCTATGTAACAGTCACATTTATGTAAACTATATTACAGACTGTTCACTGCCTCCATTTCACTTATTCTTATCTTCCACTAAAACCTGTGTAAGTTTACCTTGGAGGCTCTTCAGGACTTCAGCTTTTACTATTTTTATTGTGTAATTGGTTTTGGTTTTTATAGGGCTCAAAGTGAGCTGTTTTTGAGCACTGTCAAGATACAGAGTGATACCACAATATAGTTAATATGCCTAACAGGCATATCATAATCCCAGAATATCTGTCCAGTCAAACAGGGAAAAACACACAGCTTGCTTGCATGATGCAGCTACATAGACACATTCTAATACAGTGAGAGAGACACAAAGGGCCAGTATTTCAATAGTGGTATACACCACCTTTCATATGTTTTTACGTTTAATGCAGTGTGGAAATCATCTTAATGTTTGCTACCAGTTTTCTCCAACCTGGAGAAAATTACTTCAAGTGAATGCAGTCCATTTTACTTCCTACATTCTTACAGGAAATTCTTGCAAATAAATACTGTGTTACTGGGCAGTACCAAAAATGCAGTGACAGGAACCTTTTTAATGAATGTTATGCTTTAGGTAGTGACAACACCCCAGGGTTTGGAATAAAGCAGTTGCAGCTGGATGACAGCTTGGCAAAAGGTGTTTTTGCAGAGCGTCAGATAATGCAGTTGGCATAATATTTGCCAATGATAGTGAATGTAAGTACAGCAGCACCACTTCTTCCAGCTGGATCACAAGTCCCTTGATCTGCAGCTCAAAATTGATATGTGCTAACGTCAAATGAGGCAGAAGTATACAAAGACAGCCAGAATATACAATGACTGTGTTTGAAAAGATTTACACAATGTATTTTAGGTCATCTCAACCAATACTTGTCAGTACAGTAACTTGTTAACATTAAATTGATTTGAAGCTTTTGAGGAAAAGTATCTAAGCTTCCTACAGACTGTGTATTTACCTATTGTTTAAAAGGAAAATAAAACATCTTGGAGAAATGCAGCTTCTGTTCACTTTCCAACTGACAGCAGAATGTCTGTCTACTACAATCGAAATCACTCTGATGATCCAAATGCTCAGAATCCTCTGAAGACCCCACAGCAGTCTTATTACACAGTAGAATGAAATGTGTAAGAACGAGCCAGGCACCTCTGACCAACACAGCTTGGCTGGGCTCAGAAGCTGTAGTCAGCTGGTAAATATCACCTTCCCCATCACCTGCACCAGGGGGAACCTGTCGTCCTCAGCTGGGCTCAAAAGATTTGGCCCCACGCAAATAGCCAGGTTGGTGGAGGTCATCCTGCTGGGGCCATATTTCTGCTGAAGTTTAGCAGCAAGGACATGAAGGGTCTGAGCAGAAGTGTGCTGATCCAGAGCTCCTTCTCCTCCTGAGAGCTGCAGAAAGAGGAAAAAAAGCCTGGGTGTCCACTGCTCCCCAGCCTGCAGCCAGAGGTGAGCCTTTTTTCTTATTACACCAAACATTTGAAACTCAACCTCTTTATTATCACTGGGGCCAAGACAGACTTCTACTATCATATCTTCCATGAAGCCTTCTTTATTCACAAATAGCAAGTCTAGGAGGGCACCTTGCCTAGCTCACTGAATCTTTGTGTAAAGAAATTGTCTTCAAGAAGCTTAAGGAATTTCCCAGCCTTAGTCACCCCAACAGTGACAGTATGGTATTCCCAGATGATGTGTGGGAAATTGAAATCTCCCATAAGGACAAAGGCTACCAATCCAGAGATTTCTCTTAATTACCTATAGAATAACCCATCAGTGCAATCATCCTGGCTGCCTAATTAAGAGCAGACATGACAATGACATCTTCTCTGTTTTCCACCCCCCAGTTCTTGTCAACAGGATCTCCACCACATCAACATTACCTGTAAGGGCTGTAAAGCTGAACTTCTCCCATATATATGGTGCAACATTTGCACCTTGCCTGCTCTGCCCATGCCTACCGAACAGCCTGTTCTGCCCCCCTGAACAGTGAGATACTCTTATCACTCTGCACCAGTGACACTAAATCTTCTTTACATAAGTTACAGATGCATAAGAGACAATATTCCCCTGTAGCATAATGTAAATTTTGTTTTGGGGAATGAGTGCACACAACTGCTGAAAAACTTATGCTTTAAGTCTGATGACACACAAAATTTGCAAATACTCGAGTTTTTGATAACAATCTCTTGAAGAATTTAAATTTTTCCATGGAATTCCAAAAGCACTACAGTCACAACTGAGCCAAGACAGCCATAGCCCACTCATAAAGCTCTCAAAGTTAAACATTGTTCTTTCCCTTTGCACATGACAGCTGAATCCTGGAAGCATAGTAAGGGAACACTATCAGTCAGCCTCAATATGTGATAAAGTACTAAATGCTCAAGTGGTAGCCAGAGATGATGAGACACCTCCAATAACACACTAGATGCTCAGGCTGGGATTCAGCTCCTCTGACTTCAACTAGTTATATAGCAGATATTCATATTAAATAATTGCTAAGGTCCCATTATGGTAAGCATAGTGAAAAGTTATCTCTGCTGTCTTGAAGTAGGAATCTTTATGACACCTTTAGACTTTATGGAGAAGGGCCTCAGTTTTGTTTGCTACACAAAGGCATCTTAATGCCATTTAAGAAGCCATAATGAAGCTGGCACCTAAAGCCTAGCAGATATGACACAGGACCTATGGACAGTCTTTTTCTTATGAGGGGCCATCTGGAAACCAGAGGGAATACCTATAGAAACTCAATTCATACACAAATGATGCCAAGGAGTAGGCTGCTGCATCAAACTCTTGATATCTACTCACTACAAAGGCTGTGTGCATACTGCCTGCAAACAGACACACTGAAGCTAGACTAAGTCAAATCCCACTCCAGTTTTAGTTGTCTCTTCTCCCAAGGAGGTTTGTATCTTGTATCACCATAGCTGAGACCTGGTGAGAGCATTCTAAATTCATTTTCTGTAAAAAATGTGCTACTAAGAGCAAACATTGGAGAAAACCCACTTTTTTTTCCCCTTTCTTCTGTTTCTTGTTCAAACCACAACAATTTGGCAAGGTTCCGGAAATACAGTGTCAAGCATTTATTTAAACAAGTTTTTTACATTTTAGAAAAAGACACATCTTGTGCCTGTAAATTGCTAATAAACACTTATTATTTAAGGAATTATATTAATATGTGACTTTTCTAAATAATATAAGACACCTGCTCAAGTGAAGAAACATTTTAAAATTAGGTATCAAGGAGTAAAGGCACCGTTCCACCTCCTACTCCTGCTATCCTTTTAATACCAGAGTGAGTTTCACAGATAGTGACTGGCAAATTAGCATGCTGAAGCAAAAGGCTGTGCCAATACCAAGTACCTGCCTGCAGCTACTTCCCTGTGTAATGTGAGCTTAGCACTGGATTAATTGAAAAAGCACTAAGGAAATAATAGGTCTCTGCGAGTTTTCAAGAGATCTTCCAGCAAGACAGGATCACAGAATCAATTGGGTTGGAAAAGACCTTTGAGATCATCAAAAGTCCAACTCATGACCTAACACCATCTTTTTAACTACACTATGACACTAAGGGCCACAATCAGCCTTTTCTTAAGCACCTGGACTAGCTGGTTTGCAGACAGAAACCGTGTCCTCTTGTCACCGTCAGTCTTTGTTGTCATCTGTCTTTCTTTTCCACAAGGAGTTTCTTCTCAGAGCTTTGCCTGTCCCTCTTTTGTCATTCATTTTGGCCCTTCACTCTCTGAAATAGCTTTTGGATTGATAATCCACCCTTCGTGTGGCAAACACAGAGATGCCAGCTCACCCTGACACTGTCTTGCTTTTCTGCCCTGTTCCTTAGGCTTTGATTAAAGAAAATGTTAACATAAGCAATTAAGAATATCCTTAATTCAAGCCTGAATCCCACAGAAATCAGATGCATGAGAGATTTAGCTCCCTGACCTGGATTAAAATTTGGGATCTCATTATGTTCTTTAGTGTATTCTTTTCCTCTCTTTAGCTCCATTTATACGTTCTGTCTGGAGGAAAAAAATTAGTTAATTTTTTTCATAAAGACTGCAAATGCAGAACTCACATTCTCCCTGTGTTTTTTGAGTGGAAGGTTAATTTTTCAGGTCTTGCTGAAAGCAAAATTGCTTCTGTGTAAGGTTCCCCCAATGCAGACTTCAGCTCCCTCCCTAAGGTAATAGAAAATTAAAATTCTGTAGAAATCAAAAGTACAGGATGAAAAATAATGATGATAAGCAAATTGTATCCCCGATAGGAAGTAAATTTAAAAAATATGGAATAGAGACCATTTGGCTAATTGACTTAGATTAAATGATATTACTCACCACTTCATTGGAAATACATGTTACAGAAGAGCAGTAAATATTGCAATGTTAAAGTAAAATTTTCTTGTATCCCTGAGACAGTCTTCCAGCACTTTTATTGGAGGCTGTTGTACTAGATCATTAGAATTATTACCATTTTAAAGTTATGCCAAAACATTTGAAAAAGAATTTTAATAAGCCAAGTTGGCATCATTATCTCCCCACAGTCGCTGAACTTGGACTCAGATTCTAAACCACTAAGATTCTACAGCAGTGGGAAAACCACCCTGAGCTACTGTGTACCCTTTCTCAGCAAAAATTTGAGCCTTTCTTCCTAAGGAGTTCAGGTAGAACAAAATACTAACATCTTGTCAGCCTGAACTAGGAAATGTTGTCTTTTTTACTTTAATAGCATATAACTGCAATAAGCTTCTGTGCTTAGTTAAGTATCATTTTAAAATGCATTCAACTTCACTAAAATTTGTACGTTGTCTCATGAGGACGTTCAGAATGCACAACACTGGCTACCAGCTACTTTTAAATTGTCATTTATATGACTTCATAAAGTTCCCTTTCTTATAAAAATACCTAAAATTCTGTCTGGTCAGCACAAAACTAGTCTCAGCAGCCTCTTGAAATCTGACTTTAAACTGTTTTTTTCAAGAAGGAATGAGAGAGAAAACCCTAGAAATCAGAGAGGATGGAGACAGTCTTTTAAACAGCTATTTATAAATTTCTATTTCATGGTAATGTGTTGAAGCTGCCAAGTAAAGGCAAGTCGACGTTGCAGAAGGTGCATAATCACATGAGGAGAACTTGTGTTTTGGAACAGGAGACTAAAATATATTTGTGTATGCTTTGCTTCTAAAAATACCTGGTTCTATTACCAAATCTTCTGAGGGAAGAAAAGCAATTCCAATTAGAGATTTATAAATAACAGCCAGATTTCAGAAGAGGACCTCAAACTACAATGTAAGCTTCACTTGTGACAGTATTTAAATTCTGAAAATCATGTACATTAGAATGAGACCAGAGGGGCTTTTGGTACTTTAGTCATGAAGTTAATTTTGCAGTTACTCAATTTGAAAATGAAACGTAATAGGATATGGCTCACTGCATTATAACGTATTTGAGGTATAATATACTGGTTAGGGTCTGAAGGAATGTCTATTTAGACATTCCATTTAATTTTCAGACTACATCACTACCAAAACACTTGGAGTTTGAGAGATGGACAAGTTACAGCATATAAACCAGGTTCTTGGAATTATAACAACCACATTTTCCTATTTGTTCCCTTAAACAGCAACTACATTTTCTAAAGCTCCTACACAGGTAAATTCTGAAGTGGAAAACACTCAGCTTTGAGATGTTCCAGTGCATCTTGACACATACTACTGGATCTCAAGTAGTTTTCAAGATCTGGGCACCTTCCTGAAACAGAAATCTTGCTGCAAGTCTTTATGAGAATCTGGAATGTGTTTTGTTACTACTATGCCTGTAAACTCAGGGTTCTGAGACAAATGATAGAAATTAAACCACTGTACTGAGAAACTATTTTTGCATGTATAATACGTGGTGTATAATTTTTTTTTTCAAAATATTATCTTTCAGGGTAATCCACCTAAACTATACAGAATGGCAAGAAGCCCAAGCAGTACCTGAAGTGATTTCACTTGCTTAGGAAAAACCAATTTTATTCAGTCAAAACTGCTATCCAAACACTGTATCCATTGAGATACAATACCTTAGCCTTTTATCCAATCTCTCATCTTGCCCCAAGTGTAAACACAGAATCAGATCACCTATGAAAGTGGTTTCCTCTTGCGTCAATGCTTTCCATCTGGAGAGGAGAGGGGGTATCTATCTTAGACTTCTTTCTTAGCTTCTATCTTAGTCCTTTTTTTTTAGCACCACATCTTTATTTCTTACAGCACTCTGTTGGGCTTCCCACAGAGCTATCTTTGGAAAAGGTCTCATTAATATTCTACACAAAGAGAACTGGAGTGAGATTTCAAGACTGATCCACTGTTTCTCACTTAGAAACTAATAAATTGTGAAAACTTAATTTTCTATTGAAATTACTTATCCAATTTTTACAGAGTAGAAGAAAATCCACATGAGTTTTTGCCAATGAAACAATACTTTTCCCCAAATACACAGGATTTTTGTGCCTTGTGGCCCACTTTAGTTCCATGAGCTTGATTCCTTGACCAAAATGTATCACCTTTGCCAATATTTCTAAGGGATTCCTTGGGATTTTTTAGTTTTTTTTCTCTTGAAGGATTCCTTTTGGGGAATAAATGAAAACAAGAATAGTGCTAAGAGAAGGGAATCCTTTTTCCCCGTTCCCAATAAGATTGGTTAAAAGTCTCATTTCTGTCAAAAGAAAACCACTCTATTTCAGTCAAATACTTCTTCCCACATCCTAGCCTCAATTTCCCTTACTTTCGTTGTCTAATCCACTCACCCTTTCCAAATCCTTTAGTGAGGTGATGGGAGGTACTGTAAGTTGGGGTTGTGTCATATTTTCCACCTGCTGTCATGAGGAGGTGCTCACTCTTGGTGTGGAAGCTGCAAGGACCTGGCTGTAACCATCACAGCATATCTCATATCCTCTGCCAAATAGGACACTTTGCAGGTTCTGACTGCTCAGAGCTACCAGCTAGGCCCAGTGCTACCTCCCTGTTGTTCTCAGGTGAAGGTCTTCAGCCCTACAGGAAGGACTGGAGAAGAAACCTCCCACACTTAAAAGAAAGTAGCAGATATTACTCTGATTTTAAAAAGGAGGGGGAATGTGGAGTCTCCAGGGATTAAAAAAGGTTAAATTGTCCATCTTGTCTCAGTCAGGGTAGATAGGTAAGGGTCATGGGGGAGAAAAGGCAACTGAATAATAATCTATCAATATTACTACTGCTTTCTGTTCTAATTCTGGTTTGGAAACATAATAGGATGACCAAAGTGAATATACTTTAGGCTTTTGTTATTTCTGCAATTATAAGAGAGATATATATGTGAAAACTGTGTTCTTTGGGACTTAGAAGCTTCTGATGAATACAAAAAGACACACTGTAAGGTAGCTAGTAGGACAGAACAACATCTGATCACAGCCTCGATAGAAGCCCAGACAGCTTTCTCAAGAGCCTTCAGCTAGAAAGCCAACTCTAATCAAAACTGATTTCTCAGCAGAAATAAAATATTTACATATGAGAATAGCCATGCTGAAAGGAAATGCAGTTTTAAAAACAGTGAAACAAACACAAGAGATTTTTTTTGAAATTCATCTATGCCAACATAGGATATATCAGCAGGCAGAAAATAAAATGCATTAAAATTCTCAAATATACAGCATATAGCTTATACAAAAAATACTTATGATGTTTAAACTCATTTTACATTCAGGGATCTTGGCAACTAGCAGTGTGTTAAAAGATTTCTTGCAGACATGGGCATCTAGGTGCCACACAGAGGCAGCCTAAGGGGCCGAATCATTTTGCAGCCCCAGGAAAAAGATGACAAACATGATCACACTGAGTGCTCTTGGCTTCACCTTGCCCTGCCCTACATCTCCTGCTGTCCTACACTGAGCAACATTCAGCAACTTGGCTACGATTAAAAATGTCTGTAAAGACCAGCTGAGAGTGGTCATTGTGACACAGGAGTGATTGAGTTTTTTAATACAATGGAGTTACTAGTTTGCTGGGCCTTTGTAGTGTAGTGTACTTAATAGTTGGCATTAAAGACCATAATATGTTCAGATGCATTTTTGTATGCCTAATTCAGCTGGCATCACCTGGTTGACATCATTAACTATTTCTGTTTTTCAGCAATTGCATACTAACTAGGACATAGCATAGCAAAACTGGCATCCAAACCTTGCATCTTACTCAGTATTTGGTCTTTCCAGATGACAGGAGATATTACAGTGCCAACATCCATTTTCATTAGTTTTTCCATCCTCACTATAAACCAGAGACTTTTCAAAGTAGAAGATATTACATACACACACATTATTAAAAAGTCAGAAAATATTTACAAAAAAAAATCAGCATTTAGCAGAATATGCATTGAGGTAATATGACATTTTTCTGTGTTTAAGAACTGGCTCCAAAAGCAGCATGATAGCAGCTCACTCTGTCTGCCTTTCACATAAACAAAGGTTTATAAGTTGATCTACCCAGGATTCCCATCCTGACTATTCTTTCTGGAGACTACTAGCTTTGAGCAGTGACACTGCATTCCCTGCAATAGATCTCCACAATTGACTAAATTGTTTATATTCAGATTTATAATTCAGATAGAAATGTACCTGAATTAAGACATATCCAACTTGTAGCCCGGTCACTGTAGAGGTATGACCATCACCCTACAACAGCAATTGCAGTAAGATTCAAATAAATGTTTGCTTGTTTTAAAAGAAAGATGCAAAGTATTATTCTACACCAGTGAAAGAATTTTTAAGTTCCACTTCAGGGCATTGAAAATGATGACAGAGTGAGGCAAAGTAATCCCAGGACAGTGGATTTGAAAAAGAGCTTGTCCTTTATATCCCAGAGCTGAGAACTGGACCCTTGAAGTGATGACGATGAGCTTCTCTTTCTGTCCTTTTGGGAAATGTGGTTCAGTGAATTAATTACTGGACAGCACAGGCCACCAGACCAAAATAGTATGAAGTGGCAGAAAGGCAACTTTCATTAGTGGCACCTCAGAGTTTATCTTGCAGAGGCCAGACCAGTGAAGTTATCTCTTCAGTATAGGCTCTACTGCAAAAGGTGAAACAACTAACTGCCTTTCTTTCATAACCTCTTGCAGCTATTCTTTGTAATTCAATCTCTGAGAGTAAATGCAATGACAGCTGCAGGAAAAGTAGAATCAGTGAGGTGGAAAAGGGACATTTCTTGAATTTTTCATAATTAAATTATAGCCATTACCAGAGTAAGCAGAAAAACTGTAAATCATTCTAGCATACAGATCCAAACACAAAATGTAAGCTTTCTTCCTAATGAATTAATTTCTCCACATTCACATTGCTAGTTATAATTGCTCCAAAGGAATTATTAATTAGAAATTATTTTGCATTAAGCAGCTGGAAGACGTGAAGCTCCCATCTGAAATAAAAATCTGTAATGACAATTCAACTACAGTTATGGTTGCAAAGTAATGTAATATGATTAACTATTACCAAATATATACAAGTATGACTAAACAAGCTAATTAACAATGTGTTTATCATGTCCTTTATTCTGTTAATACTCTATAATTTGTTCCTTCCACAGAAATTTTATTTATAGAAGGAATACATTTTTCTTATACTAATAAGAATTTGTTATGACAACATATTTACATTTTTAAGTACCTTTACAGTGTTTTTAACATGATTGAGAAGCTCAGCCTAGGAGGGGTTAGAATTAATGCATGAGAACAGCCTGAAAATGTCCCAAATAAACCAGAGAACATAGAGAAAAAATCAAATAGAATATAAAAACACAGAATCATTAAAGTTAAAAAAGAATTCCAAGATCATATAGTCCAATCTTTGACTAAACACCACCATGTCAACTAAAACATAGCAGTAAATGCCATGCCCAGTCAATAATGTGTAATAATGAAAAATCATATATGGTTTAGAAATAATATTTATCTTTCCAAATTAAATAGTGGAGATTGCTATGGGCACCATTGCTGGGAAGTGACCATAATGTTTCTTTCTGAGCTTTTTTTTTCTTTCCATCACTATGCCCCTACATTTTTCTCCCTTACAGCAGAGGAAGGATCCTTGTCAGACAAGGACACAGCTGTATAAAAAGACTCCTAATGAAGCCCTCATACTTGGGTGTTATGAGTGTCCTTGGTTGCAATAATGTGACTCTGAAGAAAGCCTGGATCTGAATGCTACAGCCTTCAGGAAGAAAAGCTTTGGATCCTCATGAGAATTTTATAACTTGGTCCTACATCTATTTAAAACTATGTTATTACAAAATGCTCTAGAATAGCTCAGGAGGATAATCCTTGCTTAAGAGAAGCATCGCATGATAACTTAATCAAACCTTTTCCATTTGCAGTATAGGCTGTCTGCATCAATCTACATTCTTAATGATCCCAAAGAGATCAGAAGAACGTGTTTTATGAGGAGGAAGAAATAGTTAAGGGAAATACCAACTCTGATTCAGCAGGAACACAAACCACAAAGGGGAATATGAATTGTAAAGTAATCATGCTAACCCCAGACACTACAGATAGTTCTTGCCCAGTAATTTAATGTAACTTGTCTTAGTATGTACTATGGTTAACACTTCCAGATAGCATGTATACAGAGTGAATTTACAAGACCTTGCTCTGAGTCATTCAAAAAATTGAGGAAGGAGGACAGCCCCTCAGGAGGAGTCTGCCTCATCTGCCCTACTTTCAATACCAGAAGCACCTTTTGCTAGTAGGATAGGGCTGTGCTGTAGTGCAATTTGAATCCTTATTCTTCACAAAATACGTGCGACCAGGTGGTAGTGGCAGAATCTTCTCCTTTGTCTGTAGCTATGCCATAATTTGTACAGTCCTGGCCACTGGTAAGTGTGGCCTGGGAAGCAGGAGAAACCACACTCTTCTTTCAGCAATAAGGTGTATAATGAATTCAGATGTTCATCAAGAAGTATACGAGACATTCATACATACCCCCATGATTTACAAAATCTGTAGCTGTAATTATTCTAAAAGACTTATAAAAACTGTAAATCAGTGCATTCCTGGTGCTTTATCGACCATCAAAGAAGTCAAATTTGAAAGTAAAACAAATGCCAGATGAAACCAGGCTTCTCTGGAGCAAAGCAGTTTGAAAGTACCTGATAGACAGATGGATGGAGGGAAACACAAGGTAACTCCAGTTGGACTCTTCAGAGGATAAGGTAGACAGCAAATTACATAAAATCAAACTCTCTCCTTAATTTTCTTGTCTTCTGTACCCTGAAAATACTGCTTTCTGAAAGCTGATATTTTCAGTAGCATTTGTAGCTGATAGAGCTAGAGTTCTTTACAGTTTTGAATAGGCAAGTTACATTTTAGACAGAAAAAAAACATTTAACCAGTACTCGATGCAAAGGTTTACATTTTCTAGAGTAAAATTGAGATTTTTTTTCTCTTTGTCTACAGAGCCTGAGAGTTATTACAAAGTTTTCCTTAAATAAATAACAAATATCCATTCATATCTGACAGAGACTGTAATATTCAAATACATCTTTAACATATATTAATAACTTTAAAAATATGAAAGAAGGGTATAACACTTAAATAATTAAAACACTTAAATCATTAAAACTCTTAGGGGCAGGAGTCCCTCAAATACACTATTAGCTCGAAGGTGTTGTCACCACTGTACAACCTTGATCAAAACAGTAGCGTTCAGATCTCATTCAGTTGCGTGTTCAAGCAATGATTGGCAGTGAAGATATTTATGTGGAAAACAGGGTTCTGTGTATTCTGGGGCTAAAGCATGAACATAATCTGTGGTAGCAAACAGCTTTGTATTCTATTATACACTGACAATCCTCTTTTAATTTAGCAATCTCCAACGTAGCTGGGGTTTTCCAAGCAGGTAGAAAACTGTGCTTAGCTATTCTAAAGGACATCTGTTTTTTTCAGAACTAAAAGGGTAAAGACCATGAACATGACATTTTCAATAATGCCAAAGGAAAAGTCTGCTTTGACTGAAGACCCTAAAAAATGTTGCTGGAAAGATAGAGCGCAATAGAGAGAAAGTGTGGAATTCACACTCATCACCTGTCCAGTGTGCTTTGACCCAGAACTTCTAAAATTGTGTCAGTTGGGTAGTTTTCACTGTAGAAAGCAGGAAAAATTTGGACCCAGGTATTTGATAGTTCTACTGTAAAGCAGATGTACAGAAACTTCGCCAACTCAAATACCTTGTCAGCTATTTGAGATTTTATAGGGTTTTTATATTATTTTTATTAGTGTTTAACTTGGAATTGACTGTGATTCAAGATAACTGAGCAATGTTAGAAAATGCTAATGCTATAGGTATGTCAGTCGTTAAAATTAGAGTTCTGAGACAAGCTGGCAAAGGCGTATTTCAAGATTTCCCTGAAAACCAGAATTCGCTACTACTTATTGACACTCAGGTTTGGAGACTGTTAGTAATAGAAACTTGTGCTGGCGGTCATTTCTTTCCTTCCTTCCCATCAGGATTACTGGTATGGTAGAATCACAATGTGGGAATGTAGTCATACACCAGGAGGGAGCCTGTGATACTGCAAGGCATTTTCTTGGATATCAAAGGGAACCCAATCCTGTGCAATCAGAAGCATTATGTAATATAATCGCTTCTTAAAATGAACTAGTTTCTTTTATAAATCAATTAAATTTAACTCCCAATACTCATTTAGAAATTCAGTTACAGAAGCTCTTTTCTCTGACTTTTTAAACATCTGTTTAATTCCAATCTGAATTTATTCAAAGCTGCTTTATATCCATTTCCTCTTGTGCCGGCACTGTACTTAATCTGAAACAGTTCTTGAATCTCCCTGATGTATTTATAAGAGCAATTACATCCCTTCTCAAATTAGACTTACTTTTCTATAATAAACATAATTTTCTAAGTATTTTTTATAAGAATGCTTTCCATTTCTACAGTCATCCCAGTAATAATAAAATCAGAGGGTGGTTTGGGTTGGAAGGGACCTGAAAGATCATCTAGTTTCAACCCCTCTGCCACAGGTAGGGACACCTTTCATTAGACCAGGTTGATCAAAAACTCCATCCAGTCTGGCCTTGAACACTTCCAGTGATGGGGCATCCACAACTTCTCTGGGCAACCTGTGCCAGTGTCCCACTACCCTCACAGTGAAGAATTTCTTCCTTATATCTAATCTAAATCTACCCTCTTTCACTTTAAAACTATTACTTTTTGTCCTGTCATTGCAGGTCCTTCTACAAAGTCCTCCAGTTCTCTTGCAGGCCCCTTTAGGTACTGGCAGTGTACTGTAATTCTTTTACTGGTTTAATTTCTTTTGAAGTCAGGCAATCAGAACTATAGACAGTAGTCAAGATAAGGTCTAATTAACATCTTTTAAACAGCAGAAATATTTCCATGCCTTTTACTGGGAAGATCTCACCAGAACCATATACATGTTTCACAAGTGTATGTCAGGCACTTTATGACAACACTCAGACATTATATAATCAGTTCTCTCCATGCTCATTTCCTGGTGATGAGCTCCCCCTGGTTTCTCTTCCAATTCCCTCAGCAGAACAGATTTCCTCAGCCATAGCCTTGCACTAGGAATGTATAGAAAATGATCCTATTTCAGATACTCCAGTCTAACTCTTGTACAATAACCTGCACCTCTGTCATGTTAGTAATATTGCCTCTTGTAACATCAGTGTGCCAAGACTGTTGTATGACAAAAGTAAGATGAAACTTGCAGAACATCAATAATTTTCTATCAGTACAGTTTTCTCCTTGAATCACACTTTATCCATCTTCCAGTTGTTTCATCAATCCCCATATCACCTGCTTTGCTGAAGTCACATAGAAGATCTGCATTACATTCATAAAAATATCTTGTTTTTTCCAAGTCAGCTCAATTTGCCACATCCACCTTCTGTGAACCTCATTTGATATAATTATCATTATTCTGTTCGCTTAGATGTTGCTTATTCCTTTCTATTTAGTTCAGATCAGTTCACTTTCCTTGAATACACCCCATTTTACTTGCTAGTATTGTGTACTCTATGTAGTTTCCTAGTTAATTAAAATTTGTACTCAGTCTGTACTTTCCTTTTTAAGTCGCAAAATAATACAGGCAGTATCCAAATGAAACCCTGAACCTATTCCAGAAATAAGGAAGGATATTCAGTCTTCAAAGACTTTAGCTTCCTGGCCTGCTGCCCACATCAAATATCCTTCAGCAACAGACAATAGCAGCCTTTAAAAAATTATATTCTTCAGTCTTTTCTCAGCCAGCACACTTAAGGGTTTTCTCAGAAAATTCCCAAAGCACTTTATTGAACTGTAGCTAAAGAGTCTTCTTAAGGTTAAGTCCTAACCTCTCTGGCAGTCTCCCCACCTTGCCCGGTCTGGAACTTTTTATCCCAACCCTTGGGAGTTAGTCACTGAGCCACAGCTGGGCAACTTCTTGCTCTCTGTTAACCCCATTGTGCTTGCTCATGGCAGAATGTATCCAATTGCAATCATATATACTTTAAATATACAGACAGCTGTGGTCTCACCTTGGCTGTGGGTTTGGCTTTTTTCATATTTATGTTGGGTAAATTATAAATGAAAAAAAAAGTAAAGTGAAAGAAATAATTCAGAGAAATAATGCAAGTTGGTACAATCAGACATAAATATTGAAAAACAAAGAAAAGTTTTATAACACACAGATCTGAAACAGTCCAAAAGATATTCCTTTTGGAAATAATAGAAATGCCACTATCTGCATGACTTGAAAAAAAAAGGAATACACAGCACAGTAAAACTCTATAGGCTGCAAAAATGGTTACCTCAATTTCATAGCCCTGAAAATAACCATTTGATTTAAAGAGATGGAAGGGATACGAATTTTTTCATTACTAGTGCAAGCACAGAGTATAAAATAAAACATCAAAAAAAGAGTTCTTTTATGTGAAGACTAAAATTCCAATGATTTCATGTCTCATAAGGATATTTCTTACCTTTTCTTCCCCTCAATTTCATTTATTTGTGGAGTATGGTCTAACAGAAAAAGTTCTTTTCTCTGTGGAGCACCACAAAAGTGCCTCAAGGTATTTAGCCAGACAAAGTGAGACAGATGTGTTAAACAGATGGATGCCAAGGAAGTGGCTTGGTTTCTTAAACAGTGGATGTGAAGGACTGGGGAGTAAGAGGAACAAAATCTTGGCTGGACTGAATTAAGGGAGGGAGTCTTTGATCCTACTGTAAAGGAAAGCAAGAAAACCATCTATTGATAAACCAATGCCTTAATTGTCAACTTTTCTGAGTAATCTAAGCGCATATTCTTCACATTGGCACACAGCTTGAAGCTGTCTTAAGCAGTAAACCAAGGTGCTGCAATCTTACTTCAACTCTTAGAGATAATGAACTAAGCACAAATGCACATCCTAACCAGCTGACTGCAGTGGAAACCAGGCATCCTCCCAGTGCTGCCAGAGGCTGCCCTACAGTGCCCTCATCAGCTGCAGCTCTGCAGCAAATGAGCACATAGTGACTGTGCAGTATCACATCCACAATATGCCTGGCGACTTGGTGTTTACCATTTGTGAACTTCATGATATTTGTATGAAACAGAAGTAATTGTGAAGTTAAAAAAGCAAGTTTTAGTCCCACAAAGCATCTGGGAATGCACTCTGCATTCAGTAGCCAAATGATTTTGGTGAGCCACATATAGGTCTCATTCAAGACATCATTTGATGCTTTGAAAAGCTCTATTTATTGTCCACATGAAATAAAAAAATAGTTCTCATACATCTCACTTCAAATTCCATAAAAAGACTTATTTATAAAAAGATGGATGCTCAATGTTGTATTGAAAATTGTCTTTCAGAAGTATGTCTAGTCTGCTGCTTAATAATTGATCTTTCTGCAAACCAGCAGACACTTTACAAAATCCTAGATGTAGTCATGTTCTTAGAGATAGGCTGAGTACTCCTTTTCCCAGATTTTACAATATGAGTTCAGTACCTTTTTAAATGTAGGTGTCACAAGTTTGCTCCTGAAGTCTACTTTTTATTTTTCATGTGCTAAGCAACAGGTATACATGCTGAAGTATGTAAAATTGAGGCAGTCTAAAAGGGTTAGGCAAGAAGTACATCCTGGTTCTGTCAAGGTTTTTAGACAAAATGTAATTTTATCTTGTAATTCATTACAAGAAAATTAACACCACCTTACCTTTACCTCTCTCATGATGAGTTTTGAACCAGTGGAGTTATACTGGATAATTACTATAGCTTAATAAAACAAAAAAAATCTCCACTTCTGAAAACAGATGTTTTTATTCCCAGACCATGCCTAAATAACTTTTGTTATTTATTGCAGTGTAATAATACTCAGAAACCATTTAGCTACATGATCCTAATATTTCTGTATTTTGAGCCTTTTAAGAAAATACCAAGTGGACTGCTTTCAACTGTCTCAGGAAGCCCGTACTTCCTCCATAAGATATCAGACTCACGCTTTAATCTAGAGAAACACAGACTGTAGTTCTCAGAATCTAGGAAAGCACATATTTCTGACCATTGCCTTCATCAAGAATCAAGGGGTGATAGTTTTTCTCTGTGGCTTTCCTACTCCTCAGACCCATCAGTCACTTAATCATCACTAGCAGCTCCTTTGCCTTGAAATTCACATTATGTTTAGGTGCTGAAAAGGTTTAAAGAAGGGTGGATAAAACAAAAATATCACTGTGAAGAGAAAATAAAGGAAGCAAAGCCCATATGCCTCAATCTCTGTACTGAATTCCCAGTTACTTCTTGGGGAGTTATGCACAAAACTCCACCACCACTAGGAAAATTCCTTTTGATGTCCCAAGACATATAGGAATGTAAAAAGATATGTATAGGTGTCTATATAGGGGCCTCAAGGGAAAGAAGCTTTAAAACAGACAAGGCTTGTTCTGGCAATTATGTAGGACAGATAGTGGTGACTGGTTAACAGAAAAAAACAAGAGAAGTGGAAAAAAGATGAGTAATGATATTTTCCAACAGAGGAACAGAATAGGCTAGGACATGAAGTTTAAATTAAATTTATAAGAGGTGGGGCTCACTGGGAATAACAACTCTCATAAAATTTGGTGATGCACAGCTTCCTTAACCTGACAGGAATTTTCCTTTTCCATTTTATGACATGTAAGGAGGAAATCCATGTGCCTTAGAGGTGTAAGACTGCTGTTATTTTGCAGCTTTCTCTACATGAGTGTGTGAGATATGACAATATTGCGAGCATGATCAGCAGCATCAGTGTAAGCATCTTGGTGTGTTTCATCTTCTGTGTGAACAAAAGATTCACGCAGCACGCCTTTTTCTTAGATTGTGTCAGTATATAGTAGTTGTTCTGAGAGCCTCAAGTGGATTTTGAGTAGGGAACCAGGCTAATGGTGAAGTCATAGACATGTCAATATAATTTTCTGACTTGCATTTGCTGTAGCAGCACTGTTTTCACTTTCTTTTCTCCTAGTCTACTTTCCTTTTCTTCCCTTTCCTAGGATCTTTTCTCTGTCTCTCCCTCAAACCTCTTCTTTCTCGAAACCTCCCTGAAATCATTACCTTAGCTGCTGTAAACTCCCCTACCTCCCTTTCTGCCCCCTCCTCCTAGTCTCTGCATTTCTAATCTTCCTCAAGCCTTACGAGTGGGAAAAGCCAGAAAAAAAATGCAGTCAGCACAGCTCATTGTTAATGCTTCAAAAGAAATATCCCCTCTTGAATCCCTTGATCTTTATACACTGTTCTATGTCCATAATAGAAACAAGGGCTTGGCAGACAGGAGCTTGGGATGAGCTCTGCAGAGCAAAACAGAGGTGAGCTACAAAGTTTTCTGTCACTTGCAGTCTGTTGACCTGAGCTGTCATCTACACTCAGTAATACCTGTGTTTGAGACTGCAGTCTGCCCATAAACCTCATCAGTTTTCCAGGTGCCTGAACATCTGCAGATAGGTGTATTCCAGGAACAGGGTTCTGCAGGTTCCTGGATTTTGTAAATGGTTTTTCTAGACCTGTGAACCCTTGTGGCTGGGCTAAAGATCTCCATCCCTGTTTCTTGCCTGAAACTACTCAGGTTTGAATTTTTCCCCTGACATACATGGTCTGGTTGATTTTCCTAAGAAAAAAAAGATTTAAATAAATTTTCATAAACCATTTATTTTATACCATCTTCCCCAGGATTTGCAACAGATTCTGAAATGTCACTTAACTTGACAATAAAGCCCTTTCAAAAACAAAATAAAATTTTATTTAAACAGTCAAATAATAATTTAAATTATTAATTAA
The DNA here is from genome assembly GCA_024734555.1 of Trochalopteron elliotii. Classification (NCBI taxonomy): domain Eukaryota; kingdom Metazoa; phylum Chordata; class Aves; order Passeriformes; family Leiothrichidae; genus Trochalopteron; species Trochalopteron elliotii. Next base: position 2,369,184 of record JANPWX010000070.1, read on the forward strand.
GTGGAACTAAGATTATTCCCTGTATTTTCACTAGTAGAACAGCTGAGAATTAATTGGACTGGTTTCTCTTCAAACTGATGGAGGGAGTTCTAAAACATCCTGCTCTAAATCTCCATAAAACAGTTTCAGATGTATTCAGTGGAGTCAGGCACTTAATTTCTAGCCTGCAGAGGTTCCACAAGGATTCTGGGAGGCACTAAACACTGGAAAGATGTAGGTTTTCTTCTTGGAATTACCTTTGATGATGAGGCTGACTTTCTTCCCTCGAGATGGCTGATCAAAGTAGCAGGAAAAATGTCTGTTTCATCATCTCAGAGATGTCCCAAAACTATAAGAAAGTGAACAGGTTGTTTCCTGAGTGCTAGTCAGCTGGGCAAGAGCCAGCAGCTGGAAACTGCTGCTACATACAGCACTGAAATAAGGATCATCCAAAGAGAACACAAAAATGTCACAGTGAGAGACAGTGACCAAAAGAAAGTTGATTGAGATTTCAAATTTCAAACTTTTCTGGTCGCTGAGGATTGCAAAAGCCTTTTGCCTCTAATCCAGAAACTAAAGAAGAGCTTTCCCTGAGGGTTATACATATTTTTGTCTCTTCCATATTGAATTATGTGGGATTATTCCAGTTGCTCAGCAGTAGTCCTTTACACAGGCTATGTTGCCCTAAGGGACCTAAGTTCAGCAAAGGACACTGGGATGCAACAGATAGATGAGTTTGTATGAGTTTGTTTAGGACATCATCTCAGCTACCTACTGGAAAGGTCTGAACTGGGGGTTCAGGGCTGTTTGTTTATATAGTTGCTCCTCTGTTTGGTTGTGCTTTTTTTAGATTTTAGTTACACTTTCGATGTTTTGCAAAATTACTCTTTCCACATTTGTGTGAAGTCTGTAACTATCAGAGAACTTCTGAAATTCATAAAATTAGAATTTCTTTCATTCCTAAGTCACAAACACTCGTTGATAGCCTCATTAAAAGGTGCAGCTTTTGAAATATCTGTGTTCTACAAATTAATTTCAAATGGCACTGCTTTATGGCATTTAACATTTTAACCTACTGCTCTTTATTCCCCTGTTTCAATAGCAGTTTTTTAGAAGGTCTAACAAAAGCACAAAAATATTATTTGGAGCTACAATTATATCCTTTTCCCACTTTTTCACCTTTGCTACATTAAGATATTGCCTCATTGGCAGCCAGTTACATAAAATGTTGTAATACTTAGAGGTTCTTGTAACAGCCAGGCGGGACTAAGGGCTGTTTTACCTTTGGCTTTTAATTTCTCAGCATATTTCTGTTCAGAGATAGACCCCCTGGAGGAATGTTTTCAGTATGCCATACTGGGAAATACTTGTAAGTGTGCACACAATTACAGCTCATTACAACAGTGGGAGTCATTTGCCTGCCTGCTTTCTCAGCCTTCATGTTGAAATGACATTTCACTGTTATTTTTTGAATGGTAAAAAAGGGACAGGTTTATGCCAACATTCTCTATACTTAGAGATATGTATGCATCTATAGCGTTCTCACATGCACACACCAAATATCTAGTCACAAGGGGACATCAGCATCACATTAAACAGTTTCAACAACCATGTTATGACTTCAATTGCTGTATGTCAACAAGGTAATATTTTGTTATATTCACTTATATACACTAAACTGCCTTTTATTTTATTTGTGGGACCCTGATCAAACTGGTAGTTTTTAAATCTCTCTGTGATTAAGCACCAAAAGAACAGTAGGGACTAATTTCTGTTGCCTAAATGCCATTTAGAGCCTTTTGAAATGCTCAAGGATACCTGGGGCATTCAGATGGGGCTGGCAGCTACAACAACATCGGATAGAGAAATACAGAAGTGCTGTTCTGGAATAAGACCTGGATGCCAGATGGCATACCCTAGAGCATCTCAATTGCTTCTACATGCCTATATGTGCATAACTGAAAGGAGAATGCAGTGAACTTTCAGGCAGGCATTTAATTTAAGCCTCTGCCTAAAACTGATGCCTTACATTCACAGTATGCATTCACTGAAGGGAATTACAGAACCATAGAATATTCTGAGTTGGAAGGGATCCACAAGCATCAAGCACAGCTCTTAGCCCTGCATGGGACATCCCAAAGACTCACACTACATGCCTGAGAATGTTGTCCAAATGCTTCTTGAACTTTGTCAGGCTTGGTGCTGCAACCACATTCCTTGGGGACCCTCTTCAAGTGCCCAACAGCCTTTTTCTAATAGCTAACCTACACCTTCCCTAACACAACTTCAGGCCATTCTCTTGCCAGAGGGTCATCAGAGAAGAGATCAGTGCCTGGCCTGCTGCTTCATCTCACAAGGAGCTTGTAAGAAACTGGCTTTTAGGCAGAAAACACTTCAGGTCCATAGAAGCTCCTAGTTAATTTTCTGTTTCTATGAAATAAGCAGTGAATATATACATTTATATCTGGCTTTATGTGTCCTAGGTTTAGCTATCTAAAGCAGATAAAGACTAAAGACTGCAACCATTTACAGGACTTTAATAGGTGGATTCAGCTCCAGAGTTCAATAGCAACTGCTATTTGAGATTACATAGAATAATCAATACAGCTGCATGGGCATAGGAGATGAAACACAGGATCTGTGGGAAACTTGTACCCTCTTGGGACAGCAGCTAGACACCAGGCTACTGACAGATCCTGTCATACTACAAATGGTGCTATATCATTGTGTTTAGGTGGCTTTGTCCCTTCCTTCATGTGATGTAGGTGTCTAAGCTCTACAGTAAACAGTGGGGACCTAAGGCTTGATTCAGGCAAATAGAGAAGTTACTGTTTTCTCTCCACCATGAAGGGCCTGTTTCTGGTTTGTGTCCAACTTAGCACCAGAATCCCAGATGTCTTACTGCAAAGCTGCTTTCCAGATAGTTAATCTCCCAGCACATACAAGTTCATGGGGTTATTCCTCCCCAGACGTAGGACTTCCCTCTTCCCTTACTTGGACTGGATGAGGTTTCTGTCAGCCCCTTTCTCCAGCCTGTCAAAGCTCCTCTGAATGGCAGCATAACCACATGGCATATCAGATACTCCTTCCTGAGGGTCCACTCTATCCTATCATCTAAGTCATTAAGGAAGATGTTAAATCATATTGACTGAGAGTATTCTATTATTGACCAACCTCCAGCTGGAATTTGTGCTGCTGATCACAGCCCTTTATGCCCAGTGGCACAGCTGCTGCAATTTTCTCTCAACATCCCCTTACCCAACATGTACTTTATCAGTTTGTCTGTAAGGATGGGGGGTGGTCTTTAAAACCTTACTAAATACAAGTAATACAATACTAAACAACACCCACTCCTTGTCCTCCAAGCCAGTCATCCCATCACAGGAGGCAACCTATTGGTTAAGCATGATTTCCCCATCATAAATCCATGCTGACTACTCCCAGTTGCTTTCTTGTCCTTCATGGACAGGAAAGAGTTTCCTGGAATTGTTGTTTCAACACTTTCCCAGTAATCAAGGGGAGACTGGACAACCTGTAGTTCTTGAAATTCTTCTTCTTGCCCTTGAGGGCAACAAATAGAAATGATTGTGTTCTTCCAGTTCTCTAGAAGTCCATGGTTACCATGACCTTTCCAAAATAATAGAGTGGCCTCACAATGACATTGGTCAGTGCATGCCTCCCATGAAGACACTTGTGTATATCTAATTAATTTCTGTGTTCCCTTCCCTGATGAATGGAGACACTGAGAGAAAATCTTCCTTGCTCTAGAGTCGGTCGGTCTCTTGTCTCATGGGCTTGGGATTTCTGAAGGTCAGTGTTGACAGTAAAAACCAAGGCAAAGGAGGTTTTGGCCTTTTCAATGTCCTTTGACACCAGATTCCCTGTCTCATTCAGCACCAGTCCCACATTTTCTTTACACTTCCTTCTAACTTTTTCTGACATTGAGGTCTCTCAACAGACTCAAGTCAGATAGGTTTTGGTGTTTCTTACTACATCCTTTCACATGCTTGAAATATAGAAGAAATCTGGATGGTTAGCCTCCTCTGGGTAATATTTAGATGTAACAACACCCTTCTTATAGCAGGGTTCTTTCACTTGAGGCCTAATGTTTGGATTCAAGTATGTTACTCAAGTTACATAGGCTGTAACCTGTGATTCAATTCCAAGCTGCAAGAGCAGCGCTTTTATTAGAGCTGTTTTCTCCTGTATACATCATGTCCTATTCAAATTTACCATGCTGTACACAGCTGTTACAAAAAGAACGAGAAACAGTTAGGGAAAACCATCCTGTTTGTAATTTGTTTTTGCTCCCTACTCAATGCATCCAGGGCCATTTTGCTCTGCCGCAGGCTCCTATCCCTCTGATGGATCTGGAACACTGCAGTCAGGTGTAGCTGTAACAGATGCAAAACACTGATGAGAGGGACAGATTTTGGTACAATACCCAAGGCAAACAGTATGCATGACACTCAAGTATTACTGTGTAGGGTTTAAAAAGAATAAGAAAATACAAGGTTTTACATGCACATGGAAGAGTAGAAGCCATCACAAATTAATTCAAGATCAAAATTTTTGTCAATCCTAAATAAAAAATGACAGGAATATTACAGGAGACCATGCTAGAGATCATGTTGAATTCTACCACAAGGAAGCTGAACTGGCAATTAGTTTTAGTAAATCAAAGTAGATTTTCTGTTCTCTTATAGTCAATAATGTTACTATTTGGATACAAGAGGTTTTGTATCTTTTGAAGACAGTTATCGCTATGCATTTATGAACTTGCTATACGTGAATCTATGTCCAGCCTAATTTTGAGGAAGATATCATGATACAGGGAGCATAGCTATCTTTCACTTGCTTTGTTATATGCTACAGTTATTCTAAGATACATGTAGTAGAGAAACAGGCAAAATAGTTTGCTCATAAGTAGGTAAGATTGTTGAGGTCATATCCTAAGAGTCATTCATTCCCCATTCATGACTGACCTCTTTATGAAAAAGGAGAAGAAAAATATGTGGAATTCTTGTTTTGCAATAGTTTTTCAGCTGCCAGCTGCTTCCCCAGGATCCCTGTACTAATGAGAAAGAAGTAGCACTTGAATAAGTGCTGATAAATTCCACAAATGCAATAGGAGCATTGCAGAAGGTGTCAAAAATGTCATGTTTATGGTGCATGTGCAATGTCATTGATCTGTGGTGGCCACTAATTTTGACATACCCAGGTTCCTGCGCCTACATAGACTGATTTAGTGCTCCACGTACAAAGCAAGACTCAATAAACACGCACAGAACCACGTAGGTGATATTTATCTGTCCAGGACTGCCATACCTCCCAATCAACACTCTCCCTACAGCTTCTTTGAGACAGCCAGTTTGTGTATGATGAACATTCCCGCCAAGTCAACATGTAGATTGCTCAAAACCTGGTGGTTTTATGTTTTCTGATTTTAATGTCAAATCCAGGACAGAAAACAAAAAGTAACCCCATATTTCTCACTTAATACAAATGTGTAGACTTGTCACTACTCTCTCTCATGGAATCAGAGTATCATAGCATAGAGTCACCTTCCTTTATGCGATATCCTGATTCTCTGATGCTTTCATTATTTTTTCCCCACAAAACAGCTTCAATCAGTTACTGGTACAATTCAGAATAACCTGCTCTTTACTATCAGCTCTGATTCTCTACATATGAGGAAAAGCTGCATAGCAGTGTTTTAACTCCTTTCCTAATAAGCATACTTTTTACCCAATATAAGAAAAGACTTGGTATGACTTAATGGGACAAATAGACTGCTATAATGAAAAGACATATCCACATCATCTGATACACTTCAGACATAAACAACTCTGTGCCTGCAGGCTCTCTCTTTTCTAGTACTCCAGCAGATTTCTTTGGGGAAAACCAGAACTTCTGCTTACTCTGCCTTTTTAGCTTTTTGAAGTGATTCAGGCACATTAACAGTTACAATGCCTTTCCCAGATGTGCTACAAAGAGCAAAATGCCAGTTAAAGCTGTTTGCTATACCAGTAACTTATCTCTTATTTACTTGTGGAGAGTGCATTCAGAGCCGAATTCAACCAAATATAGCAGCGGATACCTTAGTGTGTCGTAGTCAAGATGGACACTGCACTCAAAGTGCTTCAATAAAAACCTCAGAGGGCTTCAAGTATCAGCACCATGTTATCTAGAAGTCTTTCATACCTTTTCTATGCAGCATCCTATGGGGAGCTCTCCACAGCTCTGTCTCTTTCTCTCCTTCTTCTCTCTTCATTCTGCAATTCCAGCTCACTGCTTCCTGTCCCTAGCATGGCCACCTAACCCTGTCTGTCCCTCACACAACCTCCTATCCCTTCCTCCTCACAGCACAGCCAGCAGACTCCAACTGACTCTCTACCACCTAACTCACTCTTTTATCACACCCAGCTGTGAGGGCAAGGCTGTTACCACTCTTTGGTAATTAACACAGTTGCAATGTATTGGAGGCAGGATTGCCTTTAGCACTGTCTCTATCTGTGTTCCCACATTAGTGTCCTTCAGGTCCCAAATTGCCAGTGCAAAAGGAGATGGCTCTTCTATGGGTCCTGTGTCCTAACTTCTAATTGTGTGCAGAGTCTTACATAACTCAAGACTTCCTAAATACATCCATGCATGGGCGACCCACTGAACTGACAGAGCAGAAATTAGCTGCACACTGCAGACATGCATTTAAGGCATTTTGGTGTAGGAGTTTACACAGGAGTTAAAGTTCCCATTAGAGTAAGCAGGTATCTGTAGTTTGCCTCAGCTAGTCCAACGTAGCCATCTGGTGAAACATTGGTGTTCAAGACATGCTCACTGTTCAAGGCTGGCAGATGACAGGGAAGACTTTCTGGCTTTCTAAAGCAGCAGCTAGAAGCCGGGTTTGATAGCTGGGATACAGGTGAATAAATAGAGCATCAAAAGTCACTTTAAGCACCTCAGAGCACCCTGCCAGATTTTCAGATGCTACTTCAGAAAGACACTGGTCAGTTGTTAGAAATGTATCAAACCTACTAGCCTCATGCAGATATCTTGACAACCCTAGGATACCAGCAGAGTACTCTATGGAATCCTAAATGAAATCTGATGCCTACACTTGGGCAACTAAATACCTCTCCATGAACTCTGAGTTCATGACTTAGTCTCCTGTTTCATGCACCATCACCTTTACTTAGGAAACTTGGGAGGTGAATCTCATCTCCAGTGGAGAATTATGTGAAACTGCAGTCTGTGGTTCACACACCTCCAGTAAGGTCTTTTGGGGCTGGATACTGCTGCTCATGGCTGTTAGAATCTATCCCGGGCTGCTGATAATAGATACCTTCTGCAGTTACTGGAGAAAAAGGGCTGGGAAACATCTTCCAACTCTCTGAGTGACACCTCTGGATTACACTAATAATCTGTCCCTGCTTTCTCTTTTTCTCCCATACATGCCACAAAGCAAACACTAGATGTTTCAGTCTGTAATGCAGTGCCAGCCCACAAAGCAGAGTGAAAAAAAGTAGAAAATAATATTCTCAGCTTTTATTCTACATGTATTTCGAAGTAAATAAAAGTCACATCATCTACTCTTCAACTTTGAAATGCAGTGTAACTACCAGAGTACGCTGCTTGTGACTTGACCATATCCCAGTCTTTTCTTCAAATCAGGTAGATGAACATTTTAATCCACTTCCAAATATTCAAAAATGCTCCCATCTCCTTCTTTCATTCTCACCAAATATTTGTGATATTGCCTCTTGTCACTCAGGCATCATGCTACACCAAAATGTTCTCACTGACAATCCCAGTATGAGTTGTCCAGTGTTCTCAACAAAGTAAGTGGCACAGAGTTTTAACTTTTTAGATATGACTCTTTGCACAATAATGTCAGTGAGAAGCTTAGGAGAGCTGTAAATTTGTCCTTAATTTCAAAATCTACTCTTCCATGCCTGATAAGCACAAAGAAGAACAAACCAGGAAAATGTCTGGCTTGGTGCCTTCTATTTATTAAGTCAAAGCTAGATTAACACACCTCTACCCCACTCCATGACTTTGCTCTGGCCAAATTCACATTAAATTCCATTGGCGATTTGTCTTGACTGAGGATTAGAGTCAAATCGTCCAAGGTATTTACATTTCTTGGAAGTACCAGCACCCTTTGCTCTCACTGGATGCTACGTGAAGAGATGGCAGTCAGCCACGTGAAGAGATACTCAGAACATTGCAGGATTAAACTCTTAGAGCCCATAATTCTTCCCAACAGCTCTTAAAAGAGCAGCCACATTCAGTGTTAAAGTTGCTGCTATAGGTTTTCACTTTCTGACATGTGTCCAAAGTACACTGCTCGTTACAAGAGTGTTACTGAAGCCAACATGAAGGGTTTTGTTCCCAGACATTATTTCAAATCCAGGCAAATTTAAACACTGGAGCAACAAAGGCTGCTTAACAACCTTGATGTTTTGTCTTTGTGCTGCAGAGATGGAAAAGTTTAATATTTAAAGAAAAAATTATAAAGAAAAGGTGGACTCCTCCTATGTAAAGCCTCACAAAATGTTATACATTGAGAGCCTTGTAATGATACAGAGAACGCTGAGGATTAGGATCACAAGATATTTAGGTCCTGCAATCCATTTCAAAGAAGAGTCCAATATAAATCCTGTGGATTTCATCATCTGCTGCCAGCTGACATTTTTATTCATGAAATATTTTTAGCACAGTAACAGGTAGATGTGTTGAGCCAGATCCACAATCAGTGTAAATCAATACATCTCTACTAAACCATTGAGAAATTACTCCCATTTGCAGCATGTGGGAAACTAATGCTCTGTCTTTAGACATTAATGTGCTTGGCAATGGAAAACTTTGTAAACATTACTGATAAATCTTACACTGCTCTTAATAAAGAGCTATTTGAGTTGTGATGACCCTCTAACAGAGATTATATTTGAAAACATAATTAAAGCACAGAGGCTTACATGCATTTTAGTGAGTTTGTGTTTTATTTTGCCTGGCATGAATTAGCCAGATGAAAGGGCTACAGAACAGAGGCACGCCAGCATAGAAGGAACGTGGAAGAGTGATTCTTAGCCCTTGCAAATTTAGTGCATCCTCTGCAGGTCACATCACAAAAAGCAGGTATAGCCACACAGCTGCAGAGTCCTCTTCCCATAGTCATTATGATTTCTGCCACGGAGGTCTTTGTGTGATTTAAGAGGAACAGTGGTAACGGGTAGTTTCTAGACCAAGACAGGATTTCCCTGTTAAAACAGAGAGAAATAGGATATTCCAGCATGCATTAGGGGTGTTTGGTCTGCTAAGGTATCTTCTTTGTAGGTAACATTACCTGAGATGACAAACGTAATATTATATTAATAATTTTAAATAAGGGGAAAAATGTGCAAACTGGTGGAGCTCCATCACAGATGTGTGTCTTTGTAACAGATATATTTGAAACACTACCATCAGCAACCAGCAGCTTAAGTTTCTGCTGTAGCTTGATCTATAGTGTTTGCCAAGCTCAAAGCTATTTCACACCTTGGTCATCTCCTTCTGAAAAATCTGGCCTCCAACCAAATAAGGCTAACTAGTCAAAATGAGTCAACAAAGCCTACCCTCTAGGTTCAGTGCTTGCCAAACTGCCAGGCTGTGAAAAGAAGTCTCTCAATTTATACTAAAATCGTGAGCACCTCCTGTTACATTTTATATGTAGGCAGTACACGTTTGTTTATTTGTTGTACTGACCAAGTCATAGAATCACAGAATGGTTTGGGCTGGAAGAGACCTTAAAGACCATATAATTCCAACCCACCTGCTATGGGCAGGGAGACCTTTCACTAGACCAGGTTTTTCAAATCCCCATTCAACCTGGCTTTGAGCAATTCAGGGATGGGGCTCCCGCAGCTTCTTTGGGCAACCTGTGCCAGACTCTCATCATTCTCATAACAAAGAATTCGTTCTTAATATCTACTCTAAATCTACTGTCTATCGGTTTGAAGCTATTACTCATTGCCTTAACACTATGTGCCCCTGCCAAAAGTCTCCCTCCAGCTCTCTTGTAGGCTGCTTTAGGTACTGGAAGGTTGCAGGATACAGTTGGCTTTCTGGGTTGCAAGCACACATTGCCTCATATTGAATTTCTTGCCAACCAACACCTCCGAGTCCTTCTCTCAAGGCTGCCCTCAATCCATTATCCACTCAGCCTTTATTTGTGGTTGGGATTGCCCTCACTTGAGCACAGCCTTGCACTTGGCCTTATTAAGCTTCATGAGGTTTTCATGGGATCACCTTTCAAGTCTACAGAGCAGCCAATCACTTATTTTTTTCTTGTCTCTCAGTGTTTCACAAATCAGTTCTTTTCAGTTGAGGGGGTGGCACAGAATCTTAGACATGATTCTTAATAAGTCCTTTAAAAACAGCCCAAAGCATGTACCCTTTTCTTCTTTCTTTGTTACGAATTACTTTACTGTTAACTGGCCCATAATTCAAGAAATTTTTGGTGTTAATTTGATTGAAGTTTTCTTGCAGGATTAATTTAGAGTCCAAGAAAATCGATAGAAATCAGATCACAGCTGACTCTTGTGCAGAGTAACAATGGAATACAAAGCCTGAGCCAACTCTCAAAAACCTGTCATTGCAGCCTCCAGGTTGAACACTTCAAATTTCTTTGCTGTTAAAAATAGTGACGTTACTTGCATGAGCCTTGCAGTATTCCACAGAATTGTCATGGTTCTGAGTCTGATGAAAGAAGAGATTTAGGATTTAAGTACAAAACCGAGGAGGTGTATGAGGGTGTTGGGTTAGGGATGAGAGAAAAGCATTCCCCAGGTTTATGTCAGAGATAGTTACGTGGGCAGGACACCCTTCCTAAATAAACAAGACAACTCATTGTTATGTTTCATGGATCTAGAAATAAACAAATGGCAATGTGAAATTTCCCTCAGTTTTTACTAATCCTCATGCAATTAGCTGAACATTTTTAGTCAAAAAATAGTGTTCCCATTTTGACTGTGGGAAAGACTTTCACGACAAAACACATCATCTTGAACACTAATGCAGCACATACTCAGTGACCTAAAGTTTGACCCAGTTCACAGTATTGCTTTATTCAGTCCCTCACATCTCATCTATTTTCTATACGCAGCTTTTGTTGTAATATTAAACAGAATGGTGACATTACAACTGAATATAAATCCAAATTTAAACTTCATGCTCTCAGGGAGCAGTATGGGGAACCACGTGTGAGAACACCCTGATGTTGGACTTAATGTCTCTGTAGATCCCTGTCCTAGTTTTGGCTGGGATAGAGATGAGCAAGTGTCTGCTTGGTGCTGATTTGGCAGCTGGGCTTAAACCACGACAGTCCTTCAGTTCTGATTTTCAGAAATACGTGGACTGTGACTGTAAATTTCTGTTATCTAAGTGTTATAGAGGAGGACAGGAATTAAGTTTACAAAGAGGTCATGTGGATATCATAACAGTGCCCAAGAAGGCATTCACATTCCTGAAGGTCACATCAAGAGCTCAGAAAGGTAGGCCCTGAATGTCAAGTCTTTCAAAACAGGAGAACTGTTAAAATTATTTTCTATTTTCCCCTTGCTCTGTTGAGGGTCTTTGGAGACAAAAGCCAAAGATTAGATCATTTGCTTTTGCTTATTATTTGACCTAAAGGGACAAATAATTCCAAAATTCTGTTTGTCTTCAAAAGACAACTATAATGTATCTGCCCCTCCAGTGAAGCATGGCAAAAATCCTTCCTGGTGTAATTAGCCTGCTATCAGTTTTCTTAGATAACTTACATAGATCTTACACAGACCACCTGGGAATCCTACTTCCCTCATTTCTGTTTTCCCGTATTTCCCTTTTTGTCTTTTCCATCCCACCTGAATTTGGAGGACTACAAACTGTGGGGTCTGTATGTGAGATCATTCCCTTGGTTTCCTTCAATCTGTGGTGACTACATTCAGTGGAGGCTCAGCTTAGTCCATTTTACTCTAGTGTGGAGCTCTGACACAGAGGTAGAAGATTGTTCTGTGGAAGCACTTGCTTGTCTCTGTTGACTCTGAAAGAAGTTTACATAACTAGCTCACGTGAAGATTTTTACACCGCAGATGCCTAAAATGAAGATTCCTGTTGGGGCAATGTGCTGGCGTTGCAGTGCCTAATGTTTCCACAGAAGTTTATCACCGAGGTACCTGAACATACAACCCCTCTCTGCCCATGACAACATAGGTTTTAATTAGGTAATAATTAAAACTCTATGATTTCCACACTGAAATGTCCTGGACTTCTTTGATAACTATGTCCAAAGTAAATCTGATCTTTCTTTGATACCTTCAAAACCTCACTTTCTTGCTTCGTTGGATTTCTTCAATGAGAGATAATTATCTGAGTTCTATTCTAGAATTTGCAAGCATTTCACAGTCTATGAGGGATAATTCAACTTCTATACCCTACAAAAAAAGAAGTCTGATTCATTCAGTCATTCCATACTTACTGCTGACTTCAAAGAAAGCTCTTCAGGCCAGTGTCATGTGAAAAACTGTCGTTTCTATAAAAAAAAGGAACAATATAAACGTGCAATATTGCTCCATTAAATTATCTATTTACAAAAAGACAGTTATTCTGAAAGTAATTGAGGAAGCTGAGAGAAGAACAGGCTGAATGGGAGCTGTTCTCATTAAGACAGCTCCTGTGTAACCCTGCTATATTCTTACCTGTCCCTCTTACTAATTTCATTCATCTATTCATGTCATATTCCCTTTATATTTTGTTTTGGTTTCCCCTACCTTATCATGAGTAGGATCTCCCAGTTTTCTTTGCAAATGTCAGTTTATTTTCGGTCACATATAAGCAGCTGTAGTGCAAAGTCTATTAGCAGCAGAATTTCAAACTGATCCCCTGCTGGTATTCACAAGTTTTGTAGTGTAGGGTAAGAGGGCATAACCATATGTGCAATGCTTTAATCATCTGTAACTAGAACTACTCTTGGCATGGTTTAAGTCACTTGTGAGGCCATCTCATCAAAGAAATCAAAGTGAAATCAAAGACCACATTAATATCATGGGTTTTGTATCGGTACAGCTCAATCACACATCAACACAGAACAGAAGAATAAGTACTTTTCAGTGATCTTCATGATATTACAAAGATGGTAATAACCAGTGTTAATCTGTTGGTGTTATAGCTGTAAATCTGACTACATTTGTGAATATGTCTCGGGAAAAAAATGCAAATATTAATTTTCCTAACATGATCATACAACGATGACTTTTGTAACTATGCACATGATTTAAAATATATTTTAAAAGTAATTTTAAGATGGAGTGGTCCTCTTAGGAGAAATGTTCAGAAACTAAAATCTGAAAGCTGACATAACTGTTCAGAACATTAGTGAATCATCAGAGACATGCTGCCACCCACTAACTTCAAGTTTCCATCTCACTGCTACCAGCTAATAAAAATCTTGCAATGTTTTGTACTTCTGAATCTTAATAGCCCTTAATCTTAGGTGTTGGGAGAAATCATGTAGTAAGAGAGCAAAATTCTGCTCCTCCCACTATCCCCAATCTAATTCTTCAGTGATCTTAACAAGCATCTGTTGATTTTAGGGGCATTCGATTTGGATAGACATTTGATCTAATTGAGTAAATATAAAATGAAGATGTTAAGAAATAAAAGAACAAAATAGGCTTCAAGGTAAGGACAGACAAGTGACATCCTGACAAATGATCTACCAGGTAGATGAGCCAAAATGCCCCTATTACCCCCGATATCAACCAGCTGGAGCCTTTGTTGTGCTCACATAATATGACAGGCACTGGCTTTGGGCTATATAATGTCAGCCTCTCACAGCTGGAATTTTTTGTAATCTGACCTAAGAAGTTTTTCTCAAAATTTTGGAATGGATTATTCCCCCCTCCTCTCTCCCCTCCCATACTTGACAACGAAGGATACATTATTTTCACTGACAATTAGAAAAGCCAATTAATTATTACTATTCAAGTAGAGACTAAGTGTAAAAGCAAGTAAGAAACAACGTATTTTACTGAAGATAATATCATTGGAACAATTGGATGAATACCAGTTCTCAGTTTTGGTTTTGTAAAGTACCATATTTTTGTACAACACCCTAGCACCTTTTTTTTTTTTTTTTTTTTTTTTTTTTTTTTTTTTTTAAAGAAAGCTTTCTGGAGGAGAGACACTGACACCAACAGGCAGGGTCTTCCTGTCTTTCATAACTGAACCAGCCAAAGGGGTGTAGAACTCTCTCGTTCTAACATTAACATGTCATGCTGGGGAGAATCACATGTCCCAGAAGCAGCGCATGATGGTTAGCACTTTCAAGCCAATGCCTAGGATGTTAGTTGTTGCCCTCTGAAAATGCAGTGAGCTCCTAATGCTCAGTTAGGAAACTGGTGTGAAGAAAGAGACTTTTTTTCCCCCAAGCAAAACATGGAGAAATCACTTCCTCACAAAGGTTTGCTTTGCTGTTTTGCGTCCCTCCTTCTGACCCTGTCTTTAAGCAGCTTCTCCAGACATCAGTAAGAGGAAATGTTAGAATCAGCATGAATAAGTGACTCCTCTAAATCCTGTAGACTGAACTGCTGTGTGATAGGGGCTACTAAGCACAAGCAAAAGATGATGGGAAAGAACCTATTCTGTCCTCTCTGGGAGCAGCAGACCATTAATAACAGCCCCTGATTTGTCTACTATGCAATTGAATGAAGAGTGCACAAAAAATATCCTGCTGGGCAAAGTGTTCCCTCAAACCTTGGAGATGCATATGAGACCCACAGGGAGAGCTTGTTTGCATTCTGCTGCTCTCTAAGGAGATCCAGTAACTGGAAAGTGTAGTTAACTACTGAGACTGCTTTAAATATAAAGTGCAAGAAGTCCCCCAAATCTTGCTGCTGTGGATGCAGACTCTTCTACATAAAACATTTCATTATATTGCATTGCTTATGTTTAGTGAATTCAGTGTTGTTGTGTAGTGAGTAACAGCTCCTCTAACCCCAAAGGTATGGCAAAATTAAGTTGTAATTTTGCCCTGATGTCTGGGACTAACATGGCAAAATTACTGACTCCTGACTACTTGTCTCACTACCTTGTAGTGAGAAAGGGTTCCCTTGTAGGGAAAGGGTTTAAAGTAGTTCAATATATCTTCATGGTATTCACAAAGGAGCTGCTAAAAAAGGAGGAGAAATAAAGGTAACCAGAATAAGCTTTCTAGTACAGATGGTCATGAATATTTCTGTATCACCTCCTCTCCTCAGAAAATACAGGGAAGGGAAGCCCCTCCACTGCTACATTAATCAAGAGCAGAGGTCATGGCAATGTGGAATTGACATAATAGGCATGTTTAAGTGTCTTGATTTGTCTTAGTCCAGCCATGAGATCAATAAATAAAGTGAAAAATGAACACACAAAACAAACACAGGACTGTCAGTAGAAATACACCAGCCCTGTGGCACATTACCACTTTCAACACAAAATGATTTAATATTACTCCATAGTATCCTGTCTTTATTTACCTTACAGCAAATACTGGAGTGAGGAAAGGAGAGCTTGTATGAGAATGATTCATAGAGAAACACAAGCCTGGGATTCCCAGCCCTTTTTGCTGTGCTAGCACCTGCTAGCCACCTTCAGGAATTCCAGTCTCTCATTCTGGGAACTTATTATCTGTTCCTTTTGAACCTTTATGAGGGAATCACTACTTACAAACAGAAGCAAAATTATAACATATTGGATTAAATCTACTCATTTTGAACCAAGATAAGACAATACTGAGTCTACTTATTTTCCTCTGTCAATTACATTTCTCCAGACTCACAAATAAGTGCTGCAGTGTTACAGAATTTATCTCCTTGGTTTTTCCTTTTCTTTCTAGCACATATTGCTGATTTAGCATAACTAACAGTGAAGTGATACTGCCTACATTTTTGTGGAGAATTTTGTATCATAGCTCTAAGATGGTGTAAACAATGAAAAGTCAGCAGAAGTTTTTTTTAATCATACCATTTAAATGTTACTAGAGAAGACACGAAAACCCTGCAAACTTCTACTGGACTGAACAGACTTCCAGACTATTTTGTGTGTTCACCATCACCACTCACAAAAAAAATCTGCTACTCCTAAAATATTGACATATAGTACACAAATATTTTCTTTCACATTATTCATAAGCTGTTTGCTGAATGGTAGCATTCAGCTTCTCATTTATGAATAAGGAACTTAGTCAAGAGTTATCTTATTCACTACTTATTTCAGAAAGAAAACAACCATAAAATTAAATTAAACATAATTTCCTTGACTAATTTGAACCATTAGATGGAAAATGTTAGAATAAACTCAATAAGAGCAATTTCATCAATATTGTTTCCCTGTGTTCCAATGCATGGGTTTACATTTTTGATGTTTGGAACTAATTCATAATTTGCATTTCATGCATGATATCCTCATCAAGAATGACTGTGATGGTTTTTTTCAGAGATGCGCTACATTAGTGTAAATAGAAATAACAAGAGTCTATTTGCTGTGGCTTTGTGTACCCGCTGATCTATGCAGGCTACATTTTGCACTAAATTTCTTGTGCCTGCATTGCAACTTGGTTGGTTCAGTAAAGGACAAAGTTCAGGTGGCTTATCCAAGAACACCATGAGCAATGAGTTTTTACTGAGCTTAGAAATTTTGCTGTTGCCTGTAGTGATAGCAGTGGCAGAAATGCGTTCAAGGTTTATATCATAATGAGTGTCTTTAAACTCTCACCTTGATTGTCTTCTAGTCATGTCGTCATAACAATATTCCTAATTTCTTTTTGGAAGTATAACAATATTACTATATAGAATCCTTAACTTGTTTTTCTCAATATGAAAATGCATCTTATCAAGCCAAATGTCTGAATACACAGCAGTCAATGTTTATAAATGTCTTAAGCCCTGAACAAAACAATTTCTTTAGAGAATGAATAAAGTTATTAAGAGCAGATCTGAAATTAGTGTGATATTTCCTCCTTTCTTATCTTTTCTACCTAATAATCCCTACAAAGACAAATTTCCTTTGCAGATTATTTTATTTGAACTCTAAACCTTCCATTGGAAGCTGAGTTTTGGTTACAAAGGAATTACATTTTCTCTTATGCTGACTGATTTGCCAGGTAATATGTGAAAGAATTTCACTATTTTTCCTGATCTTGATAGTGGATCCTACCTATCACCTTTCTAGATCTTTTATTAATCTTTCTCTTCTCTATACATTTGAAATATCTTAATCTGTATATTTGAAATACCACATGCAAACGTCATTTAATTTTCATTGTTCTCTCTTTTGCACTGCTAATGAAGAAGTTAGTAGGTAGGTCTAATCCCCAGAGATCCTGCTGAACAATTCCTATGTAATGCATTTCCATTTGCCATCCTCCTATGTCCACCGTCATCCAGACTTTTTTTCAACTCAATATGGCATGTTAAGCATTTGCAATCAGTAGAGACACAGAATATTTGTATTTCATTCTCAAAAGTCTGTTGAGTTTTCACTGAGAACAAGGTCTTAGGCCACTGTTGCTTATTTGGTAGGAGTGTTGAGCTGAACAAAAAACAAACTGCACAGAGAGCTGCAGGCCGACTTTGCTCCTTCCTTGTCATCCTGTCACAAACAGAGTGAGGGACAAGCACCAGAAACGAGGAAGTGGAGGAGTGCAGGTTTTTCCTGCAATGTTCTTAGCAACTTGGTTGCCCTCTAATTTCTCATCTGGATCTTTCTGGTCCGTTTCTTGGCACATTTTTTAACCTAGACAATTTTTTCTGTTACTTCTTCATTCACATTCTAGCTGTCCTGCTATGTCTGTTTAAGGGTTAACCCAGCAATGAGGCACCTTTTCTGCACTCAAACTCCACAGAAGATGAGTGGTGTCTTGCACTGTCTGGGAAGTCTCTTCTCAGTCTAGCCCAAGGCCTGCCACATCTTGAAGAGCGTAAAAAATAGTCCCTTCTGGATTACACCTTCTGGGTGCAGGGTCCCCAGGGGCATGGCTGGATGGGTGTATTGCCCCTTGACTTGTACATTGAATGGAGGCCAAACCATTGGAATGGTGGCCAAATATTTTGATCCTAAACTGTAACCAAGATTGCTTTTGCCACTCAAAACTAGAAACGAGTTCAAGCACAAGTAAAAGACCGTGTAGAAGGGAAAATTGCCTGAGCAACAGGGACAAGAACTTCCAGGCTTTCAGCTAGTGTTTTACAATGAAAATCTTCAGTCCAGGGCTCAGCTCAGCAAGGAGACAAAAAACAGTGATGGAAGCAGATCCATGACATAAGAATGTTCATTAGTGGCTTCCACTTTGTCTTATGGCCTTCAGTTCATGTTTTCATAAACAAGACTAGAAATTATCATGCATATTGCTACAGACTAGAGCCCTAGGACCCTTATATTTATCATAATAGGTTTACTTTCTGTTTTTAATTGACCTTTAAGCTAGAGTCCTGAAAGAAATCCATAGTTCTTCCTTATTTTGGTAGTCTTTTGGTATATCTTTCATGACATACCATTCTTCAATGGTACGTCATGGAAGCTGCATCAGTTTTGCACTATGAAAAAAACCAACAAAAAACTCCCAATCAGTCAAACAGACTAATAAACATACCTTGAACAGATTAGATAGAAGTTAGGCAATGTTGTAGTCTACAGGGTCTGCATCCAAAGTGATTTTTGATCCAGCAAAGTTTATTAGCATTATTTTACTACAGGTCCTACCAGACTCAAGCTAAATCCATGGAGTGGAGAATCCATTTGGGTGTTGATGCAAGAGTTTCAAAGAAAACCTTTTACTGTTAGTGTTCAGATGCCCATGACTCCATCCGGTCTTCTAGAACCCAGGTAGCATACAGAATCACCTGATTCGTGATTTGTGGAAACCCCTCTTTTCCATTAGTGGATGGACCATGAACAGTTCTCATATTTCTACACTGTGCAGCCCAGTGTTTCTGTTCTGAAATGTTGCAAAGAGAGAGAGGGCTTGTGCAACAGAGGGCATGTGCTTGGTCTGTACCTGACACATAAAAAAAAAATAGCAGCTAAGCATTTTCCAGCTTATTTTATACTTCAGGCAGTAAATAGAATGTTCCTAAGTTGCAAACTCTCAGGGTCTGTTAGGCTCACATGGATTTAACACAGATTTCTTTCTTCTAGTGCACTACTTAACTAGTAGTTAAGTGCAGCTCAAGAACCTGTCTGAAGGGAAACATGGAGCTGACCATTTTTGTATTGTAGGGGCCACAGGGCTAAACATTTCTGTTGGTCCGATTATTTTTTAAAAGGTTGCCTCAGAATCCAAAGCTTTAACAAAACAAATATTTACTGACAATAGGACATCCCTATTTTACAGTTTTGTGTACCTTTCACAATTTATGTACTTCCATAATCAAGATGCTTCTAACATATTGCACACCATTTGCTTCCTTAACTCCACACTCATCTTTAGTGAAGATCATCTTCCCACATGCTCCAATATTATTATAATCTAATATAAAACTTTTTTTGCAGGTAAATAAGTATTCTATAACAGCTAAAACCTAAAAAGAATCATCAATAGAATAAAAATCTGCATTTAAATGCTTTTTATGGGTTTTTTTCCTTTTTTTAAACTTACAAGTAATCACAGGTAAAAATTGCTTTATCAATTAAATGGAGACATTTTAAATTCCTCTTGTAAATCAGAATGGAGTAAGAAGAAAAAAGAATAACACATTCAGCCATTATCAAGAAACCAAAAGGTAAGACTTTTCAACAAAATTAAGAAGGGACAAAAATAACAAAATATTTTTTATTCTACCAAATCTGGATTTCAAATGGAGAAACTGTGGCCACCCTAATTATCTGAAATAAAAATGATCCAAAATAGGGTTTTTAATTTCCCTGGTATCATTGATACTGAGGGTAAACTTATTTAATTATGACAAAAATCATGGAAAACATACTGCATCTGTTGCTGCAGAACCACCACACATCTCCAACTCCTGGAGGAACAGATTATCCCACATGTACCTACAGATGGGTGTCTTGCACTCTTATCTGAATGATTGGTACCACCTCCAGGCATTAGATGAAATGTACTTGTGGTTAGAGCTGAGGTGAAAATTCCTCAGTAATGGTCATAAAAAAGGCAGGAAAGCTGAGAGGAGGGAAACTCCCAAAGCCTTCAGTGATTTAACTCTTACTGTACTATTCTTTCTTACACAGCCTTATTTTCTATCCTTTTAACATGGTGCAACTCACTTTTAATTAGAGGGTAGCTGACACAGAATCATTAGAAGTAGAATGAATGTTATGTTCTAGTTCTTCCTCTGCCTTACAATGCCTGGTGTTAAAATAATTTAAAAATATTTAATGGATGAGAATGCTTGTGGGGAATAAAATGTTATCCATGTTGGGATTTCTTATATAACTTCAAAAGGGAGAAACTTTTTAAAAACTGGATGTAACTTGTCCACATAAACTCAAATTTGGTAGGTGAACATAAGTCTGACTATCCTGATTGCAGAGTTATTACTACATTTTCTCGTTAGAGAAGACTGAAAAAAGAGGTAAAGAGGAGCAACTGTACCCAACACAACTTACTTTATATGTTTTTTGGATATGCTCCCCTCTGCTTTCCCACCTAAACAAAAGAGGTACTACTACCAGTAACCATGTGCAGGTGAGAACATTTACACAGTGCCACCCTGTTCATCACAGGAACTCCTGAACCAGCATTAACCAGATCAGACAGAGGCCCAGCCCAAGAATACTTGAAGTAGCATATCAGCTTAATGCAAAGTTGTCAGGACAAGACCATAAAACTTTCTTCTTTCAGGCCCCTTTGAAATTACCAGCCTTTATTAAATTGTCCACAAATTTTGCATTCTAGAAATGTGCTTGATTGCTTGGGTTCACTCTGTTTGTCATATAACTTAAGTGACTTTACTATATTCCGTGAGATGTGGAAGAAGAGGAGGGAGTGACCATCTTCTTATGTACCGATATCCATACCCATCTGCAAAAAATTCACCTGTTGCTAGGAGAATACACAATATCTCTGTGTGCCCCTGTGTCCAAGATGTCTGAGATTATTTCCATCAGGAAATAATACAGAACACACTGGATTACCAGCAGCCTATTGGAATAAAAATAAATGTTGACTGTGCAGAGAAATGTGTTGCATTTGCAGCCATGTATATGGAAATAAAACCCAATTAAGGCTTTGTTTGGTAGTTAGACATTTCCTTGTCCTTTTAGTGGACATAATTGTGTTTGAATGTTGGACACAAAAGTAAAATAAAAATAAAATGGCCTATCTTGATATGAAAAGGTTACATGGTTTCATAAAAGACATAATAAGAGCAATTAGCCTATTAGTGAATTTATATGTTCTGCTTAAATGTTTGCAGTCCAAGCAATTAAGGACAATTTTACAATTTTTGTGGGTGATGGCCAGCTCTGTCCCACACCTTGGGAGCCCCATCCAAGCCTCTTGCCCACACTGAACTGTGCAGGGGTCACCCCACCTTTGATGTGTGCCAGCCTCAGTCAGTCCCCCGGCCTTCCCTGCTTCCTGCTGCCATGAAAGGCCCTGCTCAGAGCCCTCCCCAGGACCAGAGCAGCTCAGGACACTTGGATACTGAAGAGACAAGTTTGCTGACTGTGCTGACATATTTAAAGAAATAAAGAACAGTTGCAGTGAAAACCTGCAGAAATGTATTACATGTCACTTAGCAAATGGATGTTAAAAGCATGAAAATCAATGCAGATAAATGTAAAACAATATACATAGGGAGAGAAACCCTTATCCGAACTTTAAATACAACAGACTCTTCAGTATTTAGGATTGAGACCCTGGGATTATAATAAATTATTTAATTAAATTCTCCATTCAGTGCACAGCAGTGGTCAAAAAATGCAGAATGGCTGCCAGTTCTAGCTCAAAGAGACCTTGATGTTATCAGAAATGATTCAAATTTCTAACTAGCAAAGACTCAAATAAGTTCATGTAGCCAGGAGTCTTAATAATAGAAAAAAGATAAGTAAGGGACAAAGTAGTACAGTCTTGATTATCATATGTAAATAGAAAAGGTGACTGAATCTTGATTGCTCAGTGTTGTTTTCTACCAACTGTAGGAGTACTGAGGATAGCAACTTCAATGCAAACAAAACAAGGCAGTTTTTAACGTGATTTTTAGTTACCTGTGAAAATCTCGAGATGTTCACACGAAATTAATTGTTGAAATCTCTTGTTGATAAGAATTGGCTTTGATATCACACCAACTAGTAATAAGAGTATAACTGATCTTGAAACCCTATATTTAGTATTACCTATATTGTTTTGATCAGCTTCAGATACTAACATACTTATGGTCAGCCCAACATGTAAATGAGGGAAAAGTAGAATCTTAGTGTCCAAAACCACTACAAGAGTAAAGATAGGTAAACTACATACAAGAAAAAATTAATTGTCCTTAATTCTCAAACCTTGATGGTAAGTTGGCCTGAAGTTTTTAGTTTTTGTGTATACAGGGGTTGAGCAAGCTGATTGTTCATTCATTATTTTCCTTTCTTCTTAGAGTTATGGGCATGAGAAATGAACACATAATAAATGCCACGTGAACACCACTCCTTGCTTTGGATTAATGATAATCTGTCAAGTTTAATTCTCTTGTGTGTTAGACTCCAATCTTTGCCACAAGTTGGAGTCTCATGATACATCACACATTTAAGAGCATGATCTGTCCCAAAACCCCATAATTATTATCAAAATGTATAATAAACTGGATAACTATTACCAAAGTAAAATTCAGTTAGACTGTATTCTCAGATAACTCCTTTATTAATTGATAGATTTGGTGTCTTTATAAACCAGACATGGGAATCATTACAGCTTAAAAGGATTAATGTTTTTTCCTCATTTTCCTCATAAAGATTGCAGAAAGGACAGAAAAATATTTAGGTTTATATGTGTTTCCACTGTTTTAAATTAGAAACATTTTAAATTCAAGAAAAAATGTGAAAAAAAATTAAAAATCTGAAATCTTGAAAGCAGGGCAACTGGAATAAATATGAATGTTCCACAGCATCTTTTTTTAAACTTCAGAAGCAGCATGACTTTTATTTTAGGAAAGTTGAGTCATTTTTAATGATAAAAGGACCAGCTTAAAACTTTGAGCAGCACACTGCACTTCTTAAATTGTTTGGGGGTTTATTCTTTTTTTTTTCTTTTTGATTGAATATAAAGAAATAGGAAAGCTGTATTTTAGCCTCTGTTCTTTCTATAAAATACTAGGCTTATTTTCCAAAGACTGTATTTTTTCCCTCACCTCCTAAATGTGTGTCCTTATTCTAGTTTGCATTGTGATGAATTAGAATATATACATGGTTCAAATTTTAATGTATCAGTCAGTATTACTCTTTTTTCTTTTTCATTTTGAGTTCAGTGAATAATTGTGATGAAAGTCAAAATACATTCTTCTGTTTTAAAGTATACAGTGCTTATCTCAGGATTAAGAAAAGAATTAGTTCTTTTTCTTACATAGCAGAACACCTTAGTCCATCTAAGACACAAGGAAGATATTACAGCTGAGTAATCTCTGTATACAAGTAGTAGAAAATTTTACATAAATAGATTCTGGGCAAATATGTATTTCTATTTTAAATGAAGTTTTCTAGATTTTGAAATTAAATGAGTGATCTCTCCTGTTCCCTCAAAGATTACATCATGTTATCAATGGGTTTTCAGTTTTATGCAATGCAGTTACGCTTTACCTTTCATCCAGTTGTCACAACTGCACTGTAAAATTGTGCCATAATCAATCTTTTTGAAGTTGCATACTCTCAAAGGTTGGGGTTTTTTTGTGGTTTAGAGAAGTTTTATTTTTATAGAATAAGAATTTTTGCGTTATGGGGGACAGATTGCCTCTACTTGATATGTGTATGGTAATCATCCATTGTCCAGGCCTGCATGTACAATAATAAATAGTGGCCCCAGAAAATTCTCTTTTTCATAAAAGACATTCGAAGACACTACTATGTTTAGAAACCATGGCTCATGTCTAGAAATATATGTAAGCAGTCTGTGAGCTGCTTGATTTTGATATTTCTGCATCATGTTCCTTCAGGTTTCCAGGGACTTGCAGTGTCTCCTTGCTGCTTTAGCAACCCCCACTGCTAACTTCCCCTCTATATATCTTTTCATGGAGCATATGGTGGGAAGCATTACTCAGCTGACAGATGTGCCTTTATGATGCTTGCAATTTGTCCCGTGCATGCAGGGACTTGTGGTATATAAACAGAGATTGGTAACACTTGATAAGGTCATTATACTGGCTGTTTTTGTTCTATGTGTCAGCAGTCTCCAGGACTAGAACTCAGACCCATATATCTGACAAAGACCTCATTTTTATATCTTGCTTATTGTAGATGGGCTGTTAAGATTATTTGATTTATTAGCTTTTTATGGGCCCTCTGCTATGCTAGTATGATGGGTACCTTGGCAGTCCCTTTCATTAATATCCCATAATAAAGTATTTATGATACCACCATGGACCCATGGAGACATATTTTACATCTCTGCGTAGTATGTTAAAAAGCAGCAGAGACATGAGTTTTGTCAGGGAGCAGTA
Source organism: Trochalopteron elliotii (assembly GCA_024734555.1). Taxonomy (NCBI): domain Eukaryota; kingdom Metazoa; phylum Chordata; class Aves; order Passeriformes; family Leiothrichidae; genus Trochalopteron; species Trochalopteron elliotii. Next base: position 2,393,813 of record JANPWX010000070.1, read on the forward strand.
AAATGGATCAAGTTATAACAGTGTTGACTGTGATAGTAAGAATAAAGGTCCAGGTCCACTTTAAAATGCAAGAAAAGCACAAGGTTATTGGTCTTCTTTTGCCACCAAATATAGTAAATTTTGTGTCAGTGAAGAACATTGAAAATGGACAAGTAGATACTGCAAGCTACCCAGGACGAATGCAGCCCCTTTAACGTATTATTTTTATGCTCTTGTCAGCTGTGGGTTTGAGGGGGCTCCTGCTGACACAACTTGATTATTCCCAGTGGACTCAGTGCTCTTTCCTGCAAGTGGCATGAAAGCAAATGAGGACAGTCAGTTCTGAGGTCTGAAAAATCCTATTTATATGCTTTAAATACAAAGGCATATAACATGCACTAGGTGAAATCTGTGTTCTTTGTGAGTGTGCTGAGATGAGCTATTTTAATATATTCTGTGAGAATAATAAGAAAGTTCTTTAACAAGGATAAAAATGCTACTGGACAGCACTGAGTCAGATTTTGCTCTGATTTACATCTGAAATCATTGGAGTGGGTGAAGAAAAATCTATGGTACAATGGGGTTTTGTTCTTCAAACATTTTAATAATTGCTTAATAATTACTGTTGGAGTTGTGATTCAGTATAGCAACTTGTATGGATGTCTAGTATTTTTGCTTTTTTCCACGAATGGATATCCACAACTTCTGTGGGCAAACTGTTTCATCGTCCTATCTCTCTCATAGTGAAGAGGGTTCCATCTAGGTTCCAGGATTCCAGCTGTATTTTTTCTCCATGGACAGTTATCTCAATTTAAAAACCCACCAGCTTTCTGTAATCTCTTGACCCTTTACTTAACTGCAAAGCAAACTGAAACCTTTGCCTGTTGCAGATTTGGCAAATAAACAAAACAAACAAACAAACAAACAATGATAATAATATACCTATAACTTTTTTAGTGAGTTTTCAATGTCTGAATATCTGTTCAGTCATTTACTGGGGATACAGCTAAACTTAGGTTTTGAATGAAAATCCACTTTAGCATGACCAGGAACATACATAAGCAATTTGAGATATCTACTGGAATAAGAATTCAAGACTGAAGAAATAAACAACCTGACACCTGTAAGAATAAAACCCATTAATATTAACAATAGAAGAAATTTTGTATAATTTTGGTAGCCTAGAATTGAGCAGTCAACATAAAAATTTAAATTTTAAGAAAATAATCTAATAGCAGATAGAGTGTTGATTAAAGGATTGTAAATAAAGTACAGAATATTATAACATGGTAAACTATTCAAATTTGACACTCTGGTACAGATCAGGTTTTGTTTCTTAGTCTTTCTTCTTATATAGCATCAAATGTCAATAAGTAGTTGAATCTACAAAGCCAGGTTTAAAAAATAATCAAAACTGATTATATGCACAATTATGTTGTTTGGTTTAGCTTGCTTTCTGAGAAACAAGGGATATGTTTGACAGCATACTCCACTAAACCAGCTATGCAGTCTCAAAAAAATTTGACAAATATCAGATACGTACTTGGGCGTAATGCTTTATCACAGTCAGCTCCAGTGAGAGTACACACTACCAAGTCATATCACCTCTGTCTTCCCTCCCCGCTGTCCTTGTGGTACCAGGAAACTTCCAGTCCAGTGTACAGTCACCCAGATTAAGGAATAGGAAAGATATCATTCAAGATGGTTGGTCACTGGAAAAGGTTCCCCAGGGAAGTGGTCAGGGAACCAAGCCTGTCGGAGTTCAACGAGCATTTGAGTGATGCTTTTAGTCATGTCATTTAGTGTTGGGCAGCCCTGTGAGGAGCAAGGTGTCGGACTCAATTATTACAGGTCCCTTACAACTTGAGATGCTCTGTGGTTCTATCATTGTCTAACAAATGCTTTTCAGCAGTGTGGTTATTTTGCCTTCTAGAGATAAGTTTGGATGTGTTTGAATTGAGAAGTATCACTTTGGAGAAGTTTGAATTAAAGCATCCCTGATTGGTAGGAATGTTTGAACTCATATCTGAGCAGGTCACTTTGGAAACATTAGTATCTCTTTCCCTGGTGTTTTTTTCAGGGTTTTGTTAGGGTTTTTTTTGTTTGTTTTTTTAAGGTTAAGCGCTAGACCTAGCATGAGAAGCCTTTGGGCCAGGCAAGGAAGCACCCAGGACTCCATGGCTGTTAAACTGGGTTTGTGGTGGTATGTTGGGATTTACGTGCCTTTGTGCATCTGTAGTGTGTTCATTTATAGACGTGTAACCTGGTGAACTAAAGCAGTTGCCTTTTTTAATGGTATCTAAAAAAAATTCCTGAATAACAGCATTCATCAAATGCAGTCACCTACCAGGTTCTCAAAACGTTATTCACTCCTTAAAAACACAGATTCTGAGTAAGTAAAGGGGCCTGAAGTCCATGTGATTAAAAATGTGTTGGCCCTGGATAAGGATCTGCCACTTTTGTATTCTCCTTCATATAAAAGGAAAACCACCATCCCTGGACATGTTCAAAAATGTGCAGAAGTGATATGTAGGATCATGGTTTAATGGTGGACCTGGCAGAGCTAGGTTAATAGTTGGACTTGATAATCATAGAGGTCTTTTCCAACCTTAATGATTCACTTTTCAGAGAAATTGTTTTTATGAGTGTGTAATTTGATTTACATAACTTGCTAGTGATATAAAGCGATCAAACTAGATCACACTTCAAAAAGCATTTCTAAAGGGTACTTTTCAGAAAAGTTGGATCTTCCAGCTTATTTTCAGCTTGCCACTGAAATATTGCTATTTTTCCATTTGCTGTGCCAAATTTACAGTAGTCTCCCCTGTGCCTAGTTATCCAAAGCTCAAGAGGTGAGAGCAATAGACCTCTGTATCAGCTAAGCACTCAGGTCTCAAAGTAAAAGTAAAAGTAACCCTGTAAGTTGTACTTTTGTCAGGCATCTCATCAGTTCATGTCCCAGGTGGGGGATTCTGGTCTCTAGAGAACAGCTGAGACAGAGAGTTTCATTTACCTTATGAAGGGAACACAGTGATCAGATTCAGACATCATTATTACCACACCACAGTAGAATATAAACACAGCTGTAAATGGAGAGACTTGGCATTGGAGCGCAGCAAAGACTAGAGTTTTCTAAAAGGTTCTGTTTCTCAATTCAGGGTTTGGTCGTTAAGCAAATTAATAAAATACCTACTCATTATTTATATAATTTTATAGGATTTTATATCTAAGTGTCATGCAGAAATTAATTAAAATTAAGTAACTTAGGAAGTATTCCAACCTTAGCAACTATAACACACTGGATTTTATTTAAAGGGATAGAGGCTGTAACTTGTAAATAGTGCTAAACACTAACACAGCATAAAATATTAGGCTGTATATTTCAAAGCCTTTACACTAATATAGTAAATTGTAAAGATTAATTTTAAGCCACTGTGAGTCACTGCATTTCTCCTTTATTCCTTGTGGTATACTAAATATTGCGTTTTCAATAGATGAAACAATACCACAATATTCTAAGACTTTCTGTGTTTACATAGAGGACAAGAAATAAAAGCTATTTATCCAGTATGTTTACTACATGAATCTATAGTTATCATAGAGTGAAGTCAGAGTGAATAAAGGATGACACTTTCCTAATGCTATGCTTATCAGAGCGGGATTTACTGTGATCTTTACACAGACCTTGGAGCACTCTTCAAATTTATGTACCAGCATTTTTGTCATTTAATGAAAGAGGTTATTGCAGTCCCTCATAAGAAAATGTTCTAAATATTGCAAAAATCCTATGGTTTAATCTCAAATGTTGCTTAACTACATAATGAAGTCCTATAGTATTTGATTGAAATCATACAGTTTGAACTAACATGATTCAGAACATAAACACTGATTGTAAAACTGAGTCCATACATATTAATATGTAACTACTGCCTAGCCATCCCTTTCTTTGGAAAAGTTTGCATTCAAATATCAAGCAAATGGTGAGACACCAGCCCTGGGAATACAATACAAGTTTTCACAAAGACTGTGCTGTACTGGCTCTGAATTGTAAACAGACCTTTCCCTGTGGAAGTCCTCTTTTAGACATACTGCTTCAGCAGAAGAGAACTACTATGGGTTTCAGATTAAGAAATTGTGTATCTAAGAAAAATACTTTCCCCAAGAAAGATTAAAATTTTGTTAGATTGGAAAAGTTCCAGAATATCTTTGATAATTACTTTTACGCAAATAGCACCTTGTTTCAGCCTATAGACTTATGCAATTAATACAGATTTTTTTATATACAGCAATTTTGTCATAAACTCCCCTTTCTTCAATGTTGGTTGAGGTGGAGAGATTCTATTGTCAATTCCTTAAAAGATGAAGAAACAATCATAGCACAGGGGAGAAAAACAATATACAGAAATTTCTCCCAGGCATTCCTACCATTAATAATTGAAAATCCTTGCAATGATCTGAGGAGGATTACTAATACAGGTTTTGATAAACAACCTGTTGTGTTACTTCCCCTCTAATCATCTCTGCACCCTTGGTGAACTGCTGACGGTGTCTGGCACCTATGCTGTTCAGACATCACTGTGAAGTGCATGTTTCCTATGGCCCTGAGTCCAAGGAAATATAGAAGTCTTGTGCTATCTTGTTTCTGTGAAGAAAATATTGGGAAAGAAAGATGGCTTGATTTGAAGTACCACTCAACAGATCCTAGAATTTGATGGAAATTGTATAGGTCTGAGTTAAAGTGATTTTTAAAACAAGTAAAGCATGACTGTAGCATAATTACAGCCAAGTCTATCTGTACTCTGATTCTGAAAACTGAATAAAGCAATTTTCACCTAAGAATAGTCTGAATGTAGCTTTTGCGATACTCACTTCCAGAGTGATTTTCTGTATTTTGTGAGACAGTCTCTTCACTGTATTCACAAACACTTCTGCACTGTGACTTCCCCTCTCTTTTCTAAAATAATGCAAGTATCCCTTTCATTTGTCCTCTGTTTTAGTCATGGAGACTTTAACACCTGTTCTCACTGCATTATGAAAGTATGCACTTTTTTCCCCTGTATTTTATAAGGACAGAAAATTATTACTATTGTGATTTCCTCTCTTCAGTCTCCTTTTTTTCCCTCCGGCTTGAAGATAGACTGTCTCACATTTCAGATGCGTACACCTATCTCTTTTCTTCTGGCATCTGGCCTCAATTAGACAATTTAATTATACACGTTCAACATTTTAGCAACCTGGTACCTTTATGCCTTCTTCTCTTCATGCCTTCTCTATTCCATAGAGCAACAGAGATCTTTAGAAGATGGTCATGTTTGTAGCTGAGCTTTCTATTCTAGCAATACAAAACTTTGCTAAGACCCTATTGGTAAGGTCTCTTTTCCCTGACTTTTAGGCTGGGAAAAGACTGGTCCTCATTTTTGTGAAGAATATTTAACAATACTCTTTGTATAACATATGTATGTGGCTTCACTTTTTTCCCTGAAACATTACATATGTGGTTTGGTGGCTGAAATTGGAACACCACATGTTCCTGCAATCTGTCCATCTCTGACAACTTCATTTCTTTATTCAGTGGCTGCTCTGGTGCTGACAGAGGTGTCAGAAGAAATTGTCTATCATTTGTGTGGGTTTGTCACTCATATGAATCAGTTTTATCATAGCTCCAGAGCATCCCCAGAGACAGCACTAACTGCTTTGTTTTTAATTACAAAGTCAATCTTTGCGTTCCTCCATACAGACAGCTATGCAGCCAATCATAAAATCACCTTGTTCAAAATCTAGAATACAAATATTAAAATTCATCCATCTTTGAAGCGATCTGTGAAGTTTTCAGAAGGGTCTCAGTAGCATTGATCCCATTTATGGTTCATCTATTTCTAAGGTATCACAGCTATTCCAGACGCAGAGTTTATGTTTTAGCACATCTTGTCACAAAGCATATCCTCTTCCCAAAGTGATGGCTAAAAGATTTAAATCAGAATTGTGGCTTAGTTGAAAGCCAGAGTTAAAGATATATATATATATATATATTTTTAATTGAATTTCAGTTGCACATCAAATAGAAAAAAATTCTTGATATTTCCGTGGGAATACAAAGAAGTCGAAGAAACTGAGTTCAGGCTCTGAAGGAAATATAAAGCCTAGTCACGATATCTTAATGTAATATCTTTTGGGTTTTGTATCCTTTTGGCTGGTTTTGTTTGGTTTTGGTTTTAAACGAGCTATTTAAGAACTGGGATGAAACACTCGAGATGTTTTAGCTTATTTTGACATTTCCAGTTAGCTAGTACACAGGTCTTTCAAAATTTTTCAACACCAAGGAGTAATTTGGTGATGTAGTCAGATATTTCTTGGATAAAGATGTGTTTATTTACACAGAATGCACACAAATTTCTATTTTCTTAAACACCATTACCGTTAAACAATATGAGGCTATTTCTTTGCACAACATTTCAAGTTTCATTCTACATAGAATTCTACCACTTTTTAATGTGTGATCCTTATTCCTGCTTGCTGTCTTTTAGCTGCTTTTTTTATTTTTTCCTCTGTTTTTGAAGGTTTTTTTAATGTTTCTGAAACACATTTCCATCAAGTGATACACCAGAAATTTCTGTTACCCATTTCCCCTTTAGTCTTCCACTTGGTCTATGTTTTGGGTGGAGGATTCTGTTGTTTCAGGTAAAAGGAAATACGTCTTTTATGCCTCATCTTAAACCTACTGTGAATGATAGGCTTGTCCCAGCATGAACACATTTTCTTGTAACTTTTACCACACTTATTTCATAATTTCAACCTTTTTAATAATTAAGTAGTTCCAGTCTGCTTGACATTTTAACTGGAGGCAACAATCAGACTATAATATTCAGGTTTTATATGCCTACTTTACTCTGCTTTTATAACATTGAAAAAATCTGGGTAACAAATGTGATATGTAATATGGTATGGAGAGGCATAGGTCATGCTGCATCTAACTTTGATAGCTATATTTCATCTAACTTTACAGTGACTCAGTGAATAAGAGGTCGTTAATTAAGTGCCTGCAGCCCCTATGTAGAAACAGTGAAAATAGACTGGTGCTTTTGAAGGTGCTTAATCTAATACCTAAAACTAGGCCTAATGTGAAATCAGTTAATTTAGATTTTATCCTATGTGTGCCCTCCCCATGTCCTGGAATGGGTCAAGAGGCAAACAGTCCAGATCAGTGTGGTTAAGGGCCATCCTGACAGGAGTCAGTTAATTTGCACTGAGAGGTATTATTTTTTTAGTGAAGACGATGTGTGAAATTTATGTTCAAATAACTGCAACACCAAAAATGTTTCATATCTGCCAGCATACTCCCTCTTAAGCCCTCAAAAAAATGTTCCTTAATTACTCCAGCTGCAAATGGCATCAGCGTGATGATTGTGATCACATCATACACATATAGTCCATACACTTATGTAAAATTTTCTTGGCTTTTATAAGCTGACTCCTCTAATTCCATAATGTTGCAGTAGGAAAAATAGCACAGAAACTGTATAAAGTTTACATAGCACAAAAGTTATGTATACACAAATCCTCACAATTATTTTTCATCCATGGCTCCTACTATGACAAAATCTTCTGCTTAGGCTCTTATTGTCGAGGACAGCTATTCATAGTTTGCAATACTTGGTACTTACCATGTAAATCAAGGCCCATGACTCAGAGGTATCCACTGTAAAGTCATTTATAAGAGTGACAGCAATATAATTATAATAATATCAACCAGTTTTCATGAACTGTTATTCCTGGCTAGCACCACTACAACCATCTGGCTGATATTCATTCTTCTCCACCTCATTCTTGCCCTTTTATTGTCCTCCTCCACCTTTTAAACTCTAGCCAACAACTCCACTAATGCAGCAACAAATTTACTGGCAAGGTCTGCAACGGCTGAGCCCATCCCAGTTGATCCATGCCAGTTAGCCAGCTGGTGAGCTGGAAATTATGTAAGAACTGGCTACAATGCCATTTTACAGGCCAGAAAGATACTGCAGCATTTGCCTTAAAGAGATGTTTTTCCTTTGCTATGACATTGTTTTCTGATCATGGTTATTGGCACAAAAAAGTTAATATGGAGGACAGCAAAGAGTAACACTAGCAAATGCACTAGCCCCCTTAGGCGACTGCAATTGGAGAATAGGCAAGTATTTCCTAAAAGTCAATGAAGAATTCTAGAAAATACAAAACTGAGAATGAATGTGAGCAGTTAAACATTACACTAATTTTCATAGTTTATGTAATACTGATGGCGTTATTTAATTTAAATTAACTGCATGGGCAAATAATAAATCTCAGTGCTATTGCATATTTCAAGTTTTACTATGCATACATTCTTTTCTTTAGCTATCTCCCACACTTGCTTAAGACCTCTGTTTTCTTACTATTCTGCTGCATTTATTCTAGTATATGCTTAGGAAAATATGAAGTTATGAGGAAATCTTGTTTAATTCAGGTGTTCTTTGCCAATCCTGGAAGTATTTGTCTATCCTCAGATCTGTTGGCATAAAGTTCTAGTAACATGAAAATCATGGGTTTAGCATCTTAGTTACCTCACTGCTTCAATTCATATTGTTCCAATACAGTGAGTGATACCTGCATTAATAAATTATGAAGTCATTTGAACCTGGTCTCTTCCAGCAAGGTTGTTGCCCAGACATTAGGTTAAGGTCATCATTCTCTCTTCCACTTTAATAAATGTTTAATTTTAATCTGTATAGTGTGGAATAGCTCTAACAGTGTTGCATTCCTTGATGATTATTCAGGAGAAATTTGAAATTAAGCTTTTAAGTCCAATGAGTGTTTAATGCAAAAGTAGGTAGATTAATATGACATTGAAGGAAAGCCTTTATAAAGGATGAGGAGGAAGAAGAAAGTTATGCCTGACCCATACTACTAACATTAATTTTTAACTGCACAGCTTTGTATAACCTACTCCAGCAAGTCCTTGATTTCTTCACCAACCTCTTTAAGGAGTTTTTATCCTTACAAAGAGAACACACTGAGAAAATGAGGTAGAGGTTTAGAACAAGGTAGTTTATTCCCCCTTGGCAAGAAAGGTCTAAATAAAAATGGTTAAAAAAACCCCATAGAACAAACAATCAAGAAAACTTCTGTGATTTAAAGTCACCAAAGTCACCACTGGGTATTATGCAGTTCTGAAGGACCCTGTCAGTTCTATAAAACATCCCTAATCTCCCCAGTTCTCAAAGTCTAGTTATATGCTAATGAGGAACATGTAGGTGTTTTAAATCTTGGTGAATTTCATAGAGGATAGGTACTTCCAACCCAGCTGATGCGCATTCTACAGGTAGTATGCCAAATATGTTCAAATTTAACAAGGAAAGTTTATCCTGTACAAAATGTGATGTAAGTCATGGAGCAATGCAGTTGCCACTGAAATCATGGTGGCAGTCTGTTCCCCCTGCAAATCACCAAGTCTCTGTGGGAACTTTTGAGTGTGTTCCTCAGGCATAGGTTGAGCTCTCTGCCTCAGGACTGTTGGTGTGTAACTTGTTTGCTTAGTGCATAATTGCCTTTACAAGCTACTTACAAATTCGGTGCAGTAATGAATTTTCCTCAATAAATTAGTGAAGTCATTCGTATCTACCACAGTCCCAGTATGAAAATCACTGAATTAACTTTCACCTTGGTATTACACTTGTTGTTTAACAAGTTAACTTGTTGTTTAGCCAACAACTAAATTTTCTAAGCTCCGGAGAAAAGAAAATCCACACTTCTGACCATCAACCCGTTACTGTAGACCCTATAAAACCATGAGATTCTATCTAAAAGAAAAAAAAATCTGTTTTCATTTCATCTGTAACCAACATATGAAAAAGAGGAAACTACAGCATTTCTTAACATCAGGGATATTATAAAATATCGCATCTGCAGCCCAAGTGCCAGCACTTTGTCCTGGGATTTCTGCCAAAACAGGAGACTGTTCGGTTCTAATTAACATTTCTCATCCCAATATCATTGTTGATGAGTCCCCACACAGTTTCAAGTACAGATGCCTGCTACAGTAGTTCATTATGAACACAAGACTTCTGCTGACTCTTCCCTTCTGCTCTACTTATCATGGACACTTTTCACTTCAAAAGAATCATAGTTTCCTTCTTGCCAGACGTGGTGAGGTAGTTGTATCATGTCTTATTTGAAGATCTGCATATTGGTTTTGGCTTCACCCATTTGAATTTTTTTGCCTTTAGGAAGTCTTTAATCTTTTGTTTGGATCTGCTGGAGTTCATGTCTTACTGGAATGGTGCCATCTTGAGCCAGATGTCCTTCACCTCTTGTTAAATTATTTGTCCATTCAGGTTGGTGCTCAGATTAGCCAGATCAGATCCTGGTGCATTTCAGCCTGGTTCTTTCGAAATTCCTTGGCATTGCTTCTCTATAGTCTCCTGGAAGCTTTGCTAGAACTACATGGAAGGCTAAGCAATTACAAATGGCTTAGTGATGTGAGCAACTGTTCTGGAGGATACATTATATAAATGGTCAACAAGAGACACAGGAGTAATCAGCTAGAATGAGAAAATTGCTTACGAAAACAGACACTTGTTATTTTCCCCTAAAACTGCTACTAGAGAAATCAAAAGCACCTGTTTTTAAATGAAATTAGTAGTTTTTACTATGTTTTGCGTCTACTTTATTATTCAGCTTCTTTCTTCTGCTAGAGTTATTGCTTCCTGATTTATTTAGCCAGGGACTCCTGTGCTTTAGCAACAGCCCTGTTTCAAACAGCTTATGATCCAAGCACAGATGAGAGAAAAAAACACCATACAAAGGGAGTTTAGGGAATCAGGGAGACAAACCTGGGGCAGTTTTACCAAGAGTCTTTCTAACAGCGTAGCAGTATACACATGGGATGGTTTTTTATTGTATTTTAGAAAAAAGAGAACAATGAAATTAAGAATTCCAGCAAATTTGACTGATTAACAGGGGTAGATGACCTTTCAGTAGTGAAGGAGACAGAAGCAGCAATGTAGGTGGAGTTAGGTCATGTGTGCTCTTTAAAGCTGAGACAAATTATTCGATTTTTTGCTGCAGGATAAACCAGGAAGCCATGAAGGCAGGAAAATGAAGGGGTGACCTTACTAGTGACCTAGAAAAATGATCTTTGCATCACTTTTCCAAGTGGAATGGAAAAAGATCTGTTATGGTCAAAGAAGGTTCCTACATTTCTGTCTGGCAGCAACATTCTCCTTCTTTATTAGGAAATAGTGCACCCAACAATAACAAAAAAATACAGAATTGACAATAAATGAATAGCAGTACAAGCTGCAAAGTGACATTTTGACAAACATTGTTCCAGTGAACAATCCTGAAAAACAGATAAGTAGTCATTTCTTAAATGCATTGGGGGAAGGGGGAAGGGAACTCTGACATTAAGGAAAAGGACAAAAGCTTATAAGGAAACTTCCTGAATCTAGATGACAGAAATCCAGAATCTATTCTCATATGTCTTAAACAGATGTGCTCTAATTTAACATGGATTTAATTAACAATAAAATGTAGTCCAGTTAGGCCACATGTGTTTTAAACAGGACCAGGTCTTTAAGTGTAGATATGTAAATTATTGCCTTAAACTGTAATAGATTCTACTGCAGGATCAATAATTTGGGAAAAACAACCTTAAGGTGCAATAATATGTATTATATATTTATTTCTGATCAAGCAATATGTATCTCTCTAAAATACCTCCAAACACAAAGGAAGAAAAATGGGTATGTCACTGATCTGACACCAAAGAGAACTTGATAACTGATTATATCACAGTACTATTAACTTCTCATGTTTTGGAATTGTTAGTGAAGGTAGGCTCATCAATCCTAGGGGGTCTTTGGAAACTTTTAATATCCAAATGATGAGACAAGCACTTAATAAGGATCTCACACAAAACAATTAAATACCATGAATTAAAAAACAACTCAGTGTCCCTGAATTCTGGATATTTTTGTAAAACAGTATTTTCATGATTTCCTGATTCAAAGATAAAAGGGGGAAAAAAATGGGATGGAGAGGGGGAAACAGCATCCAATGTACATCTAAAGCATGACAATTGGAATAACCTCAAAAATAGATATTGTGGATAATTCTATGGTGCTGGAGCAGATGTACAGAGCAAAAAATCTTCTGACAGTCTCAGAACAATGTCTGGGAGGCAGGGTTTATATGGGACTTGGAAAATCTTTCACCAGGAACATACATGCTTTTGGCATCATTGATGAAAATTAAGGACTTACAAAACTCATTCAATCTCAATTCTGCAATACAGTCCATATGCAGAGCCCTGATGTCATCAGTGACTTGGAGAACCATGCTCAGAACTCCATGGGTCCCCTGGAAAATTTTTATACTCACACAAAAATTATTTCAAGAATGAGTGATGCCACTGAACAGTCAAGACAGAAAGCAGATTTTTTTTGTCTGCAATCATTTTGATTGAAATAACTCAGCTCTGCTGAAAGCAATGAAAATGAATCAGACATATTTATGAGGTAAGGACTCTACAGTGTCTAGAGTCATTAAGATCTTTCATTTTTCTTGTTTGATTCAAAGTACCTGTCATTCTCCCTTGAAGCTCTGGCTGCTTCACGTAGTACCCACTAGTCTCAGAGAAGAGGTTCTTTTCATGAAGAGCAATAAAAAAAATTGTTGTTTTATATGTGAGGTGACTGTTTTTGACAGGATAAATTCTTGTTTAGAGCTCTGAATTCTTTCAAACATTATCAAATTTTTCGTTGGCAAAAAAAAAATAGAAGTGTTAAATCTTAGTTTTAAGAGCATGTTTGCATTAAAAACATATTTTTAAACAGCCTGAACTAACTCCCAACATCTGAATGAGAAGATGTAATAGTCTGAGGCAGCTTCCTCTGAGGTCAGACATTTTTTTCAAATCTTTCACAGATTCTCACACTGAAAGAAAAAAATCTTAGGCTTGTTTTGCGCTTCATCCTTTCCTGTGGACACAAATGAAAGTGACATAACATGCCATGTTGCTCAGGTTTGCAAATACATACTATCTCCTAAGATGAAAATATACAGAACCCCTGAGATTAATATTTTGTGCCACTATCCTCTCAAGTAAGAAGCAGCTCTTTTCCAAGCAATGCTTGTGAGGAGCAACGTGTCAGGGACACTCCCTATGTCAGCAAAGGACTCATTCAGGATTAATTCCCTCCTTTGTTAACTTTCCCAAGCTATTCTGGAAGATGGCACACCCTCAAAGCTCCCTTGGCAGCTTCCCATCACAGGTGAGGATATTCTACATGTTCTTGATTTCATAGAATTTAAATATTGTTCTAATGAGTCAAAACACAGCCTTTTTACTACTGTAGCCTCCTATATTATTTGAACTGAAAAATATAATAAAACCAAATATTTAAGAGCTGGCTTCAGATGCATATCATGTGGGGCCTAGGGAAGGCCTATGGCCAAGGGCTGTACAGATTGGACACCAGCCATGAAGTGCTTGTCAAGTACAGGACAGAAGGATGTTCCCTTTTTAGTTCACATGTTTTAGTTCACAGCAGAGACATTGCCTTACACACATGCACTGGTATCCCAAGTGTCAGAGGGTGATTAAAATACCCATCTATCCAGGATCGCCACAACAGCAGGAGCCAGCCTCAAAACACCTTCTCTCACCCACCAAAATCATTATGAAACTATTCTTCAGTGGGAGCTGTGAAACTGAGTATCTTTCCCAGTGTCTTACCAACATGAAACAAATGTTTTGCATCATGTTTTGCACACATTTAAGATACACAAAACAAATCAGTATGTTTATCCTCCAGAGTTTATTTTGTGTCTGTCAAATGTAATGCATTTTTAATGCACAATTAAAAGTTTTCATAAAAAATATAGAAGTATAGTGCACATCATTCAAAACCTTTCACTGTGCAGTTTATTTCAACTTAATTTGAAATAGAATTGTGCTAAATTCAGGTAAATCATTAATGAAACTATCTAATTAATATTGCTAAACTTCCTCTCTATCCAATGTAAAACAATCCACGTGCAAAATGAACTGTTACAGACTATTTCCCTTTAAATATTTTTCTATTAAAAGTCAAGGGAAGGGAAAAGGATATCATTTTAATATGCATTATATCCTTCTTGGAAAGTCAAAATGTTTCACAAGAAGTAGAAAGCTTAGTTTGATCTGATCAATGAGCAGACAGACTGGCTGAGCCCTCCGTGTGCTTGTGAGGAATTCTCTGTTTGGGATCACGAAAGAGTGTGGCCTTCTTATGAACGAAAGCAAGTCATTTTCTCCAGTCACTAGGGAAACGAGATGGAGGAGACAGGACATTTTGTCTATTTAGTCTACCTCCTGACAAGGCTGTGTTGGGAAAAGGGCCTTTACATACCATTTTGGTGGTGTGTGCCCTCAAGGCATTGTTGAATCAGATAAGCAAAACTTTTAGTAACATGCTGACAACAGGGGAGTCAAGTCCTTATTCTTCTTTAGTAATCACAAAGATCCTGCATTTCCATAACATCTGTTACAGGCACCCATTGCAGTGTACAGTCTCCTCATTATGCCCCATTAATCCTCTTTTTGTGCAGAATAAATTGAGGCCTAGAAAGGGTTTAGCTTTAAATCATGCACCCAGTCCACATCACACACAAATCATCCAGAACTGATGAATGCTGGTTTCTATATGTGGGGGACAGGAGAAGCAGGGGTGGAGTGTTGTGAACGAAATTGGAAGAAATTAGTTTCTTTTCAAACAATTAGAAGTCTCAAATTGAATGTTTGTAGATCACATTTTTTTAATATTAAAAATATTAGGAATTATACAGGAAAGGCAAAGGTTCTTGGATTTGAGACACAGCAGGAAACTGTTCAGGCGTGTAAGACATTGTTTAATGGGAAGGAGCCTTGTTGCTCTTCCTCAGATTTACCGATTACTTGTTATTTCTAATTATTTCAGAAATCACATTCTTAAGACTATTCAATTATTAATGAGAAATAGATTATTAAGAGATTCCAAATATAAATACAGGTCCCTCCCTTAAATGTTCATTTATATCTGGAGAGAGAAAGAGCAGTTCTGCTGAGTGGGGGGAAAAAGAGAAATTAGTCATAATTAATCTTAAAAATAAAGGTAGAGTTTCCTTTGGTTCCTTACCATGGCAATGATAACTGTTCTAGAAATGTTACAAAGCCAGAGGTTGCCTCTAGGAGAAAAGAAGAAAAAAAATTCCACATGTGATGTTAAGCAGACAATACAAGCTTGTTTTCACTATTCCACTATCTTGTTCAATCACTGTAAACAACTTTCCAAGACTGAATTCAAATATTACAAGTTCAGAAACAGATAACACACAAGATGGGATTAATGAGATCCACCTAATTGAGGGAGATAACATACTGAATAGCTAGGTATTTTATGGTAGTGCTGATAAAAAAGATCAATAATACAGGCAGAAAAGTGGAAAACTGGTATCATCATCATTTATCTGCCATGTAATGTAAGTACCTGTCATCATGTTATATCTTCAGAAAGGCAATATTAATCCATTCCCTACACCAAAATCCAGAAAATTCACTTCACTGTAAAACACAAATACTCTCTGTTTACTCACAGAAGTGCTTTACTAAATCTTAATATCCAGAAGTGGCAGAAACTAATGCAGTTAAAATAAAGATGTAAAGAGAGCAGCAGCAAGGGTACACACAAAGCATTTACGATAATTAGAGAGCACAAACAGTGGAAAATTCAATGGATTGAAGCAAGCAAGCACTGTAACAAGTAAGTAAATAATTAGTGGACAAAGGAAGAATAATAAAAGTTTCTCAAAGACAGTAAGTAATAGGCAGGGGAGAAAGAAACTATCGTCATAACCATTATAGTGGGAAATTGGAGCTGCTGGACTAAAAAACGTAGCATTAGACATTAAATAAGCACTCTGGATTCATTTAAGGAATGGAGGTGGACATTTACTTAAATAAGAGATCAAAATCAGAGGGATAATAGACAAGGAATTGGAAAACACAGATAATGTTTGAACTGTTAACTAGATGAGAATGGTGATCTGAACCCTACCTATGGAAGACATAATAGAAAACATTTTCAATAGCAGTTTCAGTAAACTGATAACAGAGAGTTACTGGGATCTGGAAACTAAAAGTTCATTCTCTTGTGAACACATTGAAGACCTCTGCTCGGCATGTGCTTGTCAACTGAACAAACAGTATGATTGAGGAGAACAATATAACAATATTTTAACACGATCATATGAAGTCAAGAGCATGCCCCCCGCTGGCACATTTTGTTCAGTCGATTAGGGCATGCTTGTATCTCATGGAAGTGTATCCCAATGGACTAGTTTGGCAAAAAAAATGTAATGCTACTGCTCTATCATGTTATTAAAATTACATGAAAGGCCAAATCCTTACTCAATAGGGCATTGTACTGACTAGCTGTTGTATTGACTGGTTCAGTTCCATAGCCAGGTCCTTCTTAGATAACCTTATCCGGGTCTACTGCAGCACTTCTTACAAAAACCCATGAATTTCCTCTTCCAATCCTTTAATACTAGCTGGACCTTTTATCAGAAGATACAATTTGTGACTTGACTAAGGACTAAGAAAGCTGATCTTCAGACTGGAGCAAGGTAGTTTCTGATAATAGTTTTCCTTAAGTGCTTTCATCTCCGGCAGTTCAGCCCAAATCATCACTTTTTCACTGTTGTTTTGCTTTAGCACGGCTTTGTGCCACTTGTCAAAATGTTGCTACATTACATATTTTGTTTTGCAGTGCTGACTGTTTGATTTCACACTTATTATCTCTCATTCATGCATGTCAGTAATACCTTGCATTTGTATAGTTGCTGTCACAACCTGTTCACATTTTATCCACTATCAGAGCTTGTTTCACAGCTGTAGGGGTTGTCCTTGTTGGCTAAAGCTAAATACATGGGAGGTGGATGGGCTATTCACCTTCTAAGACGCTCTTTTGCTGGAAGCCTTAGAATGAGTAGCACACGTAGCTTGTCTCCCAGGTTGCTCTCGGCACATGGGCTACGGAAACCATTGACAATCTCTTTTGTCAGTTAAAGGAGTTTCTGTAACACCAGACTGTGCAGACTTGACCATATGTTTTCCTGCCTTTCTCACCTGCTTCAGCTCACGCAGTTCTGTAAATACTATCCTTAACTTCCACTTTAAGAACAGCCACTTTGTGCAAAAAGTCCATGGAAGTTGTTGCTGTTGTTTGTAACATACTTTTCTCCTGATCTAGCTTCTGCAGTCTTCAAATTAATTTTCCTAATCCCTCACTTTGCTAGTGATGGCCTTAAAGGAACAGTAGTGATGTATCTTTTACAAAATAAAACCTTCTGCTGTACATTACATCTGCTGGTCATTGTACTCAGTTACACAAACCACAAATTGCATTGTTGCTTCAGCAGAGATGCAAAACAATGGCATAAAGTCATATAAATCACAGAATGGTAGAGGTTGGAAGGAAGGCCATTTGGTCTAACCTTCTGCTTAAGCAAGACCACCCAGGGTCTGTTGTCCAGGTTTGTGTCTGGACAGCTTTTGAATATCTCCAAGGATGGAGACTCCATAGCCTCTCTAGGCAACTTGTAGCAAGGCTTGCTTAACTCACAGTGAAAAAGTGTTTCCTTGTGTCTATTTACTTTTCCTGTTTTCTCAGTATGGAAATGAGTTAAATTGGACACTTCTGAATATGATTTCTTACATATTTTTATTATTATTCTGTTTGCTTTCTCTTTTTTTCCCTTTATTGATATACAAGTGTACCTTGAAAAAAATCCTTTGAATAGAATCGTAATCATAACACTACCAATAAATGTTGAAACACATAATGACTGATTCTGAAATTACTTGTTCAATGGTTTGATTAGATGATTTATTTAAATTCAAGCGAGGAAGAGATTAAAGCATG
Organism: Trochalopteron elliotii; assembly: GCA_024734555.1. Lineage (NCBI taxonomy): Eukaryota > Metazoa > Chordata > Aves > Passeriformes > Leiothrichidae > Trochalopteron > Trochalopteron elliotii. The sequence continues at coordinate 2,411,746 of JANPWX010000070.1, forward strand.
ATATTAAAAAATGGACTCATTATTACAAAAGAAGAGTCTCATAATTCAGGTTTGTCAATTTAGATTTATAATTGGCAGACAAAGTTCAGTGCAAATAGACATAGCTTAATAGACAGAATAAAGAAATCAGAAAGGAATGTTTCATGATAAAATGTTAATGTGGGAATTATTTCTGGTAAAACTGAGAAGAGAGAGAGAAATTTCCTTTTATGCAAAAGAAGAAAATCATTAGTGTGGGCTGTTGGGAAAAAAAATAAAGTAGATAAGATATTTTCCTGTTAGTAACTGAATAATTGATTTGCACAAATTAAAAAAAAAACCCAAAAAAACCCCAGAATAACAAAAATCCAAAGAAGACCAACCTATAGTATAAAATAATTTTGAAAGAAGGTATAAGAATATTTTCTTAGTATTTTCTTCTTGTAGTCACTAATTTTGCCTAAATAGGAAGTTAGAGGGCCATGCTATGAAGAAACAGGCAGTACATAGCAAAGTGGTATTTATGGACATTTACACACTTCTGCTGGTATCACCAGTGGAAACCATTTCCTCCCTTCAGATTTCCTCAGGTTGATTATTTTTACTGTAAATCTGTTTCCATTGTAGATTTGTGTGGCTTTTATCTGCAGCCTTTTACTCTGATTGCTTTTTTCTCTGAGATTAATGGTCTGCAGAATAACTAGGGTTTGGAGTGGAGGGACGGGGTCTAACTTTAACAGTATTTATACACCATAAACAAATCTCCTGTCACGTTTTCTTTTGGTGACAAACCACACAGAATACCACTTATCCCATGACACGGAATTTTACCAGTCCCTTGGTCCCATTTTTGATTTTCTCACAACTTTTGCAACTATCTTGGCAGCGTTGACAAGTGCACATCCCTGTGCATGCTTACCCAAAATACTTTTTTAAAAATGTGTCATTACTAGCTGCAATTTTATGAATCAGTAGTAAGCCTTCACCCAGAATTTATACAAAATATTAACTTGTAGATGTTAGAATGACAAATCCTCTTCTGGTGGACTTTAATCTCTAAATGCCCCTTAGGCCTAAGTGTGAAAAAATACCTGAAGTACTCAGAAAATAAGTTCTATTTACTATGCCAAAAAAGCCAAATGGGGAATCTCCTCACATAACTGCCAAAGTTTATGAAAGTGAGATATATAAAGAAAATATTATCTCTCTAAAATCATGTTTTCATTCCATCCAAGTTGCAGATAAACAGTACCAATGGGAAGGTTACTAAAAGGATAGTAATAGAAGTTTAACTGAAATCTGGCAGAATCTGAAGCACTGCTTTAACCAGCCAAAATGTGAAAAAAGGGGTTTGAACCACTTAGAGTCAGTCTCAGCTCCTGCAAAAGGTGCAACAAAAATACCTACTTAGGTAAGAAGGTTCTCCAGGCTGTGATTAAAAACAGGAAAAAGAGAATAAAAGATGGTAAATCTGTGAAGGAACACGATATATTGATTTTTTGCAGCTTCCAAGAATTCTCTTGCTCATAAACCCAGTAACTGGCTTGTCCATTTATATTGGTAAGAGTTCTCTGTCTTGGTAAGACAACTGCCTGTTTCTATACTTTATAAGTATAGAAAGTTTGTATCTATAAACTTTATAGCCTTTATAAGCTTTTTTTCCCTTCTCAATATATACTTTCTTGTATTCATCTATTTTCAGAAAATGCTTGAGTTATAGACAGATGGGATCATTTTTAGCTGTGGTAATATAATGTGTTTTTCTTCAACACTTAAGGGCTTCTTCATTGTATGAGACCACTGAAGAAAGATGGCACCTCTAAAAGAAGATCTGATTTTTCTTCCGGAGATGTATTTCAGGGCATTGATTACAGGGGAGCTTACAATGGGTCACCTTAAAACACTGGACCCTGTTAAGTTCCCAAAGTTTTTCAGGAAAAACTCATACTAAGGCCTGAGTGTTTGTATTTGCTTATTTTCTTTTTTGTATTTCTGTGCAACAACAGAGGATGTAGGTCAAGGGCATTTTGTAGCTAACATGGACTTAATCATGGCAATTAAACTCACAGTCACTGTTGTAAATATTCAGCTACTTCTCTTGAAGTTTTATTGCTGGCTTTCTGGTTTCTAACCTGGTTTGTTTAAGTTCAGTGTTGTTAGAAGACGTGCCCTATAGGAAAATCTTACACTGATCAGTAACACACATTAATCAGACATTCTAGTTTCATTGACTCTGCATACAATTTTAATCAATATGTATTTAAGTTTTTTACTTCATACTGCATCTGTGTTCTGTTGAACATTAATTTATGGAAAAAATTTTACAGAAGACAAGCATGAAATTGAAAAGTGTAAAATGAGCTAAGGTTGCTACTTCATCACTTTAAATAATACCATAGACCTCCAATTATCCAATAGGAGAAAAATAATAAAGGCTGTATATAATGTTGTAATAGATTTCACGCCGATAGAGCAGCATTTTACTTCAGAGAATAAATCATTTCATGTTCTTCATGGCCATCAAAACAAATCTTATGCTAATTCAGTAAGGTTTATCACAAACCAAAATGGTATGAATGGTATATATTACTTGTTTCATTAAAATCTGATTATATTATAATCTAGAAATCTAATTTCTCTAAGTACCTCATTATTCCTTATTTCATCTGCCAAGTGCAAGTGTGATCTTATTGTGAGAGTGAATTAAGCCAAGGTATAATAACTAGATTGACAAAAGTCACACTATGGTGAAAGTTTCATTCTTAAGAAATGTACAGATGGCTTTGTTAAATGACCCACAACAAGTGTATATTTTTCTAGACGTCACATGGTTCCATTACAAATAAAAATAATTTATGTGAAATTACAAACCTGATCTATCTCCTCAACAACAATTTTGTACTGAAGTAACATCAATGAATTTACGATATGTTTTTGCCCATTGACATGTAAGCAGATGACTACAGCCACTCTGTGAGTATTTTAGTGCACTTAAAGCTTGCTGTTGAGTTAAAAATATGTTTGTTATTATGAGTAATATTTTTTCTTTGATCACAAGGCTCCAGTCCTTTTATGAAAATATCCATTCTCACGGAAACATACATATCATATCCACTGCAAAAAAAATCCAAGGAAAAGGGAATTGAAATTGCTACACAGCTACAACACATAATTATTATTTTCCATTATATTACTTATTTTTGCCTCCCCTAAGTCTTTCACCTCATTTGGATCATAGGGACTGAGTTTAAGAAGGTAAATATTTTCACTTCTGTGTGATTAGCTCGGACTGCCAGTGTATTACCAGGATTGGCCTGAGACAAAAAGGAAGTCGGAGTATAGAGAGAACGCAGATCAAGCCAATATGGTTAACAGCTACGTTCTGCTTTATTTCAGCTAAGATGGCTACTTTTATACATTTCTATATAGTTTACAATCACAGTGGCTTTTCATTGGTATACAGCATAGAGAAGAATGCAAACACTTATTGTTGACCAAACTCTTAAGGCAGCTACTGGTGCTCAGGCTACTTACTATACATGTTATCTATTAGAAACCTCTCTGTGCCTTGTTAACACCTTTAGGGGCAATTCTCACTGCGCCAGAGACTTGGCAGCTGAATTTCCACCTGCGCCACTGAGGCCTTACAGGCCTTCATCTGAGGCCCAGGCTAGGTGATTCACTCACAGTCCAAATATTCACTATCTTCAAAAACTCTGCTACACCAGTGTAATAATTTGCCTCTGATTCTTTTCTCCTTCTGTCTTGAGACTGACCATTTCAAAAAACTAGTCAGCTGTGAAGAAGCAGAGTAATTCACATGCACTGCTGAAGCAAATCTTCTCATATGGTCATTTTATGCAGCCAGGAGATATATTGGAAGGGCAAAACTCTCTGGCTCTTAAACATTTTTAACTGTGCCTTGCATTCTACTGCACCTTCAGAGAAATTATGCTACCACATGGATTTCTTGGACCAACAGCCAAAAAACATCTCCTACAAGGAATGTCTTTTCATGTTGAATAATCAGCCCTTCATATAAAGACACTGCGTGCCTTTTGCGGCTCACGTTCTACAAACATGAAAACAACATTTTTAATATTTACCCTTCAAATCATTGTCTTTGGTTTAAGCTTCCACTGAGAGGATGAGCTTCTTACCACAATAGAAGGGCTTTATAAATTTAAGGTAGTAAAACTGTTTGATATTCTCAAAATGTTAAAATACTAAAATTATTAATGAAGAACAAACTTCTTGGAAAGGGAGAGGAGAGAAATAGGGAATTGAAGATCTTCATCTGCCATGCATGGATACTGCTTCATGGATATGGCTTAAGTAAAATTACTCCCCACCATGTTCTATCCCAATTTTGTGGTGAAATATAGTGTGATAAGAGGCAGGGGACACGTATAATTCAAAGTTTTGCTTGTAACAAACTTAAAAAGCAGAGACAGAAAAGCCCCTGGCCCAACATTCTTTACTATTCTGGTATGTCTTATTAAACTCATTAAATGGAAATCCTCAGCTCTTAATAGAAATTGTAAAATGCTTCGGTCAATAATAGCAAAAACTCAGTCTAATAAAATATCTTTTAATTCTGTTACTTTATTATGACTACCTTTGTTCTTTATCTGGACTAAAATTTCTTCAAGTCCTGGAGTATTAAAGAGCTTTCTGACTCAGTCAGCAATTATATTCAGCATATATAACAATTCATTTTCATGTGTTTACACATATTTACACATGAACTTAGATTAATAACAAACATATGTAAAAAGTAGAAATTAACTAAAAATACACATAATACTTAAATATGGTGCCTATCTTGCATGCAGGTATCATCATCCTTCTGTCAACCATGTGTCAAGATCTTCTTCCACTATACAAATAATTTTCTGTCATTTTAAGTCAATACTCTTACCATTGTGTCAGTTTCTGTGAACCATTTCTATGTGAACCATTTCTTTAGTTTTTCTCTCACTGCCCTTCTCCTCTTGTGTAAATATTCGTTTCAACCATGTGGCTGGAATGCAAAATAAAATAACCTCATTTCACTGAGGGGAGAACCTCCAACCCTTCTATTCTTGAAAAAAGTCAACAAAATCCCAAAGAGTGGATTTTGGATTTAAGAGGAAAAAAAACCCTCAAAACTGCATCAGTGGGGTTTTTTGGTTTTTGTTTTGTTTTGGGTTTTTTGTGTGTGGTTTTTTTTGTTTGTTTGTTTTAGTTTTGGGGTTTTTTTGTTGGTTTTTTGGTTTTGGTTTTGGTTTATTGGGGGGGTTTTTTGTGTTGTTTTTGATTTTGTTTTTGTTTTTTAAAGTTTTTGTTTTGTTTTGTTTTCCGGGGTTTTTTTAATTTTTGATTTGGTTTGGTTGTGGTAGTTTGTTTTGGGTTTTTTTTGTGGCAAGTGACAAAGGTTCTCTATTTCACTTTAAACTAGCCTTTTTTATGATGAGATAGAATAACTTCAAGACAATACTAAAAAAAGAAAGACTGCATCAATCTGTGTATCTCTCCCTGCTAAAAGAAAAGTGACTTGAGGCTACTCAGCCTGATCTCCAGCTGCTGTAAAATCTCCATGTAAAACCACTATTGAAGACTTATATTTATTAACTCAGGCATGTTTTTAAAAAAAAAAAAAAAATTTTAGGAAGACAGGCTCTTCCACCCAGGCTCCATGCTGTCATTTGAAAGACCTGAGTGGCATGTCCAAAGCAGTGGCAATTTGTTCTATTGAACCATTGCTTCTTCACCAGTAGATGCTGTGCTCTCACAGAGTTTGTTTAAATATTTATCCCCTGACCTACAGTTTGCACTAGGCCATTAACTCCATTGTAACTCCCACTGTAGTCTTTCCATCTTTCCTAGGAGAATGTCCTTGTTTAATTTGATGGATTTCATATTTTACTTTATTGGAAGTAATGCTTTCTTATCAATGTCAAGAAACTAATTTCTTCAATTATTTCGTTATCAGTGTCATTCTTTTCTTGTATAACCATCACTAAGTACAATAAAAACTCCTCATATTGGTTATTATTAACTCCAAGCATGGTAAACTTGATTGCCTCTTCAATTTAATGAAAATTATATTGAGTTCTATTTGACTGACATTTTTTTCAGTTTTCTGTGAAATGTTGTTTTGGATAATTTGCTTGGCATTAATTTCAATCTTTTTTTCAATCTTTCCTCTATTAGTTTGTTTTACATGGGGGTTATATTCCAAATAAATGTGCAATGATTTGTGTAATATTCACCAATTTAAACTAGATTATTTAAATTATGTATCACAGTTTCATTCTCTCCTCCAACAAGGGGTGTTCTTTTTATAATTGCCTACATTTCTAGGTATTTTTCTTCATTAAAAATAACTACACCCCTTGAGAACAAAAAGACTTCTTTAGTTATGCCTTCAGAAACTAATACAAACTCAATTTTAAATCAATCTGGTTTTATATAAGAAACAGTAATTTTTCTGTGGATCACAATGTCTTATATTAAGAGATGGATTTTTGCTAACAAAGCATTACCTTTTCTAGGGTTTGAATATGCCAAACATAGCTGCTCTTTTCCCAGGTGGACATGTGGGTTTTCTTTCATTCCTTTCTGACAACACTCCTATGTTTTCTTCATTGTAGAAAAGCCAAAGTTCTTTCACTTTGTGTTTCCTGCATAACAATCCAGTTCATTTCTGATGCTCACTCAGTTTACTGGAAATAACTTTTACTTGTTTGCCTGGTGGTCTGGCAAACATGATTTCACTGCTGGAGAGCAAGTCTGTCAAAGATTTCAAATAGCATTTCCTCTCTTTATATAATCAGATAAACATCTATGAAGGGTTCATATTTACAAAGAGTGCTCATTCTGTACTAAATTACATCCTCAAGAGCACAGGATGGCCATAATCAAAGATCTCTCCAGCCCAATAGTCTGTCTCCAACAGTGGTCAATGGCAGGGGCTGTCAGGCAACTCCATAGTTGATATGTTCCTTCCCTGATATGTTCTCCTAGACTGCAGAATATATCAACACCAGTCCTTCATGAGTCAGAAGTGTTATCTCCACAGCCAATGATACCAGAAGGATTTTCATTCCTTCAACTTATCTCTTTGCCTTTTCATCTTCTGCAAAGCTCCCAGTGACTGAGTTCCCCAGTTTAATTCACAATAAGAAAAAGTTGCCTGAGGAGTTGCTTTGCAAAGAGCCATATAGAGCAACTGATGAGTCATTGCAGGGCCCTGGCTTATTTTTATTTTGCTTCTTTTTCTTTTTCCTTTGCTTACACTAAGTGCAATTAAATAAATAAAATGAATAATTTTCAAGTACCCTTATTTTCAAATGCTAAATCTTCTTCTATAGTGAAAGTGCCTTATGTTTGAGCTGTAGTGCCACTTGATTTATCTCCTTATTTTGGCTGAGGTAAGGGTGGAACATGGATGCTATATCCTTTTAAGTCTCAAACTGTATTGTCTGTTTCCCTTCATTTCTGTGGGAAATGTAGTTCTGCTATTCTTTGCTTAGCTCTTTTGGAGCTTTCTAGGAAAAACAAACAGTAAGTTTTGCAACTTCTATATATTTTACCAAGTTCATAAGTTCTGGCAAGTCTAAGTAATCACAGAACTTTTAGGATGATGATTACATGTTTCTGTAGCCTTTTCATGTATGGAGGGCTTTTTATGGGAAAGAGTCAGAATCTTAAAGTTTTTAAATATTTTCCTGCTTTTTTTCTGACAATGCCTTCAGAATCTCATTGATAGAGTGTACAGGAATTAACATATTGTTTAACATTTTCTTCGTAATATGTTTGAAATTGAAACTAACATTTAAGCTGTTGTCAAAACTGGCCTTGTCTTCTATTACAAACAATACTCATTTTATAACTTATCCTTTCTTTTTTACCTAATAGTTCTCAAATAACACTGTTTTAAGGATGGCTTCATTATATATAACTTCTGAACCAAGAGTTTTGAAAAGTTATTTTTGACAGCAATTTGTTTCTTCTCCTTTCTCGGTGCTCCTGCCATGTGAGTAGTTTCCAGTCATATGATATGCTTAACTCCCTGAGTGGATGGCTGAATTTTTAAAGTAGCCTATAATGGTAATTAATTTCTGATGTGAAATTCTGATCAAATAATAACAAATTACTAAAGTGAAAAAATTCTGGAATTTGCAAACAGATGCTGGAAGATAATGAGTATTTGATTTGTGCTCCCCCAAATGTCTAATCAGTCTCATGTCTTTTATTTCCATTTTTATTTAACATAACTATGCATGTCTCAATATAATAACTCAAGAATCTCAATATAACAACTCAAGAACCTTAAATATATGTCACACATATTACATCTATTTTTCCCTTCAAAGGTATGATATTTATCTGTTCTGATTATTTTTTTTTATTCTGCTTGCATTCTTTTGACAACTTCTACCAACATCTGTGGAACTTTGCAGTAAGACACCTAGCTTTTATTCCTGGTTTCATCTGTGACTTTTTGGAACATCAGGTGCCCCCAAATCTTTTCTACTTTACTCTATCCATTCTTGTCTTTGCCAGCCATGAGGGAAGTTCCCTGAGATCAGTAAGTTTCTCTGTGTAATAAAGGTGATGACATGGATCTTGATGGAGTGATACATCTCCCACGATTTTCCCATCTCCCGTCAATGCTTAATGGAGGATAAATCTTGTAGCACAGATTACAGGAACTGCTCACTGAACAAACTTGCGTTTTTGTTGACACTGAGGATTTTACCTCAGACAAGCCCAGTATGCAAGATATGCTGTAGCTGAATTTGTCCTGAAAATATACATGTTTGCAGCATATAAGATTGCAATTTGAAAATGTGGGGTTTTCAAAAGAAGTGGCTAGTGTTGAGATTTGGAACTCACTGTAGGTATTGTACTGATTTCACTGGCTTAAGAAGGATTCTTCAGCCTAGATAATCTCATGAAGACCTTGTGAAGACTGTTTTTGAAAGCTTTAAAGAAACAAAATGATAAAAACATGGGAGATAGTCAGGAGTTCTGGAAAAATGTTGTACATTTTTGCAGAAAGAGCTTGTTTGCAACTTAAAATTTTCCATCACTTGCACATATTTCAATTACTGAAATTAGTTATGCAGTAAGAAACAATGAAGAAGGAACAAGAAAAACTAATGATCATATTTTCCAAAGAAACATAAATAGCAGCATTATTGGGTTTGCATTTAGTTCTAGTTTTCTTGAAAAAGAAAACTAGCAGTAAATAATCTGCTTTCTTAGCAGTAAATAATTTAATCCTATAAAGCTATCATTAGAGTAACTGACACTATAAATCACTGCTTTTACAATGGACATCTAAGCAAGCTGATTTTACTGCCTCAGTATTTTGAATTGACTGAATAAAAGTTAAAAGCATTTCCCCTAGAGATTTACAATAGGATCGGGTTTGGCCTTTTGTAAACAAAATCAGATATTTTCATTTAAAAAATGTACTTCCAGCAGCTTTACAGAAATTACCACACACACAAATCTCAGAGGATTTTTCTTGAAATGTGAACTTGTGGCCTTTCTACCAAAGAATGAATAAGACAAAGGGAATCTGGCCAGTGTGGTTGCTTTCCCTCAGGGACCACAAAAAAAGCCTTTGGCAAGGGGGAAAATAAAATGAGAGAATAGCAAAAAAAGAGGTGCATGTTGCCTTATTACCCTCACAACAGCTTGTCACCTTTTCCTTGGTGAAACAAGTTGTAGTAAGTTATGCATATTTTTAACAGCAATTAAAATTTGCAGGATTCAATTGAAAGAAGAAATAATTTTGCTCATTAGAGATTCAGAGCAGTGTACAAACATGAGCTAATTAATCCTTACCACTCTGGAGATACAAGCAGGAGCATGTATAACATTTTATTCTCAGTATAAAGAGGGAAAAACCGAGGTAGAAAAGAAACTCATCATAAAAGCAATCTAAGAGCAGACAGGTTCATATCTTGGGCAACCAGACCTCCATTCTCTATGCCTTTTGCCAAAATGTACTTATTCCACCAGCATAGTGTAGGTCTGTTTGTGTAGGACAGCACAATGAGGATCCAGAGGCTTTGAACCAGGGTTATTTCCCACAGCCAGAATGCAGGCATCTGTCCATAGACAACCTGCACTCCACTGGACCCTAAAGTAGTTCTGCTTTAGCAGAATCATGAGCCCATCACAGGTTGCAAAAAGAACTGCAGTTCTTTAGGATACCCACAAAGTTAAGGATAATAGTATGCCATTTTCCTCCTCTGTGTATTTGTTCTTTCCTGTGAGAGCATAGGAGCAGTAGCTCATGCTGATAGCAAGCATACCACAGCTGGAAGAGATGTCTCTCAGGAAAAAAGGCAGAGGGTAAAATCCCCAGGAAGAGAAGATCTCCTCATTAAAGAATTTCTTTTAGTCTGGGCAGATCCTTGAAAAATCTCCTTTTCTTCTTTTATTTGTTGTGAAAACATATCATAATCTAGATTTCTTTGTGCACAATCACACTGTATATAAAGCATTCTTGAGTTATGATTATATAATATTTTCAATATTATAATTAAGATTTAAAATATAATCAAACTTCTTCAAGTGGGTCCTGCTCAATGCACCCACTATTCTGAGTTCAGAGTCAAGACTTAAGTTTTAGTCACACATGCCTAAAGTTAAGTTAATTTACAGTTTAGACAAGGAAATTAGTTATACAATTGACTTGGTATTTTGAAAACCCCTAAAGTTGTTTAGTCTTAGCCAGTTATTACTCATACAGAAGAAACGTCCCCAGGATATCAATATTATTTGATTTCTTAATAATATTGAAAAAAATAGGCTTTGTATCTGGAAATGTACTCTCCTATGAAAACTTACATCTGAAAGCTTCCTCGTGGGGACAAACTTCTGCAGCAGACCTGTGTCCTTTGACTGTAGGAAAGTCTAGCTAAGAAAGTAAGATAGCATCCTTATTCTGTATTTCCTAAGGCCTTTTCTTTTTTAGAAAGTGCTGAATTATTCGCACCATGCTAATAAAGTTCATTTGAGTCATCTGAGCAGTCTCCTGAGCTTATTAATAAATTATTTTTAAAAAGGGGTTAATTTGGTCAAATTGTCTCTACAGTAAACTGGCCAGCAATATAGTGATAACCAGATAAACAACAAAGGTGAATTACAGGACAGGAAACACAGGCAGAATTGTCCTGGATAATGAGAAAGCCAGTATTTCAGGTTGAAAATGTCCGGGGAAATTTAGACAGCAAACACCAAGTAACATGAGGTGGTAAAAGGGTGTACTTTAACGTGGAAGAAAGTGCTTCTGTGTGTGGAGCCAGGATGCAGCCAAGATAGCGCCGTCACTGACGTTCTCTGATACAAAGCTCCACCAACATCCATGCCAGAGTGGGTATCCCAGCAGGCACTGATCTGAAACAGAAATAGATGCAGCTTATTTTAAATGGACATTCTGCAAATACATCTGTTTGTTCTTATACTGGTGTGAAGTAGGTACTTTTTTCTCATTTCTTGCAGTATTGAGAAAATAGCACCCACCTCTCCTTTGTTCAGCCCTCCCTCATGTATGCTTTCAAGGACTGCACATTTCTAATCATGATAAGGAGACACAGCTATTTCTCTCTTCACATGATCCAAGATTTTAATCATTCAATACATACAGATGTTGATCATTTACCAGCTGAAGCCATATCTTTTCCCTAAGTATTTATTCAGTTATTGCATCCAAGGAGATTTCTAGACACAGCTAAGGAGATACCTGTCCAAAAGACTGAATCTCTTGCCAGTTCGTGCAAGGAAAATAATGGAGCTCGTTGGTGGAAGAATGAGGTTCTAGCTATATAAAGGCCTGTTAAATCAATTCAGGAATGTATTGCATACTCCACCTACTACTTAACCTATAACAGCTTGAGTTGGGTAACCTCTCCTAAGTTTGGTATGAATAGTGAGTCTGAGAGCACAGAAAAGAGAGGAGACCTTTTTTTTATGCTTATATTTCTGATAGGAAGTGAAAGAATAGGGGATGTAATCTGAGAACCAATTGTTGCATTCTCTGGGAAGGAATTTCATAGCCTTGTTTTTCTTTTCCTTGCTTTAGCAAGTTGACCCTTGCAACTGACAGTCTCGTCATGCCTGCAGAACTTTACTGTGGAGGGATGTTATGATCTCCTGACAAGAAATGAATGCTTAGAATACTTGGCCAAGTGCCAAAAGATCACTGTCTTGGAGCAAACACAATATTCCCTGGGGAAATAGTATGAGAAGCCTTGGATAGACAGCACTGACTTGCCTTTGAGTAAGAAAGCTGCCAGTCACTCTGCTGAGTTTTCATTTTTACCAAGCAGAATTGCAAAAAATATTCTCAGCATGAAGAAAAATCTCATAAAAAGTGAGTCTATGTTTTTGATAACTGTTAAGAAAATACTGACATATTGGAAAATCATGTATCCATCCCACAGGATCTTTAAAATTCATTCTGATTCTTGTAATTTTCCTTGAGCCTAAGAGGGACAACTCTGAAGACACCAAGGTCAGTGAAGGAGGAGGGGACAAAGTGCTCCAGGCACTAGAGCAGAGATTCCACTTCTGAGATTCCCAGGGTGCAGACCACAGTAAGATAGCTGTGCCCCTGCAGACCATAGAGGTCCATGGTAGAGCAGAGATCCACCTGCAGTCCATGGAGGACCCTGCACTAGAGTAGGTGGATGTCTGAAGGAGGCTGTGACCCCAAGGAAAGACCATGCTGGAAGACATTTCTGGAAAGACTAATGGACCCATGAAGAGAGGAGCCCACACTGGAGCAAGTTTGCTGGCAGGGCTTGTGACCCTGTGGAACTCCACCCAGACTGGAGTGTTTTGTGCCTGAAGGATGGCTGTGGAAGGGATCCACACTGGAGCTGTTTGTGAAGAACAGCAGCCCATGGTAAAGACCACGCTGGAGAAGTTCGTGGAGGTCTGTCTCCTGTGGGAGGGACCCCACACTGGAGAAGAGAAAGAGGTGTTCTCCCTGAGGAGGAAGCAGCAGCAGAAACCAGTGATAAACTGATGGACACCTCCCCCCCACCACCCCTGGCCCACTGGATGGAATATAATAGAAAATTGTGAATAAATTTAAGCTTGGGGAGAATGAAGGTGTTGGAGGAAGCTGTTTTTAAGATGTGTTTTACTTCTTATTAGCCTACTCTGATTTGATTGTTAATAAATTCAATTAATTTTCCCAAGTTGAGTCTGTTTTGCCCATGATGGTAATTGGTGAGGGATCTTATCTTTCCCTGTCCTTATCTTGACTCATGAGCTTTTAATTATGTTCTCTCTCCCCTGTCTGGTCGAGGAGGGAAGTGATAGAACAGCTTTATTGGACACCTGGCATTTAGCCAAGGTTAAACCACAAAAATTGTTTGTAATATCTTGGGAACGTCAAACACTATCTCTCCAATAGCTTGGTTACCTTAGGGGATCAGAGGCCTAAAGATCAGCTGCAGCCCTTGGGTTGAAGGTTTTTGAGCCTTTGCATTTTGCTCAGCACCTCTCAGCATTAACCTACACTTGAGAACCCCCCTGAATTTCACCTCCAGTTTGACCACATTTGTAGTTCAGACACATGAAAGATGCCTCTACCATGATTCCAGAACAAAGCAAAAATTTACATTTGCAATGTGTTTTAGCCACCCCACCACTCCAGTCCTCCAGTTCCACAGTCTAGTATTAATAAAAATCTTTATTACATCCTTTGAACATCTAACAAGTTATGAAATATATACAATAAACACCGAGAATTTCAAAGACTTCTGGATATTCTAAATCATGTGATATAGAAAATACAGGTCTCTTCCTCAGTAAATATGCTTAGAATATGTGTGCCTAATATTCAATTAATTAACATCTGTTCATGTAAAATGTTTCTTCTTTCTATCCAGCTGCCTTCTAAGCTAGAACACACATCCCTAGAACCATTCCTCTTAAGGGTTGTTACACTACTAGTAATACCTCAGATTAAAAATGCATTCCATCCTCAGGTCTCTTCATTATAATATAATTGCTACACAATCCATGTTATCATGAGGAGCACAGTATGAAAAGTAGTTTCAAAGCAGCATTTGCCTGTGGGATTCAGAGACTGAAATATGCTTATGGTGTGTATTTATTTGCTCAAAGCAATTTGCTAAGGGTTTTGAACACTACTTAAAATTTCTGAAAGCAAAAGCACAAAGCTTTTCTTTTGATTTGACTTTTTCTTTGTGAAAACATGTACATGTTTCCTTTCCTTTACTTGTACATCTGAACTGGGGGAAAGATGAGAGAGTATTCAAAGTCCTCTACCTTCCCTCTAGCACAGTCAACATCCCATCTGTTCCCCAGACTGACGTGCTTAAGCTTTATCATGGTGGACAGATGCCTCCTGGCTGGCACACCACTCCTCTGGCACTCGCAGAATGAGGTCATAAAAAATAGGTACTGCTGCTGCATAGGGGGAAGCTGCACTGACTTTTATCTACTCACTGTGAAATAAGAGAGAACAGCAACATGCCCTCAGCAGCAGCATGACCAGAAACACATCCTGAGAAACAGGAAGCCATTTTTTTTCTCAGGAAGCAATCTTTTAGAAAGTTTCCCAAACTATGCCTGTGCCAACTACAGAACCTGGCAAAATAATGAAATACAAAGCAGCTTACTAAAATAAAAAAATTAGTAAGCCTTTATTCTGCTCATCTCAAAGGATTTTTTCTTATATTTGGCTTATTTTTCTACTGTTATTTAAATTGAAAATAGGGAAGCACTTTGATTCCAGACGTATTGGAAAGTGTAGTCATTTATAAGGAGGTGTTTACAAGAAAATAAAAGATATTAAGAAAATTAAACCAGATGAAATGCAAGTCAGACAACAGCTCTTAGGCAAATTAAGGCACAGCAGTGAATGACTTTCCCAAGGTCATATAGTGCATCAGCTGCAGAACTGGGACTGGAACCTTGGTCTCCTGATACACAGCCTAATCATACATTTCTCAGTAACGAAATTTGCAAATAAGATACCACACACATAAAAATTCTGTTTATGTATAGTATTTCCTTAGTGAGCAGGGGAAAATACAGGATCAATTATTTAAGAGCTTGTTTAATAAGGAGAGTATGTTTCAGTAATTACTGAGGCCAACCAGTGGGTTGAAGGTCTTATAAACTATACAATGTTTCCTCATTGTACTACAGAAGATGTTCTTGATTAGCCCTCTTGTGGTTTGTGTGCTGTGCCTCTGTGATAATGAGTATGGTCAATGTACATGGTACTGATTGACATGTGGTTCTTACATGTTTAAAGCTGAATTATATTTATTCCTGCCAGAAGAATTTTACTTTTCATGTTTATGTGAATATTAGGGGATGTTGATTTAGATGATTTGCTATTTAAGTGCTGTATTTAAGCAAAGGATGTTTAGATCTCTGTGACAATAAAAACACGTAAGAGAGATATCCATGATCAAGTAATACTTGTTTTTTTTCCAGTTTATAAGTATTGCATGCCCACTGAGTTGTGATATGCTTTGAAAAAATCTGTAAAAAGAAGAATCTCTGAAGTCATGCAAGGTTTCTGAGTTTGCTTCATGCAGGAAAAGGCAGTGGAAAATCATCTGGCTTGCACTACAATAAAACAAGTAGTAATTTTGAAGGTAGGTGGGTTGAAGCAGAGTTCCCAGGAGACCTCAGTAAAAGAAAGTGATGGCCAGACATCAAGTCTCTTATTCCAGATAGAACTGACTCACAGGTGGGGAGCTTACTACCATGTGAAGGTTGAGGTCCATTAGTCACTTTAAATTTGGGTCAACTTGTTCTCTGTCAAGGGATCTGAAATAAAATCTTGGTAGGTGTATAGCCAAGGCTATTAAATTACATCACTTTTTGCTGATTTTCAGTCTGCCATATCATAAGACACCACATCACATAAGAAATGTCACCAAGAGAAATCACAGAAGGGCAATAAATGGATGCAGTTCACATAATGTGACTCTATCCCCTTTTTCTTTAAAATAAAACCCAGCAAAGCACAGGACATTTCCTTAGCATTAATGGTCAGAAGGATGTGTTGATGTGGTGGGGCATAGCTAAAGCCCGCTAGGTTACACTGGTCACTCAGTTTGCAGGAATGGACCTTTGTAAAGGTAAACATATAAACATTAATGACTGAAAACATACATGGGGACATAGCTTACCCATTTACAAGGTATGGCCAGTAGCACCTCATTTTTCCTTCAGTTTTCCAAATTACATTGGAAGTTGCTGAGGTGCTTTTCCTAATTTCCTGTTTCCTGCATCATTCCTCATCTTGCACTGCAAAACCTGTGCATAACCTGGAATGGCTAAACACAGTTCTAGGAATTGAGATGTCTTAGTGCTTTTCTTCACATTGTCTTTTCTCCTTCTGACAACCTGTGCGAAAAGCAACCTTTAGAAAATGTTAACATGCTGTGTGTAGCAACCTGTAAATTTTTCACATGCTATTAGAGTGTCACAGTTTTAATAAACTGTGTGTTTTTTTCATTTCCCTCTTCTTATAAAAATATTATAACGACAGCAGTGCATTTTCCACTGGCATTCCCCGGATGTGTGTTGAGGTGCTGAAGATTTTTAGGAAGGTCTGATCTTTGCAACTTCTTTTTATAATTCTTCCACAAATTAATATTCTACAACTGCATAGAAAAAATGGAAAAGGGAAAGTGAAGGGGAAGGGAAAGAGGAAGGGGGAGAGGAAAGAAGAAAGGAGAGAAAATGTTTTGCTGTCTCAGAAAGCTAACATGCTTAGCTATCTATGGTAAAACTCTGCTGAAGATATATTCTGCTTCTTTGCCATCAGACAGCTACATACTGATATCCTGACCTGTCTTGCTGTCTGTTTTTCTTAATAAAAGCAAAGCAGTTTGTCTTGCCTATTAGTGGTTTTATCAGGATAGCTGCTGATGAAATTTAGTTATTCAAATGTTACAAGAATGTCAACCCAGCTCTTTTCTTTGATCAACTGTTCCAGTTTTCACATTATACATTTGAGGAAGGCTTGTCTTTCCTAACTAGATGCCCATTATTAAATTATCTATGTCTAGCCTGGCTACTCTAAGTTCCCTTTACTGACAATGAAGAGAAAAAGAGCATTTTTAAACTGTGATTTATTTTGTCTTGGGTGAAAAACTGCTTGTTGTTTTCAGTCTTGCCTTTGAAACGTCTATTTCTTCCTAGTGATTCTAAGAAATTTACAGTGACCTGTTGCGGTTCATGATTAAGGTTTTTCAAAGTTGTATATGTATTTTGTTTATTTGTTTGTATTGGTATATCCCTTTCAACCCCCCATCCCCAATTCCCTGTGGTATCACCCTGGAGAAAGAACATTTTCAATCACCCTGAAAGACCTGAGCGAAATGTTCTCCTATTTGACCAGGTGCTCAGGTACCCACCTTTCCCATTGTTGTGTTAAGCACCGCTGTCTTGAACCACCCACTTCCTTCCCCTGCATTGGCCTGAAGTTCTCCCCTGCTCAGGGTATGCCGTGAGTATTTAGGGAGAGCTCCGAGGCCCAAAACTCACTCTACCACGTGGAGTTCACTGGAATAAAACCTCTCCAACACACACCTAGGGTCCGCTCTTTCTTCCAAGCCTCAGACCAGGCTACAGCTTGAGATTGAAACCCGCCAAACTTTCTTTTTATGCTGGTCCAAGAACTACTGCTGGCTGGTAAGCAGCTCAGACACCAGCACAGTGACCATTTCAGATTTTTGGATGACTCTTCCATAATTCAGACCAGTCTGATATCTAATGGCAGATGGCTGCTCTGACCTGCAGACAAATGAATGCATTGCCTCAGGTAAAAGCTTACATTGCATCCAGCATTTGAACATATCAAGTATTTCTGGAGAAATCAAGGAACTCAAAATCCCAAGGTTTTTAAATGATCCTTGTTGGGCTATGTCTTCCAAGTCTTCAGGAATGACAAGACTCTGGAACATCTGGATTTTATCAGCTACATCCTCTGATTTCCATAAGTGTCAGATGCCCTTGACTCCACACACTGTAGCAGGCAAAACTATGTTGTATTTCATTCTCAGTTTCTCCAGGGAGATTCTAGTCCCTTCCTTCTTCCAGATTGGACCTTCCTTCTGGCTATGCTGGCTACCTTCCAACAAAAGCAGAGAAAATTTACTCAGTCGCATATTCACCTGGCCCTGGAATTCAAAACCATATTCCTTAAACATCTTAATTAAGCTTCTTTTCTGAGGCTTAACCCTTCTCAAAGCATAAACAATAAAGAAAGGCTAAAATTTTTACTTGGACACTTAAATTTATGTTGGAAGCAAATGATGTGACAAAATGCAGTAGTTTGCTAAATTTTGTTTGCACAGAATCACAGAACTGCTAGGGTTGGAAGGGGCCTCTGGAGATCATCTAGTCTCTTTATTGAAGAGATTTGCAGAATATTTCCTTGATATGTGCTAAGAGATTTCTAGTGCATCAGTGAAGGCATTCAAAAGTCAAAGATTTGGCATAGAGAGAGTAGTTTTAGGAGGCTTGAGGAGCTTCAGATAAGGAGGATACAGCTGTGGAGGACTGGAGGTGCAGTGATGACCTGAATTGGTCCTAAACCCTCCACAGAGTCTTAGGGTCTGTCAGTGCTCCCACTGGGGGCATGGGTACCAATTTCTGTTCCAAGGTTTCCATCCCATGACTCACGCCATCTGAGGCTCCAGCCCCTGGGTCAGTTGAGAGCAGCCTGAGCCGTGGGTGGGACCCCAGCCTCTGGCTTAGCCATCTGCATGGTGCTGGGCACCCCGGTTGTGTCCCCCTTCCTCACAAAGGAGAGCTTTTAGTATTTGTCACTGTCTGCATCAGACAGCTGCCAAGAGGCACCAAAGACCTTGTTAATCACACAGCTCCAGATCAGTTCCCTCCCTCTGTACCTCAGGCCAGTTAGCAGTTGTCACCAGGGTTTCCACCATCCTCTCATCTCCTGCCTCAAAAGCATCCCAGAAGTGTGAAGTTAGATGCAATTGCCTAACAAGTTTCACCTACTGCTTTCTTGTTTTTTTGAGCTCATTCTGGATTAATCCAGTCAAAGATGGGCAGTTTTAGTCAAGGTCCTTCTTACCTGAGAGATGCTTTTAGCTAGGCACTTCCCCATGATATCTCGTGATCCTGAATGTTATCCAGTAATAAACAGTCCCTTGCCAGAAAATAAATAAAGATCCATTCCGTCCTCTCCATTCTTGGACAACAGGAAGAAATTATCCACATCAGAAGCATAATTCTTCAGGCTGCAGTACTCAAGGGAGTACAGTGAACATGAATTATTACATAACTTACTGACAAAATAAGATGTAACTGTAATAAAGCAGTTGATAGAGAGGTAATGGTTTATATCAAAAATTCTTCTCCAATCTCACTTTTAAGATGAGACATTTTTCCTCTTAGAAGATTGCCTTCAGGTTGACTAGATCCTTAAACTCCTTTAATTTCCTTACAAGTGTTTTTGCACTTACAAACCTTACAAACATTTTGTATGTTGCTAAGTAGTACATTTGCCGGAGGCTAAGTTACAACTTCGGTACATTTTTGCTATTATTAGGCACAAATCCAAACCTCCAAAGTCTAGTATATCTGACCTTTAAAGAAGTTCAAATCTGATCTACCTTGAAACAATGCTGCTTTAGGCTGTCTCTGTTGGCATCTTCAGGTGTTGCAAATGATCAAGTCAATGTGTTATGAGAAATTCTCCGCATAGCTAAAACAGTGGCATATAAAAAAATCAAAATGAATTATGGTAGCATAAAAACAGACTGTGATGATGCCCATCCAAACGCAAAGTAGCATGTTTCCTAAGCTCTGTTACCATCTTCTTTAAGCCAACTTGCCTGGACTAAAACCACACCAGAGTGCAATGACAAAAAGGGCTAAATATTGCCTTTGAAACAGCCTATAAAGATTCACAGAAAATAACAGATGGAATTTGTAAAGGCTCTGCTGTGCTGATCTAAATTACTCTGAAGGATTTCTGAGGATTACATGGGTTAAGGAATCTGGGACTGATTAGTCTTCTTGACCCTGCACTGACATAGGCCATGGATAGAAAAAGACTAGTAAGAGCCATAAGCAGCCTGCATAGTCTAGCAGTCATCTTTTCCTTTCTGTCTGTGCTGGAGAAGCTTGGATGAAACACCATCAAAGGAATTGCTCTCTGTGTTCCTTCCTAAGGTCCTGATCCAATCCTGTATAACCAGTCATTTAGATAAATCTAACTATATGAGGTTTTGCAGAGTTCAAGAATAATTACTTTAAATGTCTTGAACAGCTGCCTTTTTTGGTGATGGGTTTGGTGTTGTTTCATTTTTTGTTTTTTGTTTTTTAATCAAACTGAGGCAAAGCTTTCAGAAAAGCTCTATTCAACACAGAAAATGAGTTATGCAGAATACTGGATTTTAAGCTTATCTGCCACTGCGTCGGTTGTCTCACTTGAAGTAATCTTCTTTCCAGTGTTTTCCTGTTTTCACTGTCGTTACCCTTATTTATACACAAGCACTAGGCTGTAGCAACTTCCCTAGCTTACTGCTTCCTGTTTCATTTTCCTTTCCCTTTGATCACTGGTGCTAGCTACCTAATAACAATTCTAGAACAATCAATCAGCACTCTGTGCAAGCAAATAACTTACTGAACCCTTGAACCCTGTAATTGTGTTCTGACCTTGGGTGTACTAAAGGTTAGAGTGATAGATTCTTTGCAGCAATGCCATGCTCTGTAGTTCTGTAAATGCCTTTCACCATCCTAAGGTGAACTTTACTGCAGAGGAAAGAAAAATCAAGTGTGGCCACATAAAACCTAGCAGTACACAGAGAAGTCAGTGACAGCATAAAGAATGTTGGCAAACAAGGCACACTAATACCTAAATCAAACAAAGCTTGAGGAGGGAAGAAATGTCTGAGGCAGCTGTGTAGGAGACTCAACAGTCCTTATTCTGACATTACAAAAATGTGAAAAGTTTAAAAATACCTCCTTTTCTTCACTTAAGAGTTTTGAAATATGATTTTAAGAAGATTATTAAAGGATTTGCAATTAGATACTTCCACCTTGAACTTATGAATAAATGTTGTCTTCCCTATAATTAAATAAACCAATAGAGTTGTTCCTGTCACAGTTGTGATTCAGGTGTGATTCCTACTAACCAAACCACTTTCAAAGTATAGAGATTTCCTACTGGAATGTTATTAAGACCACCACCTCTTTTGCAGCCCAATTAAGAAACATGCACTATTTATATTCTTTCCATGTGAAATATTTTGGGAGTGAAGACCCATTGGCTGAGGCTCGTGGGCAAAGCTCTTTAGATTCTTAAATTGAAGTATTTTGCCCTCGGTAGCAATTGGGATAGGATGACAGTTTTGAGTTATTGCCAGAAATTCTCCAAAATTCTGAATGTGAATGGTGTTTCTGAGAGGAACTTTACAGATACAGTGAGCACGTGTGTGTGAGAATGTGTGAGATGTGTGTGAGAATCAGACATGTTGAGAAGGCAGCAGCTGATAGTGGGCAGAAATGCAACTACAAGTGACAGCACCTGTGCTCCTACATGAGTCTGTCATGGTTATGGACTGCCCATGCTATGCCCTGTCCAGATATAGAAACACAAACTCTCAGTGTGTATCTGTCAAAACAGGTCTCACATGTGAACATGGGCAAGAATCTGGGGAAATAGAAGAGAACCACAAGAGTAATACTGATCTCTCTGATTGACACATTGTCACATTGTAATATTGGCACAATTAGGATTGAATTGTTGTCAAGCCTCACAACAAAAAGAAAAGAAAGAGGAGGAAATTCTTTCCAGCCTCAGAAGAGTCATGACAGAAAGACTGGAGCAATTTGTTTAAAAGTATTGGAAGGAAGCAATGGTATTTGTTCAGTGGCATATCCAATACATCAGCAGCTTTTTGAGAAGAGTGTTGAGATGGAACAAAACTGTAATGACTTTAAAAGCCAAGTGCTGAACAGAGGTCTAATCTTCTGTCCTTCTCTCCCAGCCCTCTGTGCAGTAGCCTCCCAGCCAGACAGCAGTGCACCACTGGCTCATGTCAAATGAGTCCATGGAGATCATAACCGCCATTCCCCTGACCAAGAGAACTCTTTAGTCGTTACATTACTCCAGAGCTGGAGTACTTGTTTAACTGACACACCCAGGTCTAACGATGTTCTGGGATATCTCCTCATATTTTAGCCATCCTCCACCTGCCACTCTGGATGACTCATAGGGTCAGTGTCATATCAGCTCTATAAGATTGTTTCACACAACCTAGGAGATCTCTGGCAACCCCAGTCACCAACATTCAGGGAGGAAAGCAGATGTTAATCCTCTCGGGTTTACCCAGGTGGCTAACGGGGGGAGAGGAATACCACAGGGCAACACTGCATACGATGTTCAGTAGGCTGTGAAGTGAAAAAGGAAAGAAATGGTCTCTGACAGGACGTACAAGAAACATATTTTTTTAAATTTCAGTCAATTATAAAAATACGTTCAAGCTATGAAGTTTGAATTATCAGTATTTGGCAAAAAGCAGGGAGAGAGACTGAGAGAAAAACATATGAAATATAATCAAACTTAAATTACCAGAACAAACTTGAGCCACCAGAATACTGATCTTAGCAGAAAACATGGTCATCAATAAAGAAAACTTTTCTCCATAAGAAACTTGAACACTGGCACTGAAGATGTAACTGGTGTCAGGAGCATGGAAAGTCAGTAAATGCCAATGAGATGATAGAGAAATTACAAAATTATACCATCAGAAGTTCATTGGAATAGGCCACCAAAATCTTGTTTCCATTTGGGGATTTTCTGCAGCTGCAGATTTACCAATGAACAGAGAAGCTAAAAGTACTTAGTGGGTGATCTTCACATCCTTGGTCTGCCAATGCATTTTCTAAGGCTCTGTTCTTCAGGGGGGAAGTGCTGGTGGTTTCCATCTTACGCGCTTCTCACTTAAGTTGAATGACATGGACTACAACATCTTATATGAACTTACATTTCTCTGAAAAAGCTCCTTTTCAGACATTCTCTGTTCTAATTGCCAGTGGATATTTTATTCAACAGGCTGCAGTACCATGTGAGATGAGGCATCATCTTCCAGGTGTAGTACACTGACATGAAACCAGAAGCAATGGACATTATTTATATAAGATAATTACCATGCATTCATATAATTTAATCAAAAACAACAAGAACAATACATGTAGCACAAATGATCAAATGCAGACATTTGAATTGAATTTTCACAGTAAAGTAGTTCAAAATTACTAAGTTCAATTAGTAATTCAGCATGATCATCAGTCAAATACCACTCATATTATAGCCTGACAGATATGGGAGCAAAATTTGACTCACATCTGGGAGCCTTGTTGATGTGAAATATCATACAGGCTTGATGCCAGATGTGAAATTATCCTTATTAGGTATTTTTCTTTAACAATTGTGTTTTACCACAGTGATTAGAGCAGATGGAGCATAAATTTTTCTCCCCTTTTATTTTTTTTTAACATACATCCTTTCAAAATCCAGTTACCATAACAACTTGGTTTAACTGTCCTTGTTAAATCATCATCTTTTTATATCACACCTAGAACTTTTGTCTGGCTCACAAATGAGCACAAGAAATCTTTTTAGTTAATTATTTGTTGTCAAAAATCTGTCAACAACTCTTTTTTGGGGGAGGATGGGAGAAAAGGTGTAATATCTTTTTTTTTTTGCATGTTTAGTATCAGCAATAAGTAGACAGAGTGGTATTATAAGCCTTCTACAAAACAATAAAACAGAAGGACTCCCAGCAGAAAGCTTGAAAATCTCAAACCATACTTATACAGACTTCTAATGATAATTTTAAAGGAGGTGTCTTTTCATGAAAATTAAATACTCCCTGTAATTTCACAACACTAGAGCTTTGTATATATTTCCCTCTTTGTTTGAATGGGCCAATTCAAATCTTCTTTTATGAAAACAACATAAAACCATATTGTAGTAAAATACCTTCCCTTCTGTCTCCTTTTCCTCTTGGTTAATATCTATATGACTTCGTCGAGAGAAAAGAGAGACAGTGGGAGGTGTGACAAGTTAATATCTAGGAATTAAAAGGTGCTACTTAGCAACATTTCTCTGGAAGCTAAATCTCATTTGTCAAGGAACTCTAAAATAGTGGCTGCATTGCCCGGGGGATTGATAATGGCATATAGAGCTTTTCATGGCAAGTTACTAAAATATAAATGCAGCCCAGGTCAGTAGCAACTGAACACTGTTACCACCTGACAGCTGTTTTGTGGCCTGTATGAAATGCCTTACTCTTCATCTGATTCCTAGTGGGGAAGTGGATGCATCCCAAACTGCATTAATTGGCTCCCTTATTTTTAGCTGCAGCAAGGCAACCAAAGACCACGCAGAGCCAGGGAGCTGGGGCTGGAGGCAGCCTGCTGTGATCCACTAGACCATCTCTGTCTCTGGTTAAATGGGACATTTTGACTACAGCTTTCTTGACAGACTGCTTAAGATCTGGGAATGAAGGGGCCTCCATGGTAATCCTTTGATGCCTGTCTCAATGGCCCACATCTCCTGTCCTTACAGCACGTTTTTTCATCGCAAACTTTACCAAAACCATCATGTTTGAAAAATGAAGAGGTTCTTTCTATCCTTCTATAGAGAAACAATCCATCAAAGGAAGCTACCACATTTCTCAGCCCTTTATCATTCTGTGTGCTTTCTTCTGGATTCTGTCAAATTTTTCTACATACCTCATAAAGTGCAATGACCAGACACAATGACCAGACATAATGCTCTAACTGAGCCTTACCAACACTAACTGCAGGGCATTATTCAGGTATTATTTCCCTTGACATACATTAATGCTCCTATAACACAGCTCAAGATATGTTTTACTTCTTCAGAATCTCAGGTTCACTCGTGCTTTCTAGTCTATGACAGAGTGCTCCTTGAACGCATGCATTTCTAGTGCTTCAGAGCCTATTTCAGCTGGATTTCTAACCATTGAAGGCAAGCTTGTAGGTGCTTATGAATGGATAATGTGATAGGCCTCAACACTCTTTAGACTTTCTTTCTTGGTTCTGCTGTGTTCTTCTACCTCTCTGTTAAAAGATGCTCTGTAAATTATTAAATCACACTTCAGGTTTCGATTATGAATGAGGTGAAGGAGACACTGAATGTTTCTTCTCCTCCTGTTATTCATTGTAGTTCCCTGTTTTGCAATAAACCCTTTCTTTGCCTTTGTGTCCTCCTTCTATGTTTATAAAAGTTTCCTTATAATCTTGCATGTTCCTACTTATCATACCATATCATAGAACAGTTTGGATTGGAAAGTACTTCAAAGATCATCTATCTGCCACCCTCCTGACATGGGCAGAAATGTCTTTCACTAGACCTATCACAGATAGGTATCACAGATATCACAGAGTCCTATCCAATCTGGCCTTGAACACTCTCTGGGACAGGACATCCACAGCTTCTCTGGGCAACTTGTTCCAGTTCTTCCCAATCCTTACAGTAAAGAATTTCTGCCTGATATCTAAGCTAAACTAACACTTTTTCAGTTTAAATCCATTCCAAATTATCCTATTACTACATGCCCTTGAAAAAAGGTCCCTTTCCAGCATTCACATAGGCCCCCTTTATGCTGCTTTGCTGTATTTTTAATGTTGTATTTTTACTGGTTTTTACTCTCTCTGTGCTGCATTTTATCCTATTTCTCTTTTTTAGTGATGCCTTTTTGAATGTCATCAAAGAGATTTCTATACAGCTGGAAATAGGCTATTGCTAAACTCAAACTATTTTTTTTTTTGTGAGACGATAACTAACTTACTGTTGTATGCTTGGTAAATTTTATCTAAAAAGTCCCCATGCTCCTACTTAATATTTTAGATCAGAGATAATTAATTAAATGTCTACAGTTTAGGTGATCTAAATGACAGTTAGGAACTGAAAATCTGTCCAGGCACCATTGCAAATTATCTAAGTGATGTCTCCAGCCTCTGGTCACTATTCTAAAAAGGCACAGAATACCTGTAGGTCTTGAGTAATATCTGCTATGTTAAAGAAACTTCCCAGTCTGACCATTCACAAGGCTCTCTGGCACTCGCACCCCCAACAGCAGAGAATTTTTGCTGGCACTGAAGCCCCTTCACCTCATGGGAAGCTCCAGTGATCCAGTGGGTGCCTTGCTTTGCTCCCCACACACCCCACTCACACAGTCAGACCAAGTTTACTGAGCAATTCAGCCCCAGGTTTCCCACAGAAGAGTCTCAGGTGGCTCATTCCATAAGACCATTTATTCACAGCAGAGTAACACAGAAACAGCCTGAGCTGGTTCCTCCAAGGAAAGACTCCCAAGAAAGGAAAAAAATACAGTTCTTGGGCTTTTATAGTCTCATAGTCTCTGCGCATGCCAGTCTCATTCTTCCTCCTGAGTCTTTGGCTCTGCGTCCATCCACCTCACTGGCATCACACATTTTCATTTTCTTAATTGCCCAAAAGATTGGCAATTCCCAGGTGGTGCTGTGTGTCAGTGTCCATGCACCCAGCTGGGTGTCACCTGTCTTTGTGTCTTTTGTTATCCCAAAGGTTGACAGTTCATGAACTCCTTTCTCCAAGTTATTCACCTTATCCTAAAGCAGACATCTATAGTGAACCTCATGACACTCTAAACTTCTTTGGCTCTTTTGAGAAGTAGGTACTTGCTTATTCAAACATCCAAATGCACATATTTAGTGCTGTTTGGGATGTCATAGACCCTAGTTGTCCTTCCAGAGGATCATAGACATCCTGCAGGTTGTTTGTCATACTTACCACCCCTGTGCAAGTGTCCCAGACAGCTCAGGAAATTTCAGTGCTACTGTATACCTCACTAGGAATTACAGTGGAAAGATGGACCACTCAGGATCGTCTTGAAATTAGGTTTTAGTTCAGTGTGGTCTTGCAGATTTGGAATAAGGCAGTATTGTCTAAAGATGACAGGATTTTTAAGAGATGGAGAAGTCTATTTAAATATATATATATATAAACTAATATATAGCCACATAATTAAAGAACAAATAAAAGTAATTCATACTCATATAAACTGATTGTTACTTTACCATTTGATGCACCACTACAGGCTGAGCTCATGATTTCTTTACAATCCATCATTTCTCAGTGTGCATTCAGAAATAGCTCACCATTCATACTGGTTTCTTAAGCTGAAGTGCATAATTAATTTTTTATTTGCATACTGGCACAGCTGTGTTAGGTTATGTGGTAAGGCTCACCTGCACCACTGCAAAAGGAGCTTAGACAATGGCAGAAGGCAGCCCCAAAGAGTACCCTGCCAGGCTCCTCCCAGGCTTATCCCAAGGGCCATCAGCCCATCAAAGGCACATCCCCACAAAGGACTGAGGAGCAGAGAGGCTTGATGCCAGGTGAGAACCCAAATCAAGTACTCCCAAGGAAGTAATGCCTTGTCCCAGCCCCTCTCAGAACTCCTCCAGGAGACCCATCATTCCTGTGGTTCAGGTGTGGACCTCAACCCTGTGAATCCTCAGGAGCAGCTCTCCATATTGTCCTTCAGACTAAAGGTTGCTTACCAGCATTTGGGGACGCTGGGATCCAGAGGGAGCAGACTGAATGTCTGGATATGGCTGCTGGAGGGATCCACTTTACATATGTACATGTGTGTTCTCACTCATGCACCTCCATCCTGTCCTGCTGGGGGGAGCAGGGAAGGGAGTTGGTGCTGCCTGTGCCTGCGTGGGTGCTCCGAATGTCTGTGTGGTCTGTGCAGCTGGTGATGAACACAGTGGTGTAATGGGTGTGCTCTGTGTGAGTCTGCCTGCTGGGAATACATCTCTGCCCCCCACTGGCTGGACTCAGGCATTTGGCTGTCCTATCACATCTTAAAGGTCCTTTATGAGATCTTCAGATTAGCGCCAGATTCTTCTTGTGATCTCTGCCTTTCAGGTGTGTTAGCCTGCTCAAGTCACTAATCATCTAAAGTGAGGAGAGGTTTCACAGGATGACAGACACTACAAGCCTTTTAAAAACCGACTTTTTACCAGTAAATCTTGACTGAAGAGGAATGACAAATAGCTCTAAAAATGAGACAAAATTGCTCTTTGATAGTGTTACTCTTATAACCTTAAGGCCCTATTACAGCATGGTGTCTCTCTCAATGAAAGTCAAAGGAATTGATGGAAAATCAAGGCTGCTAAATGTATTTGGAAATGTTGTAGAAAATGTACAATTCAGTAGCAGTGCCATCATTCAGACCCATCAGCTGTGTCTTCTGAAAGGCTGGTTTCGTCTAGATTTGTTGCAGGGACTTGCATAGTCAGATGCTGCAGCCAATCACCTATTTTATGGTCAGCATGAATATGATGAAATATTCTTCCTTCACAGCATGTTCACTTGAAATAAACTTTTACCTTGGAAGAATTATAGTCTGTCTTCTCACTCTGTGAGAATCTTAAAAGGCTCAGGAAGCTCAGGCAAAGAGGCTTTGAAACTGTTAATCTTCAGCCAGTTTGTGAAGCAGAGATGCATGCTTTCCACTGGAAGCAATCTCATTTTTGGTCACGGACAGAGTGGTTTGATGCTTTGGAAGCATTATGGGTGTCATCTCTGGCTGTAAAGGAATTCCTTATCAGTGTCAGGTCATGGTGGTTCGACATGACTAAGTTTAGACTGTGTGTGATGCAGAGGATCTTCTCAGCCACTCCTGATAAGGGCTCCTAGGCAATTAAAATGGCTCTTTGTTGCTGCAGTCTCATCAAAACTGCATCCTCTTTCTCTCCAGC
Source organism: Trochalopteron elliotii (assembly GCA_024734555.1). Taxonomy (NCBI): domain Eukaryota; kingdom Metazoa; phylum Chordata; class Aves; order Passeriformes; family Leiothrichidae; genus Trochalopteron; species Trochalopteron elliotii. Next base: position 2,440,558 of record JANPWX010000070.1, read on the forward strand.
TGGTGTGGGAGCTGCTTTGACTTCCCCTGTCATGTCCCACCACAGGACACAGACACAAGCATTGTGCTGATCACAGGGCATGCAATGAACAAGGACAGATGCTGTAAGCTTACAGTCTCTGGGAGCTGGGAACACAAGATAACATCTTTTGCAGTGGTCTTCTGAATGGAAGTCAAGATGATTAGGCAGTCCCATATAGAAATTGTTTGGTTTTAGACATTGAAATATTTCTCCTCTTCCTGCTATTTAAATTCAACATTTTCTTCATTATTGCATCAGTCTTGGCACATAAACTAACAGCATGGACTTTGCTGTCACTCTTCTCTGAACTATGACTGTGATGCAGAGGGTGTCTGTGTTCCTTGAAGACAAGGCTTTGGCTCTGGAAAGGATGAATGATAACAGCTTTCTTGACTATCTGACGTTTATTTCACTCTCTAATTGCATGGAAATTTCAAGTTGCTTATTAGGTATCACATTAGAAAGGCTTTTCAAATCCTCTGTATTCGATAGCAACACTGGCACTTTCACCAGTGGGAAAGCTCTTGGCAGTATCTTTCTCCTTGCCCACTGCTAATCTGTGTAGCTATCCTAGATGCTGTACAGTCAGTGGCAGAGAAATTGGCAAGAAGAGTGCACAATATTTGAAAAATGCACCATTTCAAGTCTTGGAATAAGCCAACCGTTTTTCCTGAAATCAAAGATTCCTGAGTTGTCAGGCAGGAAAGAGGGAAAGCTGGTATCAAGGAGCTGTGAGTTCTCCAAAATCTGTATTTTCTGGTCATGGTTTCTCCTTTTGCCTGACATTTCTTGAATTGAAGCACATTAAGTTCTGTGAGTTAATGCAATGAACTCTGGGTTTCATGGCAGTGCTGACCAAAGTCAGAGCTTGACTGGTTGCTACATTAACACTGGTAGGTCTTTTGTAGATACCATTTGCCTTCCATCTCACATGGTCTTTTCGTGACAGCAGAAAGTGAAACATTTTGGCCTCATGTCAAACATGTTGAAATCATGTATTAAACAGTGGAGTAAAACTGTATTGCTGCTCTCTGTTTGTACCTAACAAATGCTCTCAGCAACCAAGATGCAGTTATCAGTCACTCGTGCAGACGCACACGGTACAAAGAGGATTGCCTGCTGTGACTTGGGACATGTCCAGAGCACAGCTGAGCTCTCTCTAGTGCAGCATTCCCACTGTCACTAAAGCCATGGATCAGTCAAGGGTACGTTTCACATATGTGTCCCAAGAAAATGTTACCGCAGGGGCATGGAAATTAAAGATCTGCCAAGCCACTGACAAAAACATATTTATCCTCCTCATCTCCACCAAAATGAATAGTAAAATTACTATTTGACAGTAATAGATGATTTCCACTTTAACTGGAAAGGTAACATTGGAAATTTTTTTTACATTATTCCAATCCTATTCTGTTCCTCTGAATTACTTTAATAAGGATATCACATATTTACCAATGAAACTTCCATTTATCAGATTTTTGCTGGGGGGAAGAGGAAACATCATAAATATCATGTCCCCGATGGCAAACTTGGGAAAGGGTTGTTTAAAATGAGGACAAGCCACTTGTCTCTCTACATATTTTTGTAGGGTGCACCCTGGAACATCCTTCAGTTTTTCTGTTGTTTACATGCTTTGCCTCTTCCCATTATTATTCCTCCATATAACACCTCATTTTGTTGCTTCCCAACATGCCATCAAGAAACAGACCTTGAAGTGGACTGTGGAAGTTATTTCAAACTGCACAATCACACCCATCTGACTTTTCCCAACTTAGCTACTATAAGACCAAAATTCTTCAGACAAACTTTCTTTATAGTGAAGTACATTATTCAGGCTTCAGAAGGAAAAATCTTGGCCCTTCAGCACGCACTGTAGAGACTTCTGCTTTCAGGTTTGGAGGTGCCATTTTCATTCCCAAATCGTAAAAATAATAGCGGTTTTTAGAAAGCTACATTATTTTCTCTCCTCCTTTCCTCATGCTCCATTCATGCTGTACTTTCTTCTTGGTATCAAATACAATGTAGTCATACTAAGCCTGAGCTGTCACAGACAGCCTAATGTTGTATCTATATACCTGCTGAACACTTGAACAAATTGCTCACAAGCAAGGCTGGTGACATTTGAAAGGAATGTCATTCAGTCATCAGCAGATTCAAATTAAGATATGACACATCATAGATACTGTATTTATTATTTAAAATTTAATGCATCTTCCTGAGCCCTTAAAACACATGTAGGGGAAAAACCCATTTTAAGTCTTTAATGAAAATCACATTTAAGAGAGACAGATCTGTATGAATATCATTAATATATCAAAAATTAAATCCCAAGTCTCTTAGATGCAGATTTTCAGTGGGCAAGCTATCTCTAAAAACAGTAGGAGAAAAACATATGTGTATATGCATGTGTGTGCTTGCTTGTGCAAAAGTATGATAAAGATATTGTCATAACTTTGTTGGAGAAAAATATGTCACGCCTCTTGCATGCACACCTGTTCTTAACAACTATTCATATTTCCCTACAGCATGTTGACATTGCAGTTCCTTGTTTTGTCGCAAACATCCTTCTGTTTGCAAATAAGTATAGTAAAATTTTATACACAATTTTGAAATCACTCAGTTATTGCAGTCTTAGAAAATAGGGAAAGATTGTAGTTGACTCCCATACTTTCTCCCAGGACAAGGTTGCTGTAAAAAATCTACACTCCACAGCTCTCACCAGCTCAACTCTTGCTGAAATAAAGCTACCAGAGCTTAAATTACAACAGAACCTGTATTGTTAAGACTGACTAAGGATGATAGTATTTGAGAGATAGTTCACAAATGCACCTGGGTGATGTTGCAAGATAAGGCCGTGGCAGCTGAAGTGGCTGAGACAGCTCAGGGAATCTGTGTCTGTACACTTATGAATTCTGCTTGATTTTCTGAACTTCACCTCTGACCAAAACCTTCAGTGTGAATTAAATCTTTCATTTTATGGGCAAAAGCAGCCACAGACTGAACAAGACCATTAACATTTGAATAACCTTGTCTTGCTAAAACAGAAGATACTGGTAGCCCCATCAGCTGTTAATAACCTTCTGCCTAAATCCTGGCAGAGGTCAGAGAGAAAAAAATTGAGGTGTTCAGAGCATTAGGAACTGTTTTTTATGAAGACATGGCTCTTACATCTTGTTTAGTAGCTGGAAGATTTAGAATGAGACAAAGCAGCAAGCAGCCTGTACTTCTCAGGTCCTTTGTGTTTCAGTAATATGTGAAAGCCTTTCACTTATAGCATGAAGTAGAGTTTTCAAATATCCATGTATCTGGAGCCTTTGCATTAATTTAACATCTAAAGACATTAATTTTCTGGGGTTTCATAATGGTTTTCCCTCTGTTTAGTTCTCAGCTGTAAAAGAGTAAGGCCCAAAGGTATGCATGAGCTATCAGTGAAACTCAGTGATGCTTGGCATTGGCCCTGGGGCAAACATCTGAGGTTCCAGGGTGGGAGCCTGACTCCCAGAACTAAGCTGAGGAGTTAGGCAGGGTGATGATAACCATTTTTTCTGTATTAACAGTGGGAAAAATTGTCTTCTTCTGCTTTTTGAGTGCCTAAGTCCCATACTCAAGCACTGCAGAGGTCTTCAAAACTAACACTGAAGTACTGTATCATATGAGAGATGTCCCTGTCTTGTGCTAGTGGACTTCCACAAAACCAACTAGCTGAGCAACCTCGCAGCTGAGTTCAGACTTCAGCTTTAGCAGGTTTCTCAAAATCTGACTCAGAGAGCTCTGACCTTTTACTGAGGAAAAAGAGAAAGAAGTTTGTATAAAGCTTGGTAGGACACTTACCTAGGGTGTCATGCCTCAATTCCTGCACCAAGTACAATATAAGTATCTAGGTTGAAACTCTGAACAGAAGGAGCTAAAGGTAATCCTGCCGAATAGCAGCCATAGACCAAAGTTAATTGTCTCTGGGTAACAGAAAAACAGTCTTAAAACTCAGAGTCCAAATACAAGCAGGAAAAACAGGAGTCTGAATTTAAGTCTTCAAAACTCAAGGTTAATCCATCCCTAAGCAAAAGTGAGTTACTGGATCTATGCATTCTTTTCAATTTGGAAAAGACTATCCTGAGTTTTAAAGCAAGAAAATAATTAAATGTTTAGCACAGTGAGTGAAGACTGACTATTTTCTTCATTCCAGAGTTCACAGGCTATTCCTCGAAGATTCTTATTAGCTATTTTGGTTGGACTTGATGATCTTGCAGTACTTTTCCAACCTTAACAATTCTACAATTTTACATGGCTCCCTGCTTAGAATGACGTTTTGTCCTGTTGGGGACCTTCCAATGGCTTATCCTATTTCCCATCATTATCCCACGAATTTCATAAGAAATTAACAAAATCAGGCATATCCACTAGACTGTGACTTAAATATCATATTTGACTGCTAGCTGCAACAAAGACTTTTTGCATGATCTCAAAAAAATCTATCTTCAATACAAAACAATACCTGTTTCAATAAGCAGGGTCTCAGCTTATTAATCACACTCCAGGATAAAATCACACTCCAGGCTGATTCAGGTTTTTCCCTTTTATCACCGTGAAGAAACAGACAGGTGGAGTTTCACTTGAGGGTAAGCCAAAAGCAGAGTAATACCAGTTTAAAATATCCCAGGATGATGCAGCACTCCTGTCAGAAAAGTCTGGGCAGAGGTATTGTTGTCTCCCACTCATGTGTGAGGAGAACATTTGCAATTGGGATATCACATCTCTGTGGAATCCCATATATATCACTCTAATGTACATAGAAGAAAGTCCTCATGATAAGGATTGATATCAAGAAAAACAGATTTAGGCTGAGATAGCTGTGACAGATTATGTATTTTCAGAGATAATTCAGTAACAATTTTAGAATTTTTTTCAGATAATATGATTTCATGGGAATGAAACTGGAACAAAAGAGTGTAGTGTCAGAAGGAGTTTATTACTCCATGGTAATATATAAGAAGCAAGGGCAAGCACTTTTTAGGAGTCCTCAACAGAGACTTGGAGGTTTTGTGATTAAAGGAGGGAAAATTCAAGCTTGAAGGACAATGCCACAGAAAAGGTAGAAGCTGACAGCAAGATGATTAAGGGGTGAAGTTTAACAGAATTAACAAATGTTAAATGGGATTAGTTGGCATATCCTGAAGATTTGCCTGCTCACTTTCCTATGATTAAGATTAGAAATACTGGCAAGCCAGTTCGAGTTGTCTTAGTAATGCCACCAGGTCTGCATCCCATCCAAGTTGTGTTGAAATCTAGACCTTGGTCACCTAATGAAATCACTAAAGCAAGTAGCTTATGGAGAAATTAAAGAAAGAACATGAAGAGATTAGAAGGCTGCAATACACAGTCTTTTGCAAAAAATAAATACGCTTTCAAATTACTGTACATAACATAAATGGAGCATTTACAAAGCTTTTTGTAGTACATTTTTTAAGGATTCACATTGCCATTGCCCCTATTTAGAATATTTTAAGCATTTTCACTTGTTACTTGGACATACGTACGTGATATGATTTCACACAAGCATCTTGGAGAGTACTTTGCTGTTCCTTTTGAAAAAGGAAGGAGGAAACTGTATTTTAAAATGAAATATCACTGAAAAATAAATAATACAGCTAAGGTGAGTGAGTGATTCACAGGGAAAAATTTGGTTGAAATGTTTTCCCTTTTATTCTTACTGTTGAAGACTAGATTTCATAACAAGCTTCAGGTTTATTGTCATTCAAAATTACTTGTGAAATTTTTTTTTTGACTGCTGAGCCTTTGAATATCAGCTTTTGATTTTTTTTACTCAATAGACAGTGAGAGAAAAGATTTCGTATATGTTCCCGTGTGGTAGAGTGAGGCATAAGATGCTTCTTGTTACTGTAAGTGTATTTTATTTTCCATATGGAACTTTGGAAAAAAACCCTTGTAATCAGACATAAAACAACAGATGACTACTCCATAGTCAGCCTGTTGTTTTTTATGAATGAGAGAGTCATCATGCAAACACACCAACTAGAAGAAGAGTCTAAACAGTTGAACTAAGATTATAATAGAAGATCTTGCTTCCATGAATGAACATAACAGAGGGTAGAGGAGGTAATAATAATGTCTAGAAGTCTGGGGTACTGGGAAAGCAGAACTGACTATATATTTACCAATTGTTTTACAAGAAGACCAGAGACTGATAGCTGGGATGAGGGCTGGTTTGCACCCACCCCCCCTTAGGCACATTTGTCTTAGTGAAAGCTAAATTGAGTAGTAGGAAACAAAACAAGGGAACAAGCTGGGGATGATCTCAGGCCTGTTGCTTGAAATGAGTGCCTTGTCCTCTTACCTAGAAATACAAGTGTTTCATTTAGATCATAACTGGAAGACATAAGGCATAGGAAGTTCTGAGAAAGAAGCCCCCAAAAGAACATGCTCTCTCTTGTTTGTGTGTGTCTGAGAGAGTAAAAATATATCTGTAAATGAACATTGTAAATGAGAACCTCTTATACCAGGAGCAATAATGTAAAAAGTAATCTGCCATGTCGGGAGTTGGGTTGTGGTATTTTTGCATTTCTGGACCTTATTCTGGGTACTTTTAACCAACCATTTTCTGGAAACAAAATACTGGGAGCAAGGGAGAAAACTGAAGGTGACTCAATATGAAAAATTTTAGTTGAGAGTTGTTTGTTGAAAACAATTTCTCATGTCTAAAACCTACAGGTCCTAGGTTATAACCCTGCCTTGGAAAGTTATGTCTTCTGTAAGTTCTATCAGCTCTTTCCATTTCTTTCCATCTCTTTATCCCTTCCTATATATACTATTCCTTTCATCCAGCTCACTAGTGCATAGAAGGATAAGGAAAGAAGTGTCAGAGTTTGGACGTTTTTTTCCACCATGCACTGCGCAGCACTCCTACAACAATTCCCCACAGACCACAACAGGGAAATGGAATTCTTCAAACACAGATAAATGAGGATGATTATTGCCAAAGATATGAATGCCAAGAGCTTTTATAATTATTACCCTGTGTGTATTCCATTAGTGACCAGTAAAGATGCCATGGTTTACCCTGCTGTAAAAGTGCCATAGCATTAAAAAAGAAGCAGGGACTAGAATACACTGGGATCTTGCCTCATCTTTGAAGTAGTGTTAGCCAGCTGACATGGGGTGTCCACACGAAGATTTAGTGTGAACTAGCTAGTGAGCTGGAAATAGACCGTCCTTTAGGTGAATTCAGTGTCTCTGACAGAGCAGATTTGTATTGTAGCTGCTTACAGTATTTGCAATTCATATTATGCAGGCCAGTGCAAATTGTAAAGTACATATTGTACAATCAAGCTGTAATCAAAATTTACTTCCACAGACAATCCAAGCATCTCAGCTAAGAACACACTTTTTAGAGTGTTCTTGATAGTAAATTCTAAGCATTAAATTACCTCGGCAAGCTTTCATAAAATGGTGTTAATTATGTTTGTATCCTAATTTAATTATTATTCATAGGAACTACTTTTTGCTATTTGCTCAGTTATGATATCCAATCATTTCACACAGTTATAGATTTTACTTTGTACTTTATAATTTGGCAAGTCTAGCAGGATTAAGCAGTCCATCTAATAAAGAGATAGGTGTACTTTTCATTTCTGTATCTCAGAGGCATTTAAAAAGAATTAATACAAATGGGCAAAAAAGGAAGAGACCTTTGAATGTAAAATAATGCAAGGAACATTCATGGTTTGGTATTATGATATTATAGTGATTTTGAGACTGAAATACTTCAATGAAATAAGTGACAAGGCTCAACTGTCTTGTACTGCAAGATCCTGCACTGAACCACTTATAAATCAGTATGTTGAGATTATACATAACTATTTTAAACCTCGTATTCATTTCAAGTATATTATTTCACCGATTTAGTCTCAGATATGTATTCAAAGCAACAATTTCTTACCCTTATCATAAGTTCTCAGTCTAATACATTCAGTGCATTGTAACAAGGTTTATTTTGTATTTTAATGCTCAGCATCAGTCATAACAGCTTGATTTGGAATTTTAACAGGAGCCACACATTCCCAATGGGATTCTATTGTTGGTTAATATTAATGTTCCCTTAAAATGAAGCAATACCCAGCTGCCTTTGTATTTATTCAGTGTGAAAGCCTAGCCTTCCAAAAGATATGTTACGCTGATGTGAGGCTACATCATTTTGTCCTTAGGATTTGTCCTTAGGAGGCTGAACCTTAGAGCTGCCAGACAGATTTGGGAAATTTGATCTCACTGCTTAAGGCTGTGAGCCACATAATGCTCATCACCTGAGCTGGCAGGAATTCACCTACACAGGTCAGCTGGTAGGAGCCCATGTGAATGAGAACACTGATCATTAATGTCACCCCAGAGATGTGAGAGCCTTCCTTGCTGGCAGAAATATATTCCACTAGAACCAAGACCATACTTTACTGATAGGAGAAATGAGATCTGTAGTACATCATGGGGGCAGTGGAGCAAGTTTAAATAGAATACAGCGGTGTCTGGTTATTTGATAAAATAATTACTGAAATAAACCACAAAGATGTCACATGCTCTGGATGACAAAATAAATTTACAGCAAATCAGACTGATTCATGAGTTGCATATAATTTTAAAAAAGTTCAAATAGGAAGTTTTTACCTCCTTCAGCAGTTTGTAAAAGTGATAGGTGAGCATGGGAAGAGTGAAGGAATTTTGATACCAGGTGATTCATTGCTTGATTGTGTAATGTCTAACATTCAAAAAGCATTTTAAACTGATCAGATCAGCTCAAAGATCTATTTCCATATCAGCGAAACAGACACTGAAATCAAGGGTGGCATACCCACACAGAAGAAAAATTCTTCTGGAATTTTTCTGGGTGTTTTTTTCAGGTACATACAACCATGCTAAGAAGAAAAAGAGATAACTGATTTTGTTCTCCCTTGTGAGATTCACAATGTCAAGGAATTCTCCCACTGGACACTAGTAATAAATACATTTGGGCTGACCTAAAGGACATAATAAGACATACAAATGTAAACATCCCCTCAGTCACACCTATTCTACTGAGGAGTCAACACAGAAAGTCACTGAGGATTCGGCAATATACAGTCACAACTTGTATACTTCTCACCATCAAATACTGCCTCCAGGAGTGTAGCATATCCAGAGAAGGAGAAATAAAGAGAGTTCATTAAGAAATAGATGATACTCTCTTAGGTATTTTGCAGTTAAGGTGTTGTGGTTTTACCCCATCAATCAAGAACCACGTGGCTGCTCATTCACTCCCTTAGTAGCAGGATCATGGAGAGAATCAGAAAAGCAGAAGTGACAACATTCATGGGCTGACTTAAAGATAGTTCAATAGGTAAAGCAGAACCACACACCCAAGCAAAGTTAAACTTTAATTAATTCACTGCTTCCCATGGGCAGGCAGGTGTTCAGCCATCGGCAGGAGGGCAGGGCCCCAGGACACGTAATCGTTCATGGGGAAACAAACACCATCACTCAAAACATCCCCTCATTTCCTCCTACTTTATCCCTGCTTTATATACTGAGCATGATGTCACATGGTCTGGAATATCCCTTTGGTCAGTTGAGATCACCTGTCCTGACTGTGTCTCTTCCCAACCTCCCATGCACCCCCAACATCCTTGCCAGCGTGGCAGTATGGAAAGCAGAAAAAGGCTTGGCTCTGTGCAAGCTCTGCTCAGCAAGATCAAAATCAGCTCCAATTATCAATTCTAAGTTCAGCACAAATACAAAACAGAGACCCATACCAGCCACTGTGAAGAAAAGTAACTCTATCCCAGCCAAAATCAGCATTTGAGGCCACAGGCCACCAAGAAGTTTATTTTACATACTTGTATCATACAAAAGCAATGTCATGTCAAAGTTTTGTTTCTAGTTGTTCTCAGCTGTAAACACAGAGGAATGCTGGGCAGTTGCTTCTAAGTGTGTCATGCTTCAGTTAAGAGGAGCACAGATTAAAAAAAGATTACATACAGATATTATAAATACAATATATTCCTGCTAAGTATCTTCCAACCATATAAAAAAAAAAAAAAATCATGCCAAAGGATTCTGTGAAGCTGAAAGAAAGCCTTGTCATGTTTGCCAAATTTCTCGATGAAATATTTAGATGTATCAGTGAACAAGAGGATAGAAAACTCAAGTGTAGATAAGAACTGCAGTATTAAATGCAGCATTTTGCCTTCCAGCTTCCAAGATTAACATTTTCTCTGTTTTACAGTGCCATCTGTATAGAATATGGAATAATTCCAAAATTTAAGATCTACTGCCCAAAAGGCAGGTACAAATTTGAATTGTAGATCAGAGTTAAGCGTTAGGTTAATTCTTCTGAGAACTCATGTTCAAAATGTACACCAGAGCATCCAGTGGGATTCTGCACATTTAATAAATGAACCTATTCACACACACAAGACCAGCACATGCAAGGCATATAATGAGTAATCTTGAACCCAACTATCTTGTTAAAGGACTCTGCTTGCTTGTCATGTATATTATTAGGACACAGTTTTATTTAGTAGGCAATCTTTTATACATTGATTGGTCTTGGCTGGACTGTCTATTTGAATTCCAATAATATTCATTTCAAAATGGAAGTACCTAGCAGCACAATGATCAGGTAAGCAGGTTGCTGAAGACGTATGGACAACTTTAAACTATAATTGTTCAGAATATGCTAAGCTTTATTGGCCATTTACAGTACTATGTACCTTTGTCAGGTATTTTATGGCATAATTTCTTTCTCCCAAATGTCTTCTTTCAATTAAGTACTACCATTGTGAAGTTTTTTCTTTTCTGGACCTCACTGCTTCTACAGTAATATTTTCTCATAGAGATGGATACAAAATTTGCACTGTGGGAATATTACCAGTACAAAAGCTGGCCGATAACTTCTATTATCCCAACAGCTTGAATATATACAACTGTACCAGATCACACTTCATGTGCTCTGTAAAATCAAGGATTCATTCACTTTGTTCCATTTGCTCCCATGGCTGACATTGATGAAGATCAGTAAAGGTTTCGAGTTCATTGGGTTCTTTCTTGGCAGTCTTCTGAATTCTTTCAAAATAGTAATGTACTTTCTCTCTTTTAAATTAACACTAAAAAGTAGAGAAGAGTCAATTTTATTGCAACACATAAAAAAAGGTTCTGTTGTAAGTCATCTAAAAAAGCCCAGAATATGGCTGTCTCATTCATCTTTTGTGTTCTTCAGAGTTTATATTTATTCATAGTCTTAGGATTGCAAAGGGCTTTTCCATTGCCCTAGGGACATACACAGACTACATACATCAGAATTCTGGTACTGAACTATTAAGGAGTTACCACTGGATTTTCACTCTTCAAGAGAAAACTGGGTGCAGTCTCTTAGAGTCAACAGTGCTTGCGCTGTCTGGATTGGTATGATTTCCCCTAGGAGTAGAACAAGCAACAGCTAAACCTCAGTATGCTCTCTCCTGGGCAATCCCATGTATCATCTGTTTGTACTGTCATAAACACAATGTGTCACCTAATTCATGCTCAATAGGAATCACAATGCCTACAGTTCTGCAGGCACACACCAAAAAGTATGGTGGTGACCAGAAGCAAGTAAGTAGTGGGTGGAGAACTCTTCATGGTTCTTGTTAGGAAGGGGCCACAATAGCTTATCTATTTTAATGTTTTTATGTTATTATTGAAACAAAGTAGCAGCTTCATTTGTTCCCATCTTTGTCATATTTACTACTCACACAAAAGCTGCACAAAAAACCACTAGTTATAACTTCTATCAGCTAACAATTTTCAACTGAGTTTTTAAAAAACCCCTCAGAAACAATAGTGATTTGAGGATTTGAAAGAAAAAAGCATTTACTCAGGTACTGTACAAAAGAGCTTGCTGATAGTGTCAGCTAGTAGGACACAGCAACGACCACTAGCTTTTATGTCTGCTTTGCCAAGTGGAATTGTTTATAATACAGTTCTTCTCTATGCGTTTACTAGAAGAGGAACTGAGTGCTCTTTTTTTGGAGTTCTCCTTTTACCTTCCTGAATAAAATATTTTTCATTATACTAGTGGGCCTCCCATTATAAAAACATAAATTTGTTAGAACAAGCTGAAAAATTGGTTGATGAGAGAATTAGCCAAAAGCCCTAACAACAGAACCTTTCTCTAAGGCAAATCTCTCCAAAATCAAGTTTTCTCTAAATTTTCATTGTTGTTATTATTTGCAACAAAACAAAACATTTCAGTGACATAGCAGTGTATTCAAAAACAGACTAGAGGTATAGATGTGTATTTATCTAGCTTGCTAAGTATCCATCAAACTGAAAGGGGAAATATGACTGATAATCTTTTATTCAGTTCAGTTAAATGAGACACTCTTGCATGCTTTGCTTTAGCACATTCCTCCTCTTCCTTTCCTCTCCTCAGTGCGAATGTTTAATCTCTACTGAGCTGCAGCTCTTTTCCAATTTCCAATTAATTCATCACATACCTTAAATCATAAATTGTTTATTTAGGATAATGTTAATGTCACCTAATGCGATAGCATCTCATCTTGCAAACTATTACTGCTAAATAAAATAGGGCCAGCTGGCCCTGCTTGTCTATGCTACCAAACTGCCAGGTCATCCTTTAACTCACTTTTTTTACTGTTCTACCTACAATACACATCCCTAACAGAAGATGGTAGTGTCAGCCGTATGGTGTGGGCCAGTCTGTAGCACCTGGACATGAAGTCTGAGATCATCCCTTGGACTTCTTATCGTAGTAGAGGCATAGCCATATTGGCTGAGTCTCTTTAACTTCAGTGAGGATATATTTAATTTTGATGTGCCTTGGGTTGCAAGGAGGACCAGTACAGCTAAAATAATGCAAAGTATTGCCTAAGTCCTCTATATGCCCTTAAGGACTTTGAGGAATTCAGCTGAGTCAATCACCTTAAGTAAAGGGAGATATCCCAAAGAGGAGAAATTTTACCAAAATTTTGGGCTAGGAAAACTGTCAGTTACAGTCTAGAAAGTTTATATTTGAGTGTACTGGGAAAATTTTTTATTACATTGACAAGAGTCGGATTAAATCTCAATTTTAATATAAGCTGTGTGGATGGAGCAGAAAAGACTTTTTAGAAATATTACAGAGACATAATCTGCAAATTACTTCTGTAACTCTGGTCATGGGGATACAGCTGCAGGCAAGCCAATGGTGTTTTCCTGCTATTCCCTGCTACTTCAGTAGTGACATTCCTTTAGTAAAGGACTGGAAGGCCTTTTTTATGCATCATGCTTGAGCTGGCAGTCAGACATTTAGAATGATATGTGAGAAAGACAACCTAGAGTTTGAGATGAGGCAGGGAAAAGAAAATGGAACAGGATAAAATCTCTGAATTGTCAAGGCTGAATGAGAAGTTGAGTGTGACATTCTAGATTTTGGTGCTTAAAGACTGGATGGAGATAGGCAAATCAAAGAGAAACCTCAGAGAAACACCAGAATCTGAGGGTTCAGGAAAGCCCATCAAGGAATGGAATTGCTCACCCTTGAAGCCATCCAGGAGTACAAATTAAAGAAAGAGATAGTGAAGGACAATGACAGTCAAGAAGGAAATGGAGCATTGCTTCTGTTATCTGGGTGAAAAAGACCTTTGGTAAAAGTAGGATTTGTAAAGTCCATAAGTTCACTAATAGATCTTAATGGTCCTGGCCAACTTAACCTTGTAAGGGCTTAAACTCTGGCCCTGACCATCCTGTACCCATGCCTGTGGCCCTGAAGTTCCATGTAGATTCATGCCTGGGCACCCAGAGCTGCCTGAGCTAGACTGCAGGTAGGCTAGTTTCCAGTCTTGCCTTCTGTTGTACCTGACTAAATGTCCTGGACAGCATCACGGCTGACTTGTTACCTAGCCTTGACTGAAGGAGTGATATTTATTCATTGCTCGCTCTCATTTGACTTTTAAGTATAGCTAGCTTTGACAGGGTGATTCTGCTCTTCTGTTGTAAATTGGCACATATATCCTGAATCTTCATTACTGAAACTGACCCAAGGTGGATTCAATTAAAAAAAAAAAAAAAAAAAAAAAACCACACAAAAACAAACAAAAAAAAACCACAAAGCCATTCATAGGGTCTTAGGTTTGCTTGCAGGAGGAGGAGCCTAGAACCTGCAAATTTGGCTAAATGGCTATTTCACATCATACACATCAGTGCTGGAGGATGTGGTCTTGCTTTTTGTCAGAAATAACTGCATATCTCCCTGATGAGCTGCAGGAATGGCCACCAACTTGCCTTCATCTCAGCGGCCACACAGATTTAAGTCTATGTGGTGGATGTCTTTTGTGTGTAAACCACGTTCTCTTTCATATACTTTTGTTGTTAATATTGCTGCAGTTACTGTGCCATTCTTATTCCATCGCTGTCTGCTTTCAGTAAATTTCTGTCTCAACCCACACACTCTGCCTTTGTTCCTCTCTCCCTGCAGGGGGCAGGGGAAAGGGAGTGGCTTATATGGGTTTAATTCCCAGCTGCTTCTAAACTACCACAGTGGGTTTTACTACATAAAATGTTTTACTGGGCTAGGAATAGAACAGCTTTTCAAGGTCCATTGGAAGTTTCTGTGGCTCTTGAGCTCAGGGTCATTTATTTACTTGAAATCACCTTGGCCTTACTATCTGTTCTTTACTATGAACAGTGTGGCGAAGTTCAAAGATGCTGTCGTAGATATTAGTAAAGCTGCCTAGGCTGTGAATGACAAATCCATCTGGGATAGTATATTCTAGTGGAAAAAGTCTTAACATTTTTCAGCTAGGATCTGTACTCATCCCCATTTTTCAGTTGCTAAATGAGCTATAAACGTAATGTGGAGTACTGAGTTAATATAAAGTGATTTTACCAAAATGGCAGAAGTCCACTTGTGTTAGGAAAGTTCCCTTTTCAAATTAAAAACCATACGTTTTTAAGTTAAAAAATAATGACAGTTAAAAAATTATTTCTAATGATTTTCACAGAGAAACAATAGAAAAATATGATCAACAACAGGTGTAGGCTTTGAGGCAAAGTCTAAGAATAAGAGCCATGCAACAGCAAATTTGCATTTCCTTATTACTTTATCATGTTTATGACAATTTAATCTGAAAATATTTTCTCATTTTTATCAGGTACAAGAATTAAATATTTCAGTTAAGCTTTCATCCAAATTTTATATCCGCTAAAGAAAAGATAGTTAACTGATGCAAAACTTGAATCAGTATTACAGATATAAACACTAAATTTTACATCAGACAAAATTGATTCTAGTCACTCATTTTTCAAGCTAACAGGAAACTACGATCATTACAACAACATTTTAAAAGCTGGTACTTAATGCATAAATCTATATGTGTCTCTGGCATGTTTTTCAAAACTGATCATACATGTGGTCTGTGACTCATTATGTGGGCAATCAAGGACCAGACCCAGGAGCAAAATTAAATTATTTGGTCATATGTGTGTTTCTTGAGATAATCATCGGAACTCCTTTAAACTGTGGAGACAGGCAAATATCTAACACAGCCAAGCCCTTACCTTAGAGGGAAAAGAACCACCTTCTGGCCACCAGAAACCTCCACATGGCCGCTTTTAAACAATCTGAATCTTACCTGCAAAGTTCTTAAATAAAATAAGGTTATCTTTGTGAGCTCAGCTTCTAGCAGGGCATAGTTGAAGCTAAAAAGTAGTTTCACAGATTTGTTGGGGTATTAAGGCTTTCTTTCACAATAAGAAGTAGTAGAGAAGTGTGCAGACCTAAAAGAGATAGATTACTGATGTAGAACTCAAATGCAAAATGCCTGAGTTACACACCCTGTCAAAAAGCTCCCTAATGTCAACACCTATTCCAGCAATACTCAAATGTGAAGAAGAACTGAGATGAGGGGAGGCTAAGTTACTATTTTTTACAGAGGTAATTTTAAATTCAAGGAAGACATGAATACTCCAATATTTCAATCCAAACCAGAAATTATACTGTGAATTCTAGAACTAAGAGCTCAGAATTTATGATTTTTCAGCAGCAGTGATCTTTATAAATGGTCATAATAGCACAAATGCAGAAAAAATGAGATTTGTTGAATATGCACTGTTGAAAGCACTGTTGAATAAGGACCACATATTCCTGCTTGGTTACCAAGGCACAGACAGGACATTGTGACAGCTCTTTCAGAGGCAGACATAGTTATGCCAATGTTATGCTCCTAAAACAAGTGCTCAGAGATTTACAGCTTGAATTCACTCGAAACTGGAGCTGACCTCTGTGCCAAATACCCCAATGCAAATATTAACCCAGGACTCCACTATGTGCTAGTGAGCTTGCAGGTAAAGTTTAAGTTGTTGATTTTGACTAAAAGAGCCATAAATTAGTTTTTTAGGACTGCACAGAGTCCATGTTCACCAGCTCAGATAAATAAACAGCTAACAGCCTATTTGACAGGCAGTCTTTAAATTGACTTTATTTTCAAATAAAAAACATTAACCCTCGACTGAGCCAGGAAAGAGCAAAGCCTGCTACTCCTGCTAGTCTTTTTAAGTCTTATTTCACACCAGACTCCATCTAAGGAGCTACTTATATCTGTCAGCTTGGAATTATTCTAGTTGATCCCTGGTACCTTAAAGACTTTTTAAGGAAACAATGATAAGGCAGCTGTTTTTTTAGGTGCTTAAGTGCTATTGTAAAACTCCTCCGTCTTTTTCATCACTATTCACCTCTCCATGAAAATAAAGACACTTCAATGCAAGTCTTATGATTTCCTGAGAAAAGGCAACAATTGCTTGAGTAGTCCAGAAGCAGAGACAGGTTATAAATAAAGCACTGCCATAATTTTTATCGAGGTAGTATAGGTAGAATAAGAACAGCAATCCACAGCAGATGCTACTTGAGAGTTTCAACTGCCCAGGTGACAATGAGGCACTCCATAAATGTTTCAGAGTGCTCCTCTGGAATAAGCTCTTGGCTCAGACAATAACTATCATTCTCAAAATCACCTCCTGTGAAAATACCTTGTGAACAAATCTTTGTTAAAGTCTGCATTTTCAAGAATTAAACCATTAAAAAAAATGCACACAAAATGTCTGCATGGGCAGTTTACCTTTGCTGAAGTGTTTTGTTCACCACTAATCACACTGTGGCTCTGACTGCTCCAAACCTACAAATGTCAACATGAACTGGTTAAACTCCAGTTCAATGTTAGATAAAGAAACTGAATGTAATTGTTTTTTATTCTCCTCCTTCTGTTCTGATTCCAAGACCACCTTTTTTCTAATTTCAATAACGTTTTTTTTATTTTTCCCTCTTCAAATTTTGCAATATTTGAAGATAGGAAAAGGAACCATATACTATGATTAGCATATATTGTCACTGAATTTAACCTGGGAAAATACATGCCAAAGTAGTCTTCTTTAAAAAAAAATAGAAAACTCACACAGAATATGTTTCTTTAAAAAACATTATTTCTGTACCAAAAAGTGGTAGGAGCACAGGAATTACCTAAAAACAGCTAACTGCTGTGTACCACTACCAGCAACAAGCAATCAACTGGTATAAGTCATAGACAAAAATCAGATCCTCCTAATTAAATGTTCAACATACTTAAAGGGCAATCAGCAAATATAAGGAATAAATGGCAGCCCTCCAAAGAAGGCAAGCTGCCAAATAACAATCATAGCTAGTTTTAAAAATATAAATGAAAAAGAGATCCTTAGAGCAAACCTAGAGGTGGGTGATCCAAAGAATCACAGGATTGTCAAGGTTAGAAAACATCTTTAAGATCCTTGAGTCCAACTGTCAGCCCAACACCACCATGTTCACAAATAAGCCATGTCCCCAAGGGCCATATCCACAATTTTTTTAACATTTCCAGGGATGGTGTCTCCCCCACTTCCTTGAGTAACTTCATGTTCCAATGCCTGACCACCCTTTCAGTGAAGAAATTTTTCTAATATCCAATCTAAACCTCCCCTGGTCCATATTGAGGCCATTTCCTCTTGTTCTGCTGCTTGTTACATGGGAGAAGAGACCAAGCTCCACCTCACTACAGTCTCCTTTCAGGTAGTTGTTAAGAGCAATAACAACTTTAGCCTCCTTTTCCCAAGTGTAAACATCCCCAGCTCCTTCAGCTGCTTCTCATTGGTCTTGTGCTTCAGACCCTTCACCAGCTCTGTTGCCCTTCTCTGGACCCTCTCCACCACCTCAATGTCTCTCTTGCAGTGAGAGACCCAGAACTGGACGCAGGATTTGAGGTTTGGCCTTACCAGTGCCAAATACTGGGGTACAGTCATTGCCTTCATCCTGCTGGCCACACTATTGCTGATACAGGCCTGGATGCCACTGGCCCTCTCGGCCACCTGGGCACTGCTGGCTCATGTTCAGCTGCTGTTGACCAGCACTCCCAAGTCCTTTGCTGCTGGGCAGCTTTCCAGTGAGTCTTCCCCTACCCTATAGCATTGCATGGGGTTGTTGTGACTCAAGAGCAGGACCGGCATTTTGCCTGGTGGAACCTCATACAATTGGCCTCAGCCCACTGATCCAGCCTGTCCTGATCCCTCTGCAGGGCCTTCCAGCCCTCCGCAGATCAACACTCCTGCCCAGCTTGGTTTTGTTTGCAAATTTCCTGAGTGCACCTGATCCTCTTGTCCATGTCGTCAGTAAAGGCCCAAATGCAAATATAAAGAGAGAAAATAAAAACTTCAAGAACCACTTCCTTTCAATGCACTGCTTCTGTGCAGCAAATTAACTTTTCTTTAATCCTAGCATCCCAAGACACAGTATTTGGCCTCTAAAGGATCTGAGGATTTTTGCCAACTGCCTTGGGAACTCAGATTGCCTTAAGGAAAGTGAAGGAATAGCAAGGGCTTTGAAGGAGAAATGGTCATTATAATTAATTTTTTTTCCAATGATGGATCTGTGCTCATTGTGGGAACCCAAAGGGATCTCTCTCCCACCCATGGCCCTACAGGCCCTGTGTGTAATCTCAGAGAAAAGCTCACAAGGCAGATCAGAAGAGGATTGTTATGGATAGAGGAATCCCTGGAGAGAGTACACTCCAGACCCCATAGAGAATTACTAGGCCAGCAGAGAGGCGATCCACAAAAGATTCTTTCAACAAGCAGGTCATTTTTCAGCTGATGTAAGTAAAGACCTAGCAAGGTCCCTAATTAGTCCAATAAAGAGAAGACACAAACGTAAGTCCTGTTTCATGTCAGCCAAATGATGCATAATTCCCAGAGGAGAGGTAACATGGTTTCTATCAATATTTCTGTGGTTTCAACTTAAACAAGAAGTCGCTTTTTCTGAGCCAAGCCATTGTTCTTCTTCATTGCTCTTGGTGGTTTTCAATAATTGTCCCCTTTGTAAAAAAAATTATTTGTCACAAGAGGTGCTATATTCTGTAATTGACAACACACACCACAACAGGGAAAGGAAGTGAAGCAACACTTCTGTGTGAAAAAAAATTGTTTTAGTTCACAATAGTATAGGACATACTCATTCTCCCATCCCATAGTCAAGTAGGGAGTAACAATGACCATTTTTTCTAAGATGTAGAATCTGTTTTTTGTATATAATCCATAAAAGATTTCCAAATGCCCTTTAAGGAGTCCTAAATCTTCTACAAATTTGAGTCCTCCATAAATCCTGTTTCTTAATCTATATGACATCTTACAATGGACCGGTCTCAGTAAGAATTTCCATATGTCTTTGGCTTGGACAGGAGGAGGTAAAAAAAGGCAAGAGGAAAGGAGAAGTTGCAAAACAGAAAGAGACAAAAAAAATTTGTGTATTTATGTTCTGAGTTTTTTAATTAAACAAAAAAAAATTGTAGATGCATGATGGCTTTCATTGTATTTATATGGTTTCCCAAGAGATTCAACCATTGTTTTAGTATTTTATGCAGAAGTTTTCCTCGTGCTAGAAGACATGAACCATAAAGACAATAAGGCTCATGTCATCTGAAGTAACTATCACTGGATCTAGCCTCCATCTGCCATTACACCTTTAGGAGTGAATCTACTCCATGCAAGGTAAATGCAGACAGCTACCTCATTTGAATTGTGGAATTTCCCACCAAATTTTCAAAAGGAAGGCTGCATGGTATGAGAGAACATGTTTCAAAATCAGAATGTGTTTAATTATTTATTGAATTCTGCATGCCTTCAGGCAATTTTTTTCCCCTCTCTGAATAACACTAAACAATATCCTATCATACAAATAAAGAAATATTAAAGCTCCTGTTTCTTGAATTACTAATTATTAGCTTAAATGAGCTTTCAGCTATTGACTTGTATTAGTGATTTCATGAGTGTCCTCCCAAATACAATGCTAACAACAGGTTTTTCAAACATGGAACACTGTTCACATGAGGGGAGAAGTTCACTAAGCACAGGTCTACTTCTGACAAGTCTGTAATCAGAATCTGGGTAATAAACTGTAAAGCATCTTTTGGGGGAGAAAGGGAGCTATTAAAGAAAAATCAGAAACAGCAAGACTCTTTCAAGTGATGCATTTGCTTACTAATATTTTTTTAAAAAACACCCCTCCCCCAGCCTTCATATTCCAGATCTCCTCATTTGCCTGCTAATGAAGTAAACTGCATAGTAGACAGGTCTTTGGAGACTAGGAGCTGGAATACATGCACCAAGAAGCAGAACATTGTCTTGAATTTCAACTTCGTTTTGTGGTATTTCCATGGGAGAAATTACTAATGGATACACACTGGTGGATGCCTTGAGTCTGTCCCTTCCATTACCCAAGGCACGACCCAGGAGAAGAACCTTGTAGGTAGTGGCAGTACAGTGTGGAAATAGCTTTCCCTAAGGAAGTCTTACTCAAAAAAGGCCTCTCTAGATGTGTTGCTAGAGGGATGACAACATATGCCATTAAGGAAGATGCCTCTAATGAGAGCCAATTATGCCTTACACAACAAGAAAAGTGAACCTCAGGTCTTTACCCCTTGTCTTTGCAGTTTCAGATATCCACTCATTGATTATGAAATAATAGCAGCTAAAAAACATTTCTGTTACAATAACCAGATGAAATTTTAGAATATGACTCACTCCTCCACACTGTAAGGAATAGTTATATTATTGGCAGTGGAGGCATTTCCTAAGTTTTCCTTCAGCATGTTTGCACAAGCAGTATAAAATCATAGCCAGCACTTTGGAAAGCTTTTTCTTTCATTCATGAGAAGAGAACATGCTGGTCAGTTTTCTCTTAATGTGTAGCAATTAAAAAAAGCTGAATTTCTGGGACTGCTATTTAAGCATTATTTCTCTACACAAACTTTGCACTGATGACTGGTTATCTCTATTCAGGGACTACACAGCAAGAATGTTATGCAGCTTGTTTTCACCTTAGATTTTTGCCAATTGGTAAAGATCACATACCAAGAAATCCATGGGAGTGCCTTAGTGCCAGTGTGAAATGTCTCTCACATTGCCATCTTGCATTTTGATGCAGGATATGTGACACTACTCCAATTTTCTCTAACTTTTTTAGACTCTGTGTGTGTTGAAACCTCCCAGTATTTGTGAATTTCAAATTAAGCCTTGAAAAATGAGTAAGGCATAAATTTTGGTGTCACACCCTGCTCATTCCTTTTAGACACATACATTTTTGTCTGGTTAGTTTGTGCTCTCCACCCAAAAAGTCTGCTGTTGCTAAGATCATAGTAATTGCATGTCAGTGACACTATATTTCAACTTAACTGGTCAGAAAACAGGAAAAAATTCTGTGGGTATGGCAGAAAACCTTTGAATCTTTAAAAGGAAGCCTTATGGAAGCTTGCACAGAAGGTCGTATTGGAGCATTTTAAATTTGTTATTTATATTGATTTTTATTAATAAAGGGTAACTTTTTAATCATTAAAGTTTTGTGTATAAAATTATGCTAAATCAAAAGATTTCTTCATTTTTACCCTTTAAACTAAGAAAACTGAATAATCTAACATTTTTAAAGGTACCATGCTTCATTTAAAAGTTAACTTGTTCAAATTTATCTAATTAAAATAATCTAGAGCGTCTTTGTCTTACAACTGTCAGTGGAAGAGTTTGAAGACTGAGACAGAACTTCCTCTCTGAAAAACTGATTGATTCATGCTCTGCACTAGTCTTACTACACTCCCTAGCTTCAAGCTCAGAGGTGATTTATACTTCTGTCTTCCAGAATAGCGTGAATTTTCTTGCCTTTGCATAAAAAGCAGGATGTAAATCAAATTTCTTGCGTTTTCTTTATAAATATTCTGTGCTCTAAGAGGATGCACTAAGGTACTACCAAGCTCTCAGAAAACACTGGGTGGGGATGGGGCTGGGGGACCTCAAAGTATGAAATTAAATCAAGGGAAGTGGACAAATTCCATTAAGCTCAATTCACACAGCATCTCCAATAATAATGTCACTTTGGCTGTCCAGTTCTTCCATGACTTTAGCAGTGGGTGCACCAGGGTGGATGTTGTTTACTTCCCAGAACTTCAGCATAGGCTGTTTCCTGCCTTGTCCAGGACTTTTTAGTCTAGAAAAAACCCAGTCCTGTGAAGTGCTTTGCCCACATCAGGGGCAGTGGAGCCTTTGGCTGCCCAGCAGTGCTTCACTTATACGTCAGTAACTCAGGCTGCCATTCAACAAGTAGCCTTCAATGCTTCAAGGCTCTGGGGCTCCCACTCACTCCCTTACTTGCAGGAAGGAGTGCCAGAAATAACATTTCAGCCAGCAAAAAGGAACTTTTCAACTCAAAGATTTACAAAATCCAATTTCTTCAGGACTGCTTGCTTTCCATTCTGTCTTTGTAAAGATATTTTTTTCCCAAAAGAAGTCATAGTCCATGTCATGCCCATTGGTACAGAGATTTTTTTTTCAGCCACTTCATTTTATTTAATTAATCAAACTGCTCAGTTTGAATAAGAAAAAAATCTGCAAAGCAACCTGAAAAACAGAAGAAATCCTATTCAAATTGAGATATTTTTTGTGACTTCTAATGCAAACCTCATACTCCTGGTCTAAAAAATTTTTCTGTTCCTCCCAGGCAACCCCAGTAACAGCTGTGATCCTTGGGTTTTGGTAGCTGCAGAGTGCTGCAAAGAGCAATATGTGATTTCAACTCACTTTTGACTCCACTGCCTTGGAGAAATGGGCAGGCTGCCAGAGAAGTGACTTCTTGTGTTAAAAAAAAAGAAGGTGCTCCTTGTATCACTTGTATCCTGTGACTTTGTGCTGGACACAGCGGATTTAGGGAAATATCTGTGGTCCTGGTAGCTTTTCCAAGAAAGGAAGGAATAAAAGAGTGTCCCTTCCTTCACATCTATCTGTACACTAAAGCTAATTTTCCATAATTCTTGGAATATTGGTGAAGTTCCAGATGGCTGAAAGGAAAAATTATGCTGTGACAATATCTTAAAAGGATTAATGAAACCTGAGTCCACAATAAGGCTGTCAGCAGGACTGCAGTTCATGGTAAAACGAAACAGGAAAGAGTGAACTTAATTAATACTACATTAAAGGAGCATAATGCAATAAATGCCAATTGCCCTGGATTTATGGAAAATAGGCTTTGTCAGAGAAAATTTCTTTTTTTTTTTTGATGACGTTACAAATCTGACTCATTAAAGTAATAGTGATAATGTAATATACTTAGATTTCTGTAAGGCATTTGACTGAGTACTAGATAATATTTTGATCAGGGAACTCAAATGATGTAAAATCAATATAGGAGACACAACTTTAAATTAATTAAGAGCTGGCTGATAGTTTTCAAAATGTAATTGTACACAGGGACCCACTTCCATACTGGAGTGTTACTGATGGAGTCCTACACAGATTGCATTTTGGACCTTTCAGGAACCTGGTAGGGAAAAAAAAAAAGAAAACAAATGAAATCATTGCTGATCGAATTTGCAGATGACAAGAAGATTGGTTCTCTGAAAAATAATGAAGAGGAAAGGTCAGAGACACAGAGCCAGCTGACTCTCCTTGTAAAATAGATGGAAGCAAAGGATATATGCTCTGGTACTGCACACATATAAAGATTTAGAAACAAAGATGATAAGTTTTATAGATTTATGACATTTTTACTTTTTTCCAAGTGTTAAACTTCACATTTTAATTAGACCATTAAAATGTCAAAATGGATAGTCTAAGCTGCATCCTAGCGAATACAAGTGATAGGCATGAGTTCTGGAGGTATCAGGTAACAGTAAAACTCTTTGCATGACTTAATGTTGTTTAAATATAACTTTATTTTTACATAAACTTGTTTAACTTTTAACTTCCTTGGGAGCAGAGGAGAGAAAAACACCATCCCATGCAGAGTCCTTTTTTGTCCAGAAGTAGGTATCAACCTTCCTTATTAACTTCAAAATTGAGCTGTCAGCTCTGAAACTACTTTGTAGAAAAAAAATTAATGCTATAAGATGACACAATTCTCAGCCAGATGTAGGTTTTAATGGAAAAAGAAGAGGATTCAGTTAAAAAAGTTACCTAAAAGAAACTCATTAGAGATATGCATCAGGATAGAAATAAGGTGCTAAGTATTAAAACATTCAGAAGTCACTTACAAAAAGTATTCAGGAAACTGATGGAAAAGGAATCAGCTTAATAAGTTTCAACTCTAAGGAAATTAAAGTAAGATGTGAAATAATAAGAAAGTTATGCTGCTTCCTAGTCCTGTTATACAGGTAACAAAACCAGATCATTAGAAACAGAAAATTACTTTGAGATGCTACAATTATTCTCTAAACTCTTTGCTGCCTAACATGACTAATTAGTGGAAAGGATCAGAAATTCCCTGTAGGACACCTCCAGAGAGACACTCTCTTTCTGTAGTCTCCAGCAGGGCTAGAGAGTGGCTGCCAGACCTGTCACCTCCTGGTTTGCACCCCATATTTGCAACACCCTGCCTGGCCAGCTGAGGGACAGTCAAGGTGCTGAAAGCCTAAGCAGCCCTGAAATTCATGAATTTGTTTAAACCCACTTGGAGAATATAATTTAGAAATTATCTGGACAGGCTGGGTCTTTTTCTTTATTTTCTTCCCACTTTCACTCTAATCAAAAGCATCACGTGGTTTAGCTTCACAGAGAAACAGGAAACTGGAGTTTCCACAACAAATTTAAACTCAAATTTTACAGCTCCAGTGCAATGCCTGCTACCAGAGGTAATTCATGTATGTTTTTCCACAATCATTGTCAGGATGTAGAAGAAGACTTTTTCAGCTCTTACCTAGCACGCCATTCTGTGCCTGCAGAATGTGGGACAGGATGAGGAATGGCAAGATGAAGATCTTGGCAGCTGAGGACATCCAAACTGAGATTTTCTGGAAGATCCTGAAGCACAGATATATGTATATAGTTTTTAGGAGACATACATTAACTATGTATTTTTTTAGCAAGAGTCACTCTGTTGGTATTTCAGCAGTTTTCAGAGTTTCTCAGTCAAGCCCTTTATTAAAGAAATTGGCCAAGCCTTGTAATTTCAGGTTGCCAGCTAACTTGGGAAAACAACATTGTATGAATTTACATTTGGCTCATATTTTTAAAAGCTGTCCACAAGTGTTAGAAAGAGAAACCTTTTATGGTTCTTTTTAAGGGAGAAAGAGGTTCTTCAATGCAGTTTATTCAGATTTAGCTCTATGAATGAACAAAATGGAGGCATTTTGTTAGGGTGTAGCTGAATTATAGTCCTAATACACATTGGAAATACACCTTCCTAGTCTTGGTGACTTTTGCCTCCTTCTCTTCTGAAAGACCATTCAATCAAGAATGAGACAAAGTATCTGAAACACCTGAAACACCAAAATATAAATGTTCAAGCAGATCTTTTGTTGCTTTTGTCTGCCAGGCTTTCTTTGGCAAGCTTGGGAAAGTACTTTTCCTTTGAGACCATCTGTTGTTGTTGTGATTAATAGATACTTCCATACATAACTTAGTACTAACCTCTCCATCTTAAATGAGTACAATCTTTAGAAATATGCAATTGAAATTATCATGTAATTTCCAGCGGTGTCATTACAGATGTTTTATTTGACTGAGGAGATAGTTTAAACTAGCTTTGCTGCTGAAGAAAATATTCACGCAACTACAACTGAACGTAACTGAACAAGATTCTGAAGAACTTAAAAAAATAAAAATTTTAAAGACAGATTCCAGAGACTCTCAGGCTCTCAAAGTCAAGTTAATAAGAACGACCTTATACTCCTCTTCTCTGTATAAAAGGAAAAAATCAACCAAGCCTAGAAGATTATATATACTGAGTATACATGAAGAAAATGGAGACTGTCATCATCCTAAGGGACAAAACCTAATCACACACCCTCTGTTGAAAGCTCCGATGGTCTACTGGGAACCCCGTCTTCACATGTGTAACGCTTGCAAGCCTCTGGAGCCTAAGCTGTGTCTAGAAGCCCTTAAATCCCTGTGGCATATTCCCAAAGAGTACATTCTCTGTCTTGCATATCTCCTGAGATGATGGACTTAAAATGCAGTTGCACATCCCACGGCAAAATCCCAGCTTGTCAGATCTTTCTCACATGCCAGAAATAGGAGCCCTGTGTGCTAGCCCTTTAGTAGATATATATGCATAGTATACAGAAGCTTTGGAAGAAATTGAGACAGTGCTCCTTTTGCTTAAAAGACAAATTATAAGTTGTAACTGATGATTATAAATCTGCCAAAGGTAGGATCCCACCCACCTAACATGAAGTACTTCACACAGATGTGATGCATCTCTGGAAATCTCCACAAGCAGCAGCCTTCTCCTGTGACTGGACAAGGATTCAAACCATGTCAATTAAGGGCTTCAAAAGACACTAGAAAACTGTCTAGTACCTAGGTCAGGTGGGCTGAATCCACCCCCAATGCCTGAAAACTGTCCTTCACTCTATCTCGTTCCTCCCTTCAGGGCATGCTTGCATTGTTTCCCTTCCACGCCGCTGAGCTCCTGAAGCAGAGATTTCTTCAGCCTAAGCTGCTAGAAATGGTTCATTTTCCTTTTTTATAACCTTCTGGTTCCTCTGCCAGATGACATCTTCTTCTGTGCTGATCTGGAAAAAATAGATCCTAGGTAGGTGACTTGCTTCAGTGACGTGCTGCCCATAGTACCAAATCTGAGTAACAGCAGCTGGCTCCCTGCTTGGAGCAATTATGCTTCAGTGATCCTGGAGTCACGTCCATTCGTCTGCTCAGGCCAACATGCAAGGAGACAACAGAAAGGATAAAAAACCAACTTCACCAAAACAGAGATGGCAGCTTTCCAGCAACATAGACATGACACTCACAAGTCATCCCTCACTCCCTACATCCTCCTTCTAAAAAAATTGTAAGTCCCACAAGCATTACTCACTTAGATTTATTTAGATATGGAAAATTTAGGTCATGGTACTCCTTCTCTCTTATCCAAGCTCTGTAGATATTTTACTGACTTTCTAAAGGCTAACTGGCCTTTCATCTTTGCAGTGTCTAAGTATTGGCACAGCTCTGTTTAAGCCCCATCCCTCCTGCCAACATCCCTCTGGCATAAGAAATGGGTGGTAACTTCTCACAACTTCTTCACAGCTTCTGCAGACTCTTATGAAGGTAACTGAGAGAATGTGCAGAGGAATTGAAAACACCTCCAGCTATGGACTTAAGACTAAGCTACTGGCTTCCATGGTCATAGGGGCATCACCCATCATTTGCCTACTGCCACATCTGTAACAACACACCTCTTTCAGGTAAAGAGGTAAAGAGGATGTGCATCAAGGTATTAAAAACGAACAAACAAACAAATGACAAAAATTAAAACAAAAAACCCCAGAAAATCTAGGAATAGAACAAATCTAGGAATACAATGTTTCTTCTTCCAGGTAGAAGAAACATGCATAGAGCTGGTGAAAGGGTTTAATAAATGTACAAGCAAAATCTTGTTGAGAGTATGCTTCACTAGGGAAGTCACAGTGCACAGAGGGTGACTAGAGTTCTGTTACATAAGTTAGCTGCACATACTTTTTTCCAAATACACCCTGTTATTTTTAATTACATCTTTTAATATAATGCCTGTGCAGAAGTTTTCTAACCCCAAGCCTGTCCAGAGTTTTATAGTCTAGCTAGAAACTTCTAAAAATAGAGTATTTCTAATACAAAACCACAGGCTAAACTTCAATAACTGTTAGAGTATGCTGGTGTGGTCGGGGTAAATTATATCCTGTGATGGCTTAAAAATGGAAAAAAATGAAGAGAAGAAGCAGGAGCCCAGTTGACTGTCGAAGCATGACACAGGTAGGGGTCCCAGCTTGAAATTCTTCAGGACTGTTTGTGCACAGAGTAGAATGCTCCAAAGTTCCATTTATCACATCTTTCTGCAATATCAGCTGTTTTTCTACAATATTAATCTGTGCTGTTAAAGAAAAAGTTTGGCCTTAGCTACTTAAATCTTTATAAAATCCCTTTTCTTCACTGCAGCCAGTCTTTCAGGAATATAACTAACAAATGAGAACATCTCTAACAGCTAATGGATCAAAGCTGAGATCGTACTGCTGTTCTTCAGAGAAACTGAAAGTTTGATAAACTGAATCAAGTACCATTTTCAAGGTTTCTCTTCAAGATAAATGCTTAAAAAAAAAAGATGCTGTTGTAATAAAATACAGATTTTTTTTTTTCCTTTTACAGAGCAGTAACTGAACGTTTTATGACTTACACAGATTCCGTCAGCATTTCTAATGACAGCAGAAATATTTCTGGAACAAAATAGGTTTCCCAAGAGGTTTGCACTGTGAGATGAGTAACCTTTCTGGATGAAAAACAAGTATGTAAATATGTCTTTAACAAACACCCCACTGTTACCATCAGATTAAATTTGAGGTCAACACTTGAAAAAAACTGAATACTAGGTGAACTTCCAAGCCCATGCTATTCACATGAGCACAAAATGCTTTCAAAACATATACACAGAATGAACAAGACAAGGACTGTGTGTGAATGTGTTGTTCATATTTGCTGTATCAACCCCAAGAACTGAATCAGCATAATATGTTGGAAAATAGAAACTAATGCTTCACAGTTTATTAGAAGGATAAATAATACTCCATTTCTAGCAACTGGCTATAATTTTCTGCCCCAAACCATGAATCTGAGTTGTACAACTGAAGACACCCCCACAGGGCTAGAGTAAAAAGCAAAATCCTCCCAGTTCTTTTTTAATCAGTGTTAAATATCAGCTCTTTAGATGATACTGTATGAAAACAAAGCTCCTGTAAGTGATAGTCCTATGAAGTCTCCAAGATGTTTCAAATCAGGTTTTCTAATACTTGGACTCCTATAACACTGAAGAACATTGAGCCAAGCTAGAGACAACAGTTATGTGACTTTTCAGCCCAACCAGAAAGAAAATTACATCTGTAAATTATGGTGTTATCTACGAAGCAACACAGAGAGAGTAAGAATGAGAAGGGTTTATGAACTGAAGCACATTTCTGCTTACCTCATGGACAAGCTCAATACCTCAATATGGTTAAAGTACAAAGTGAAATTAGCAATTATTTCTACCAAAAAAAAGGGGTTTTTTCCTCAAATACCTTAACTGTTGAGTGTTGTTAAATTATTTTAAGTGTCACAACACATAGCACTGGCTAATTAAGTGCTTCCAGTTCATGTCTTCATGAATAAGACTTCTACATATTCAAAAGTGGTATCAAAAAGGAGTGGAGAGCAAGGTGACAGAATTCACTACGTGCTGCTCCTGTATAACAGACAGATGATGGTACACTCAAACACATTGTCAGGTTTGTCCTCTAATATTTTCCAGGATGCTTTCTTTTGGGGACAATATAATGAGAAATTCAGTTGTAGATCTGAAGGCCTACAAAAATCTCTCTCCAACACTAGCACCCAGCATCTGCTCAGACTGGAGTGGTAAGAGACCAAATAATATAAAATATAACCAATCAGTAGGAACTCTACAGGTGGGAAGGGAAATCGTGGGCAAGTGAAAGGAGGACAAGAGGATAGGCTGCACAGATACTACACCCAAATATTCATGGACATGACACATCACACACTCAGCAAAAAGGAGCTGGTGGAACCAACACTAGAGCTAAAACAGTAACTAACTCAGAGAAAAGGCAGACAAGGGACTGTGTTATGGTATCTCTTTACGGTCTGAGGTGCAGGTAGCATCTAATCTGCATCTGCAGTTTATGTGCATTTTTCCTACCTATAGCACACTTGAACTCTCAAGTGAAATGAATTTCTGAAGGTGAAATTTCATCTTTACATCAGGAGTTTTTGCTTTTGACAAGAATGAAAAGATCAGTTTAAGCATAAATCTGTAAGCTGGAATTCCTCCACACTACCTGCTGCAGCCTGGTCTCAATTCCAAGCTTGACAGCATGTCCCTAATTACACATGTCATTTCAGAAACACTGTATTTCACAGGGAAACTAATGTAGGCAGGTAGGTAATCAAACTTTTCAGCAGACTAGGCAATGCTCTCAACTGCTATAAATACTCTTTCAACAGCACAGGCATATTACAAGTACATTTAGGTTTAAATCAAGATTGAAACTGTAGATATCAAAGCTTTATGTTTAGTATTTTCCAATATCTCAGTGGAGCTGGATGCGGTTTGAATCTCTTTCATCTGCTGATAGAAACTTAAGCATACATACCTATAACTAATGTCAAATTTAGTGAATGTCTTTGAGCCTGTTCCAGCCAGCAATGCTGAGGCTGTGCAGTGTTTCAGTAGTCAGTGGTCAGATCCTTTGCCATAGTCGACCAAGGATGAATGAGTGTTCTGAAGATCTTCCTGTCCTTTCAGGGGTTTTCAGTAAACCTTTTATTCAAGTTATTTGGAATAGCAAAATTCTTCTAAGATCCAGCATGGCACACAATTTGAATTTTTCCCAGATCTACTCTGAGAAGAATACTAAATTGACTCTAGAATTATACCTAGATCCAACCATTTAGTTTTACAGATATCCTTAGGAAGACAAGATTATATACATATAAAACAAATACCTGTCAGTTTCATATGCAGCTGCCCTCTCAGCATGATGGACCAGAAGAAGGCAACATCCATTCACCTGTAAGTAGAATCATGTTAACTGCTACTGATTTCCACTTAGAGATTTGTATTTCCTATGCCCCTTTCGGTGCTTATTTTGATAGCGACAAATCTTCCCCAGATGCAATAACTTCAGCTGATTACACTAAAAAAACCAAAACTGTTTCCAAACATTTTCATGAGAAATAATTGTGTCTGAACAGCAGCAGCTGCTGAAACTTCTTATACATGTAAATGAGTACACATTCTCTTCTCAGTCTTATCTTTAGATATTTTTCACGTATGCCACTATGTGGATCACAGAATCACAGAATGTGTAGGTTGGAAGAGACCTTCAAGATCAACAAGTCCAACCCAGCCCTAACACCTCAACTAAACCATGGCACTAAGTGCCACATCCAGCCTTTCTTTAAACACATCCAGGGATGCTGTCTCCACCACCTCCCCAGGCAGGCCATGCCAGTACTTTATCACTCTTTCAGTAATTTTTTTTTCCTATTCTCCAGCATATATTTCCCTTGGCACAGCTTAAGACTGTCCAATGGTTCTGTGAGTTGCTGCCTGGAGAAAGCGACCAGCCCCCACCTGACTGCAGCCACCTTTCAGGAAGTTGTAGAGAGTGGTAGAGGGTGATAAGGTCACTATACTAATGAGGACCTGCCCTATGTGCATCCCACTCAGAAGAAAACCCTGTAACAGGCATATTTCAAATGAAGAGGAGTAGCAGGGTTTTGAAACTTTGACAGCAAATGTTTAGTGCCTTGGGGGAAATGTTTGCTACATACCCCTATATAATTTAAAATATGCTGAGCTCAGAGGACAAGAAAAAGATAGCATATTATCTGAAAGGTATTGCCCACAACTGCAAAAAGGGGAGATTATTACAGGGGAAGTTCTGCTCCTGTATGCTATAAACAAAACTATAGAACTCTGTTTTCAAAAATCCCACTGTTATACAATTTCTGACTTTTTTCACATTTATGCTATAGAGCTGCACTATAGTTCACTGCACTACAACAGCTGGCATATTCCTATATATAAGTGGCTTGCCTATCTTGGAATGTTAGAAGCTAAATAAAGAGTGTACTTCAAGAATAGAATTCGTGATTGAAGATGTGTTTTGATTGACCTAATTGGACAATGGACCAGATCCACAAGCATGATTAATCCCAGAAAGAAATTTAATCAGTTAATGACATTCAAGGCTTTTTCAAAATTGTTATTTCTTTTCCCACTTCCTTCAGACCTTCTCTATTTCAACTTTGTTCACATTAAGGTAGTGTGGTTGCTTGTTATCTCTAGAGAAGATCTCTAGCAAGCATGGATTTTCAGTGGAAAATTATGAGGACACCAGTCTCCCTCACTTTCCTTTGGTGGTTTGTGTAGGACCCCGTAGCTGTGAAGCTGTCCCAGAGAGACTGTTGCTGCATTCACCCTTATGTGAATATGGCAAGCTTTGTGATCTGAAACAAGTCCCGGTCATTTATTTCATACCTTCTCTCATGTAAATACTGGAGATGTTTCAGATTACATCCAAACAGCATGGTCCCAGATATTTCACAAGTCAACTTTCCTCTGTCCTTCAGAGATTTCAGGGTATCCTGTGTCCAAAAAATACACCTCACAAAGTCTTGTTCCATCAGCCAAGGACATCCTTCCTCCAGGCAACCCTGTTCTCCCTTCCTAAGGGGAAGCATATCAGCAACTCATCCACCCCTGCTTCCCATATCCTTCACTGCTAGTTTTGTATTCAGGAGCCTCCTTGTCTGGCTGAATAAACACATTTTGTGCAGGACTTGAAAAACACAACAGTTGATCAGAATTAATACCTTCATATAGATCAGATGAAAAATTCTTTCCTGGACAACAACTATTAAAAAGCTACAAGTAATAACTGCAAATAATCCTCAAAATTCAGTGTTATAAACTTCCAAGCAAGTTACTACAAGCAAACAGGACTTCAAAATATATCTAAAAGGCAAACCTTTACCCAAGTAACTAGTATTTTAAAGCAAGAATAATGTGGGAGCTCAAGGCATTTAATAGGAATCATGTCATATTGGGCAATAATATCGTATAATAAAGCCTATAGCTATAACTGGGCAAGGATTCTCTTCTCTCTGCTCATATGCACTTTTTTAGGAGACAATTTTTGTACAGTAACTGTGCCAATTGTGAGTTGCCAGAATCCCTGTTTGGCAGCTCAGAACTCCCCATACAATGTCCTGCCCATTCCCTCTGCATAATTCCCCTGCCATAATTTAAGTTGAAGTTTCTCAATGTCTGATAATTTCTTTTGCACATGGCCAAAAGCTAGAAAATTCCAGGTAATGCTTAAGATTACCTTGAGAAGTAGTTCTAACAGTTGTCTTTCAAAAATGGCA
Organism: Trochalopteron elliotii; assembly: GCA_024734555.1. Lineage (NCBI taxonomy): Eukaryota > Metazoa > Chordata > Aves > Passeriformes > Leiothrichidae > Trochalopteron > Trochalopteron elliotii. The sequence goes on from JANPWX010000070.1 coordinate 2,474,026, forward strand.
TATCATTTCTTTTCCAATCGACAAAGAACTGAAAGAGTTATGTAAATCTTGTCAGAAGGGCACTTGGTACAAGCTCCAATGTCTATGTTATTAAGGCATATAGATTTAAGGAGCCACTCAAGAGTCAGAAGAGTAGTACACTGAGATTCAAAAAGTTGAAGAGGTTTCCTATTGAAATATTGACTGAATGAATCTGGTATGAATTAGAACTATCCCACTTTAATTAATTTTCTAGGAGAAAAACATGGTAAAATTTCAACCTTGACCATTAAAGAAAAACAAATCCTTTGTTCATTATCTGCAAGTCCATCCACAGACAGAAAATACTGTAGAACAGTTCAATTGCCTCAATTACATCAGTGATGGACAGAAATCATAGTCTGAGTAAAAAGTAACTGTTTCCTTCTCGGAGCAAGTCATTGCAGTAATATAAACTCCAAAATTCAGACAGAAACTAGACAATGCTTTTCTTCCTATTCCATCCTTTTCTTACCTGTAATTTCTTTCCTAGAGGCATTCTGTTCTGATTCCAGTAATAGTTCCTTACCCTATTTTCACCATGGTTTTATCCACAGAATTAAAATATCCAGGAGTGCCCAGAACATCAGTTATCTTATTTGCGAATAATAAAAGGAGTTGATGAAAGCCTGTTGAAAGGAAAAAGACAAGGTGAAAAAAACCCACAATCATCTGAAAGCAGTGCTTATCCTGTGTGTGCACATTCACTATGAGATATAAATATTCATTTCATTTTTCTTATTATACTGACAAGGACAAACCTTCTTCAGGGGTAGGTAGCTGATTTTTCATAAAATCATAGAATGGTTTGGGGTGGAAGGCACTTAAAAGACTATGCAGTTCCAAACCCTCTTCCAGGGGCTGGGACACCTCTCACTAGACCACATTAATCAAAGTCCCATCCAGGCTGGCCTTGAACACTTCCACGGATGGTGCATTCACAGCTTCTCTGGGCAACATCTTTCAGTGCTTCACCACCCTCACAGTAAAGAATTTCTTCTTAATATCTAATCTAAACCTACTCTCCTTCAGTTTAAAGCTATTTCTCCTTGTCCCACCACTATATGCAAAAAATGTTCCTTTGAGGCTGAAAGGGAAGCAAAAAATAGATGTGCCAGTCCCCTAAAACTGTAAAAGAAGTTAACATAGTTTTAGACACAATGATCACAAAAAGGCAATAGGAAATTCACTGCAGCTACCCTGGGATAACTGAACTTGATGGAGTTATTCTGGTGTTGAGAGATTGTTCATCATCTCCACACTGATCCTTCACAATAATGCTCATACCTTGGTTTAGCAAGATGAAGCTTCTGTCACACCAGAGAAGGTGGTAGTGATAACTTAGTGCTGAAAGTAACTCAGGCATATGCACTCCCACAATTAAGATGTACGAAGTAGGCAAAAGAAAGTCCTGAAATTAAAAGTAGAAATATCCAAACATTTTGCTCTTCTCAGTCAAAAATTAAAATATTGGCATAGACACAGATGTACTTATCAAACTTCAGTGGCTGGAGAGACTGTACTTGCTTATAACTAGGATTAAAGATAGCATAAGAAATTAACTCTGTCTTGTATTTTTAAAATGTTGTAGTTGCAACAAAACTCACAGTTTTAGGGCTGTACATTTCAACACTTTCTTGGTCCCCTGCTGAAGCCATATCAGTCAACAAATTCACTTTGATGCTAATTTGTTCTTTGCCACTTCACATAAGTGCTTCTTGTGACTTCCATTGGATACAAGCAGTATCTGGGTATACACAAAGAAAATGAGCCAAAAGTGGTGACACAAGAAACAGAGAAGGGAAAGTGTGCTTTTTACTGTAGCACACAGATGCACCTTTTATTCCAGGTCCTAGTGCTTTCTGTCTGCTCTCCTGGGACTTCATGCTCAGCTGGACAGAATGCCAACTTCCCATTGTTACGAGACAGCAGTTGTGCCATACTGTGAGTTTAGAAATTCATGAATCTGTGATGCAAGACAGGGACTGTTTTCCCTTACAGTATAACTCCAGCACTGCACAAAGGTCCCAACACCAAAAGCCTGCTGGAATTAAATGACGTCTTTTTAGTTTCATTTTAAAGCACCAAAGAGATATTATTATATAAAATATTAAGGGATATTAAGAAACAATTAAAGCTGGGGGGTTTGTTTGTTTGTTTGTTTGTTTGTTTGTTTGTTTGTTTGTTTGTGGGGGGGTTTGTTGTTGTTGTTGGGTTTTGGTTTTGTTTTTTTTTCACAGAGCCAGCAGCCCAAGACATCCAAAGAGTGACTGGTGTAAAAGAAGGGTCTATTTACAAGATGTTCAGCTCTCCCCAGGAGGAACTGCCCAGACAGAGGGAATCAGAGCCATGTTTATCTGGGACTTTCTGCCCTTGCACCTAAGGCTTTCATTTCTCCTTTATTCTTTACTCCAAAACTCCTTACTACAGTTTTCCTTACTTGATGTAAACTGAACAGGATTTGTTCATAATGTTTAAGAAGAGACCGCAATGAATTTTGATACAGAGCAGTCCCTCTCTCACATCCTGCATTGCACACTGCAGCCTGTCTGTATTTTGCTGTTTGGGGTTTGCTAAGCTTTCAGAAAACAACAATGAAAAGTACATGTTTATGATAATATAACAATAGGATAGTATAACAAATGGACTATCTTTAAGAACAAATTAAAAATATACATGTAGTCCTTTACAGCAGAAACCAAGTGTAACACTTCCACCTACATCATGCCATATAATCCTGACCATATTTACATAACATTTTGCTATGTTTGAGTGACTTTTTATATCTAGACATTTGAGTGGTCCAAAATGAGCAATATTCTCAATTTAAGGACACTTTGCCACAGTACTAGGTATGTGAGACCACGCAGTGAAGACTAATTCAAGTCTGGGAAGCCAGAATACAATTTCTTTTGCAACTTTACCACAGAGACCGTCCCAATGGCTCTAGTGCCCCAGGCAACCAAAGGAGACAGGATACTGTTAAAATGTGTTATTTCCTTCACCTTGGCTAATCCTATGCTGGGAACACAAGGCCACATGAAGATTTGGCAGTGTCAGTGACCCCTTTAGCATCTGATATCTCAGGGACTCATTTGCTGCTGCAGTTCAGCTTCACCACCTTCCCCTTCTGCCTGAACCTTGAGTTCCTGCAGCCTTTTCTGAAATTCAAAGTGAGTGACTTTGCCAAGGTCACACGGGAAGTGCATGGCAAGGAATAAAGCAGCGCTCTTTACACGCATAATATCAGATGTCTTAGCACTCAGATGTTTAAAGACAAGTCCAGGACTCCAGCCCCAACCCTGTGCTTATTAGCTAGAAAGCAGGAGAGAGTGGAAAGCCCAAGGAGCCTCACACAGATCTGGTAGGAGATACCAAATAGGTCAGTTGGGCTATTTCACTGCTGTTGTGTTCTATGAAAGATAGTGCATGTGGAAGATTAAAAGCAAGACCATACTTATCATAAAAGTGCACTCGTGATTGTAAAATACCTCGGAATTACAGGATGAAATGAACAAAGAAAGTGCTAACAGAGAAGAAGGATAGTTTAGAGTCACAAAACTCAAAACAAAAGCTTATTCCTTATTAACACATATTTAATTTCAATGCCTACTAAAACAGATTAAAAAAATCTATGTCAAAAATTCAACACCTTTGTCCTTTGGGCAATCCCTCAAGATTCTTTGCATTTACTGAGAAGGAAAAAAAAATGAAATCAAAACCAACAGAGAAAAGATGCATTGCAAGAAATACAACTAGCTAAAATTTATAGATCAAACAGGAGAAATTTTATAAAGCCCCTCCAGATCTGCAGCTGTCTGGGTAGCAGGACTCCCATGAACATCTTAAAGCATAAGACACTAAAGTAACTGAATCCTTCTAACCAGGTGGAAAGTTGTTGATAAATCCTTTTTCTGAGCAAAATTCTGTGAGGAAAGTCTAGCTTCTGCTGCACAACCTAGTAAAAGTCAGTATTCTTCTGCTGCCTATGATTTTTTTCACAGTTTTGGATCTTCTTTTATTTTATAAATTTTATCTAAGTTAGAAATGTCAGAAAAAATTAGAAAAATGGAGTAGCATTTTTTTGTACAACTTTGTGGAAGATACAGAAAAGAGAAAACATCACCATAGAAGGCAGAATAGCTTGTTCTCACGTCACATCTGGGGAATGTCCAAAAGCCAAGTAATGGGATATGGAAAAATTATTCACCTTTTTGTAAAATAACCAACAAGGTGCGGAAAAAAGTATGTTCAGATTCACCATGAGACAGCCAAAATCAAACAGGAAAACAAAGATAATGTCCCTCTTGGAGTCTGAAAAGGAAATTAGTTGTTTATATCACTAATTTGTAGTGTCTATCACCATTGCCACTAGGTGTTCTAATTACAGAAAAGTAATGATGCAAAAGTTGCTAAGCAAATGTTAAACGCAGCTAGTGCATATTCTGTAAGCCCTAAGGGGCTGTTACATTTAAGTACTGGAAGACAGAAAGAGGAATTAACTCTTCAGAAGGGAAGGAAATTCTGGGGAGATAGAGCCTTGCTCCAGAGCACAGTGTACATATTAGAGATGCCATCCTTAATATGAGGCCAACATAGCAGGCCCAGGAATCTATGCTATTATTTATATTATTAATAACACCATTTAAATCAAAATAGTTTTTCTGAAGACTCTAATTAGTATCTATTATTATCTCTGCCACATTTGGCCTTGAATAATCATGAGGGCTTAGGGCTTCTCTGACGCAGAATGTGCCAAGCGTGGGAAAATATGTTGATAAGTGCATTAAATAGATTTTTTTTCTTCTTTCTTTCTTGCTCTTTTATTCTTCCTTTCTTCCTTTCTTCCTTCCTTTCTTTCTTCTCTGTTGTTTTTTCTCTTGGCTGACAGCTACCAAGCACTTCTCAGCCAAGCAATGGAGGAAAAGGAATGAAATGGGATTTCTCAAACAACCAAATGATCCATAGAGTACTCAAAGGCAGACAGATGTTTTCTACATTAAACTGAGCCTCTAAGAAAACAATAGGGCAACATTTCAAAATTCTTATGTAAATTTCTCTGATTCAGCTCTTTCTCTGAGGCCTAGGGACAATTAAAAAAAACCTGAAAGATAATTCACATGCTCATCCCAATATGGTACTCATCAAGAAAAGCTCATCACCATCATCCATAAGGATTTTGCAAGGCTGATTTAGTCTTCAGTAAATCTTTTTAAGCCCGAAGAAGTTAAAAGAGGCATTTAATCTATGATACTTCAAAATAGGGGAGGTATCTTAGACATTTCTAGATGGTGAGCACATTTGATGTTTGTGCCACACTTAAAGAGCTCAAATATTTCCTTTTTCCTCTGTTTACTTTGTAACAGTCTTCACAAAGTCTTCACAGTACTTTTCAGGCTGGGATCCAGCTGCTCTACACAGAATATCTCTCTTTTGTTTTACCAGATGAATCCAAGGAGTTTCAAGTGTCTTCGTTTCTTCATTTCAAGAATTTGAAGCCAGAGAAAATACAGGCCAATGGTATTTCAAGTCCCAGGTGTGCTTTATTTCATATTCACAAGAAAGCACTGAGATGTAAGAGGTGAAAGAGGCAAATTAAAGCAACCAAACAGCCTACTTTCATGGTTAGCTTGTCTTGACCAGCCTGGTACAGGTACAATAGAAGGCTTTCATTTGCACCACCAGGGATGTTTCAGTGTTACCTTTGCATTATTCTGAAAGACTCAGAGCCCTTGAATTATGCCTTATGTTATTCTTCAGGTCTCTCTAGTATCTTCAACAGGAAATGTTCCACCATTTGGGGTTTCTTTTTCTTTCTCAAAAGTTGCCTCAACTTGCATATCTTAACTAATACTCCAGTTTACTAATCTCTAACTTAATCTCTATAGAATTATTCCTTCTATCTTTGAGCTTTCTTGTTTCTCAGGACTTGTTTCTGGGGTTTGTGTGTTTGTTCTGGGATGCTTTTTGGGGATCATTAACATCTCTGAAAAGTTAGACCTACGAGATGTGCCTGCCCTGTTATTAGAAAGAAACCATGTGTATGACTTTGACACACCGCTTTGCCTGTACATGAGGCTTCAGGTATCTCTGAGACAGCCCAGGTCCCTTGGCTTTCAGGGAGTAGAATTTGGCTTTGTTTAACCCATTAGAGCACACCTTGCAGTGGAGCCAGATACCTTCATCTGTTCCACCAGCAAAAGCTGGTGACGTGACAGGCAGACCTCCGTTGGGCCCTTTCGTGGAGGCCTGATGCTGTTGAAAGAAATATGAGATGGAAAGCAAGATTCCTGCAAAGGAAGCACCATGTTGTGGGAGGAATTTGTGCATGTGCTTTTCCTGGGACACCAGGCCTCAGCCAAATGCCCATTGCAATGACTAGATATGAGAAATAATTTGCGTCATGTCACACTTACATGTGGCCAAGGGGATTCTCCTCAACAGTCTCACACCTCCTTTAAAAGACACTGTTAGGGTTTCTCATGGACCTGTCACCATTCCTCAGGAATCTGCTGTAGGAATCTCTAGTGGAAATATTGATGGATATAATGACAGGCCCACTCTACTTTTCCTCGACAGACAAACACAGAGTTTTGTTCCATGCCATCAGCCACATTTGGCAAAAACACAGAAAAAAAAGCAAAAAGATAAGCTGTAAAAATTATAGAGGCACAGCATTCTTTTCTGCAGTTGGTTTTTCTACAAAATCAATTCCACATCCCCAGCTTAAGACACTGTCAGATCTGTATCTTAACAAGGCACAAATTTCAATTAGTTCTTTTGTTTCCCTAATTACTCAGATTTAAAAAAACTGTAAATCTAAAACCCATTAATGCCAAGGATAAATCCCAGAATGAATTCTCATTTCCAAACTTCATATGCAAAATATATGGCTTTGGAGGAAAAGACGGAAATATTTTTTTGTGGTAGTTCTTTCTGTGTTACCTGGAGAAGAAGAAGCTGTTTGACATTTTGGCAAAGGTTTGGAATATTAGAAGTAATTCCAGTAGACATTAGTAGGCAAAGGGAAACTGAGGATTGTGTTCAAGGAGGCAAATGCACACAATTTATTTCATGGTTCCATGGTTTACAGAGAGAGAGAGAATGCAAAGATATAGTATACAGCTTTGCTTACAAAGCTCCACCATTAATGAGAAACAAAATACATGGCTTATTTTATGGTAAGGAATAATTTCTTTTCTCCATTAAAAATCTTTTTTTTATGTGAGTAATATTCATCAAATGGAAATTCTTACTCTTTTGCTGGCTTAGACTACTTCAATCCACTGATTTTTCTAAAACTGTTCTTCCAGTGGGAAGTGTGTGGAGCTTGTTTAGATTGGGGAATTTGAAGGGGGGAGAAAAGTAGCTTTGAGAAATCTCGTGCTTTTCAGCCACCCCATTCAGACAGGAAAATTGATTTAGTTCTTGGAGAAATAAAGGCAGCAAGAAATTAGTTGCCAACTGGCCTCTTTCCTCTTCCTGAATCACACAGCTCACTCCAGCCCACAGGTTTTTTTCAGGATTGAAATCAATGTTTCTGTGCATGCCTCATAGCAGAAGCTGGCACATCTGTCCTATCTCAATTTTGCTTGCACAGATAAAAATCAGTAGCAAGACGCAGAATTATGTACTTTTACGGCTACGCCATAGTACAAACTTGACAATATTGTCACTTGTATTGGTTGTTACTGAAGCTGTTGGAATTGCATCAGCACAGTGCTCCAGCTAAAGCCATGGTCCTGTCTGAATTCTGCTGTGCAGATTCAGCGTTATCCACACCATGACAGGGCTATGAGAGGTATTTGGGTGCTCAGTCCCATGACAGATCTCTTAATGTATGCCTATCTGCTAATGGTTTTTGCTAACGACAGCTTCAAAACATGTTCTGCACTTCAGGGCATTGATTGACTAATTCTTCAGCAGGAGATAGCTGAGATATATATCCAAATTTCTTAATTAATGAATAGGGAGTTTAATATTTCATCGAACTTAATTGCACATCTGGCACATCACCTAGGTAATGCCCAGTGATACAGCCACTGTCTTCCAATCTGTCATGATGTTTTTCATAGGCAATATCTGAGCACAAACAGGGATGACAGATGTCTCCAGCCACTGCTACCTTAGAAAGTGTCAAGTCCTGAATTTTAGGTAACTGTTAAAAGAGGAGCAGAATTTAGGCCCTACTATCTAGTGTATAAATATAGAACCAGAGGTTAGGTTATGTAAAAAAAACCATACCTGAGACAATTATTTATTCGCCCTGTGTAGAACACACAGGGCTGGTGTGTTGAACACTTGTTTTGAAAAACCTTGATGCATTCCTGTGCACTCTTCACTACCAGAAAGCAGCTGAGTTTAAAATCTCTAGTGGCAGAAGGAAAGGTGCCAGCAAAACTTCAGCTCCAGATGTGAAGCGATCAGCCAGGAGGGACAGCTGTGTTCTGAGTGCATCACTGGTGAGTTGAAGGGGGAGACTGATTGTCCTGCTCTGCTCTGTGTTGCCGTGGTCTCGCTTCAAGGGCTGTGTGAAGTTTTGGGCACCACACTCTAAGAAAAATATAAAGTTATTAGAGAGTGTCTAAAAGAGCTTTGAAGGTGGTGAAGGGCCTTGAGGGGAAGCTGTATGAGGAGTGAATGGAGTTGCTTGGCTTGTTCAGACTGGAGGAGACTGAGGTGGGACCTCATTGTGGTCTACAACTTCCTTGTGAGGGGAAATGGAAGGGCAGGCATTCTGCAGAGCCAGGAACTGGACTTCAACTTCTTTGTGGATTCCTTCCAACTCAGGATATTCTGTGTTTCTGTGGGTATACCAGGGAGAGTTTATGTAAGAATAACAGAGCACTGGAATGAGATGTCAAGCCAACAGAGGTAGGTGGGGGAATCTACATCACAGGAATGCTGTGATAACAAGTTGTACAAAATTCAGTCAAGATGTCAGCAAAGTGATAACTAATCCTGTAACTTTTCCAGTTTCAAGGCAAGAGGATGAGCAGGGATTTTACAGAGGTATTCCCTCAGGGGTATTTACTTTTCTGTGACTGTTGGAACCAATTCGTAGCTGACATCATCAAATCCTTCTTGTGTACACAAGTCCAGTGTGTATATAAGATATACCCTGCTGATAAGAGGTCTTACTGTTATTAAGCCATTGCTTTTCATCTGTTAATTACTAAAGACAGCTCAACTGTGGAGCATTAATAATTCTTATAGGCAGTAAAAGCCATGGCTACAGTTGCCATACCTTCAAAAGGAAAGAAATCTAAAGGAAGTATTTTGTGGAAAAGAAGCAACTCCCCAGAAATAATAAATTAGTGGCATCCCTTGATGCAAAAATAAATGGATTATTCAGGATTAACACCACATAGAGCATTGCTCTCACTTCCAGGAAGACAACAAGGTTCTATACTTCATATTCACCCTCACTTTGGTAAAAAGGTACCACTTTATTTTGTCTAGTGGAGCCACTGATGAGACCGTAGTATTCTCTGCAACCTCACTGCTTTAGTATCTGCATATGTGACTCCCAGGGAAAGTATTTATGGGCAAAAATCTATGGTCTGGTGGTCTTAATATAATACTGAAAGTACAGTATTATATTAAGTACAGTATTATATAAAGTATTATGTGATTAGTTGCAAGCAAACCTTTACCAAAAGCATTAAGCGTTCATAGGAGCCCTGTGTACAGTGGAGAGAAATCTCAAGAGATACCCTTAAACATCACTGGAGAAATCATGGAGGCTTTTTTTTTTTTTTTTAGCACATTGACTGATTTAGCTGAGCAGATGTCCTGCTAGAAGAGGAAAATACAGCAATGGTTCCTGGTGACTTGCTGCACTTCTGACTTTTCAAATCCAAGCTATCCAACAGAAAGATTCTCTCTGCTATCACAAAAAAAAAAAAAAAAAAGAAAAAGAAAAAAAATGCACACCAGCAACACTATCTGCTTTTCCTTCCCTCCAAGTAGACATCATGGTTGGAAATTCTGAAGTAAAGGAGAAGGAAAATATTCCACTTGGGGTGGAAAGGAAGACAGAACTTGGGAGCACTAGTTTCTCTGCAACATTATTTTCTCTCTGGTTTGGCCAGCATTTCATCCAGGGAAATCTGATCCCACAGTGTTTTACACAAAGATTTACTAGCTGATAGCAGAATCTGTGGGTGTGTGAAAAGCCTGACAAAACCGGCAAAAATTTATTTATGGCTGCAAATATTACATCCATATGGGAAAGTTCATTTGTCTTTAACTTTTTTCAGACACATTAGAGACTGTTATTGATTTACTAGTCTAGTGGAACATAGAAAGAAAAAAGCATAACAGGAGAAAACTAATTATTATAATAAGAGCAATACATGTGTAATTCCATTTAAAAAATTAGTTACTTCTCTTTCTCTATCATGATTTTTCCCTAGACACAATTTTCTGTTCATTAGGAGATAATTACCTTCACTGCCAAGCAGTTTATAAATGCACTGTTTATACCAGGAGAGGATTTGAGAGTTACATTTCTTGTCCAAAATGTTATTGCTGTTAAGGCAGTCTTACTGTGTTATATCCATTAGGTCACTAGACATACAAATAGATCCATGTGCATTTGGTAATAGTTCAAAATTATTTTATTCTCAAAGGACGTATTTAAAAAAGATGGGTTTGCTGATTAGTCTTTTCATTCCACACCAATACTCTCAAAACACTGAATGATATGCCAGCAAGAGCTCTCTTACTTCAGCCTCCTCTGCCTCTCTTTCTTTTCAGATACAAGCAGCTTCTGAGTAATGTGTTGTTTCCTGCACAACATTAAAAAGTGGCACTACAGAAATACAGCACTAAGCCATCTTGCATTTGAGGAGTGCATGCAATAATTAAACTTTACACCATCTTTGTAAGTTAATTACCATCATCCTTATTTCAACAGATGAGAAAATGAGAAACATGGGAAAGTGAGACCATGCAGCAAGCCTGATCCCTCTTGCTCACGTACATCATTATTCCTCCCTTTTGAGCTGAGGTTCTGCATCACAATTGCTGGCTTGCAGGTAGCTGGAGACAGTGTGCACAGCTGCATGGAAAACTCTACCTCAGTCACTGGGCTCCTGCACCTTAGTCCACTGAGGAGGAACACCATGGCAAGAAGGAGATCCCAAAAGGGCAGGAAGCCTTCTTCAGCCTTCTCCAACAAGCATGCAAACGACAGGCAATAGGCAATGTGGTCTATATTTAGCCAGCTAAGTACGCGAGTTTCTCTTTTGCCTCCCTTGATAGCAAAGAGTTTGGTACAACCAGAAGAAGATTCAACATTCTTGATATCTGAGTTGCCATATAAAAAAAATATATCCTTGAGGAAATAGCCTGTCTCCTGGTTAAAAAATTTAGTGACTCCAATTTTTCCTCTCTATTATGTCTCCCCTACTACTTGCTAAAAGTGCTGATTTGGCACTGGAATCTGAATTTGCACATTGTAATAGTCATTAAGCAACAGTAATGTGTAGTAATCCCTTTACCATAGACTTTCTAAATTCTTCATTCCCACAAGCTCCTGGAAGGCCAATGCTGTAAAGCTAGGATATGCTTCTTACTTGAAGATTTTGAAACATTAAAAAAGATGCACAGCACACTATGCAAAACAGCCCAGAAATTATTGTAAAACTATTTTCTGTCTTGTACAATAAAGCATGACAGAAAGAAAAAGTTCCCAGAAAAATGGAATAATGGAGAGTAATATAATCTGTGGGGCTTGTGTCTTTCATGAGCTATTTTTAATGGGCCAGACAATGAGGTCATTATTTCTGATATTGAAACTATGATTTTATACAATCAGCAGAATGCTATTAAACAAGGACCTAAATAAAGGGACTTGGTCATTCACTCTATGGAGAAAAGAAAATATAAAATATTTTTTTCTCCCTTATAAATTTTCACTGGATTGGAAATTCAGCAGGTAGCCAAATGTGTGCCACAGAAATGACTTATTCATTGGTTCAACACACAAACTAAAAAGTTGAGGAAGTGAAATGAAAATCTGAGGGGAGAAAAACATCACAAAATCAATAAAATGGGGTTTGGATGCAAAAAACATGAAAATTTTCATTCAGTTGGAATTGATAGGTTTCTTTTTATTTCCAGATACAGAAGAATTAAAAATAAATATAACAAAATAAAGGGGAAAAAGCATACATGAAAAACTACTTATTGGAGACATTAAAAACACCACAAAAAGCATGCAGCAGCATTTGTCACCTCTCTCCAGAGTAAGCTGATTAAAGCCTCATCTGGGACAGATTTCCCCTTGTCATGAAACCTGGAAGAAAGACTTGAGATCAGGTTTCTCTCCTCTGGACTCCCAGCCTATGGAGTCCCATTCTTCACAGTGAATATTTGTATATAATAACAGCTAAATAACTAAAGAATAGGAATTTGATTGTTCAGTGGAAAAAGTCTCCTTAGAAGAAAGATATTCACTCCCTTTCAAAATCAGGTAGAGTTTTGGGGTCTTCAATGTGTTGGGCCAGTATCCTAATCACCAGGATTATGAGAGCTGGAATTACTTCAGCATATGCTCCTTTTGAATCCAACTCAAAAAAAAATTGAAACATTGTGCTTGGAGAATGCTGAAACTAATCTTTTTGACATTGCCAAAGCTTTTTTTTTAACTTTTTTCTTTTTTTGGGGGGTTGGTGTTTTTTTTGGTTGCTTTTTTTCTTTGCTTGCTTTTCTTCAGTCAGATCTGTTCTTTCAATTTGACCTAAATTTGCCATTGGTTTCAAGTACAATTGTGAATGTTTAATTCAGAAACAGAAAGTGGCTAAGCCAGAGTCAGGGCTGGTGTCAGAGTCCCTCTGACTCTCAGCCCGAACATCCTTTGTTCCTTTACTCTCCATACCAATCTACCCTGCTAGAGCTACAGATCTCTGTCAGCTTTCAGACATATGCCTCTATCAGAAGCTTGATTTTATCTCACACTTAGGAGGTCAAGGAAAAGCAGTCTAGTCTAAAGCTAACCTTTTGGCAAATTTCCCATGAAATTCTGTAAAAACTTGTAAATATATTCTTGAGTACCTGGTGCATGAACTCCCTTAACTATGTACCTGAAGCCACCTCATGAGGTGAGCAAATAAGGTTGCTTTGCTGGCTCTCTAATACCAGAAGAACTAGAATCAGAATCAGAACCGGAAGAATCCCTGAGTTTGAAACAACACTGACAGTCAGGGTCTGCTGTCAGGGAAAAGGGTTTTACAGCATCCAGCTAATGAGAGAGGACCTGTATTAAAGACCCAACCCTCTCAAATGAACACACCAAGACTGATTTCTGCCTAGCTCTTTTTGGTGCTACATCCTGATCTTTTTCAGCACTGTTTTTTCCATGTACTTTCTGGTTTGTTCCTGTTTTTTGAATACTCTGGGACATTAATATCTGTGTGCATTGTGTTGTGAACATCAAAGGCATGGAAGAGGCCTCACTCTGTATCTACAGCTGAGGATGGGATTGCAGTTGCATTAACTGATTTCAAGTCTGTAAACTATCTGGGCAAAAACATTTAACACCTGCAACAGTTTAATGGTAAGCACAGTTAAAAGACTTCCCCTGACTTTGCTTTAGCTCAGCCCTAACAAAGGAATGACAACATACAAGTTCTAGCAAGGGAATTATTTATTGTTATGGGTAGGGCTGGACCTCCCGGAAACTGGTGGGTGTAACAATCACCCCTCAATAGACAGAACTTAAAAAAACTGTCATGGTATTCTATGGAACTGTTTACTCAAATATCAGAGACCTCATTAACTCTGCACTGACAAATTATTTAGACATTTTTTCAGGGATCAAGGCTTTTAAATTTGTTTTAGTGGAGGTCTCTATCTTTGAGAAACAGGAAAAGTACAGGACAACACAAATACATGGCATAAATTGCATGAAAATGGTTATCCACAAATGGAAGCATGAGCATGATAGTAAACCAGAAAAAGCAGTGTGATGCACAGACAGATAGTGTTAGGGAACAAGTTTACTATGCTGGAGAACACACACTATAAATTGGCCAGAAAGGATGAGTTGAAGTGACCCTGAGTATGAAAGAAACTAGCTCAGAGGTAAAGCAATGCTAGATAATAGAGATATCTGAGTACCAGATAATAGAGAAGAATGTGAACTGAAGTGCAGGCAATCCAGCACTAAAACAAAAGATAGGAGATGTGCATCCAAAAGACATAGAAGATGCCTTTTGAGGAAGAGAAAGGACAAGACATGCATATCAGTATCAGAACAAAAAAGAAAAAATTTGGAGCCAGGTCATGGTTGTAGGCTCTTTCATAGGAAATCCATCATGTGTGACAGTCAGGGCCATCCAGGGCACAGAGGGATGTGCAGTCAGCCAAGAGGACGGGAACACAATGTGGACCCCAAGTAACAAAGGAACTGGGAAGGAGCAACAAAGATCTGCTGATCATTCTTCATGCTGGAACAGGCAATACTGACAAAAATAAAACCAAATAAAACTGATACTATAGACCAGCCTCCCAAAAGAAGGAGCATGCTGCAGGGATGTGGAGATACAGAGCCTGGGTTTAAGAAAGCAATCTGCAGACATGTTTTTTGTCATCGCTGTTTGTAACACAGGAGGTGATTCAGTGATGTTGGTAGTATCACTGCTCTCAAAATCCTGGAGAAGATGCTATGGAGGCAGGAGTAACACTGGTGATCCTGGGGTCTTTTGAAATTGATGGCAATGATTTTGCAAGGAGATCATGAGACACTTGTCTGCAGTTTAGGCATGTAAATATCCCCTAGTCTAAACCATGTTCTCCCAGTAGTCAGTAGCGAAAAAGTGCCCTTACAAAGGATTTATCTCATCTGTCTGGGGTGCTCATTTTAATATGGAATGATTTGTCTTTTTAGAGAGACCTTTCTGTCAGATATAGAGGGAACTAAATGGTTTAAATTTAGACAACAAATGCCTATACAAAATTTTATCTATATATATGTATATGTATGGATTCAGATTAGATTTAAATATAGATTTTACTTCTGTTTGCGATTGTAAATAACAGTGTCAGAGAAGCTGCTTTCTAATAGACTTAATATTTCTAGAGGAAGGCATCATCATCTGCATGCACTGTGACTTAACCTGCATAGATATAGCATGTAAATATTTTTGCTTTCAATGACTAAAGTCGGAGGGCAAAAGAAGTGAGAAAAACACTTTGAAATA
Organism: Trochalopteron elliotii; assembly: GCA_024734555.1. Taxonomy (NCBI): domain Eukaryota; kingdom Metazoa; phylum Chordata; class Aves; order Passeriformes; family Leiothrichidae; genus Trochalopteron; species Trochalopteron elliotii. Next base: position 2,489,253 of record JANPWX010000070.1, read on the forward strand.
TTGAGATTTCAACATTTTAATTGTTATAACATCTGACCTTTCAAGTGCTAAAAATGTGAAATTTGAGATTATTTTTGCTACTAATAACATTTATGTTTACATGTCACACTTGAAGCTCTCAACACACTTACATCGAATGTTAAGTATTGCCAATAAGTATTTTCAAACAAATTCCTGAAAAAGAGGCAATTTAGGTTGAAATCATCTGCTGTAATTCGAATGTCTACCATTTGGACATTTGAATCCAGTGCATTTACAAAATGTTCTTTTTACGTTTGCTAATAGATCCCTTCTCCTAAGGACAATTCATCTTTGCTAAGACAGGCATTTATAACAGGTCAGAAGAATGGCTTTCCACCTATTTTCCTCCATGCAGTATCAATCAAGCCTTAGGTAATTGTCTCAGACAATTATATATATTAAGTGTATAACTTTTCAATATCCAAAATGAATGAAGAGAGTCCTACTCTATCTCAGAAAGAGTCAGATCTCTCAAGTATATGGTTTCCCCATCCCCATGAGGTCAGAAAGTGATGTTGGAGCAGAGCTGCAACATCGAGTCCAGCATAACATTTTCTGTGCTGTGCTGCCTCCTGTTCCCATCCCTCTGTTTACAACCACAAGCAAGATCAAGTCCAATTTATGTAGCTATTTGTATGCAAATTAGAGGATATTTTCAGATGCATTCAGCTCCATGTAGGAGGCAGGCAGCATTTAAAAATGTGTTTTTTCCCAGGATGATAGGGAAGTTTTCAGTTTCTATTTTGTTCATCCTGCATTTGTTGGCAGGATGTTGTTCCTGACGCTGATTTATAAGCATTTTAAAGCCCAGTGTGTCATACACTTCCTTGCATCCAACAGAGACTCTGTCTGAGTTTCCTCTCTTTCTCTGAGCTCTGCATCTCAGCCTCTCCATTCTCCTTGCTGGGCCCAGATGTCTCCTCTGTCTCCCCAGCCACAAGTCTCAAGAGCCTGCTCCAAACTGGGCACACATCCAATTCTTTTGCACCCCACCTTCTCCCATCACTGCCTTATAGGCTCACTTACTTTATCTCACTGTCCATTATCATTCCTGTATTTCCAGGTCTCCTATCTGCCACCTATGACAATGTCTATGCTGTATCAATCTTAGCTTTATTTCTGCTCAATCTTGTCTCTTTCTATGTGTATTTCTACTTCCAGTATCACTATTTCCTGCCCCACACATCTTTGCTCTTTTCTATCCCTCCCCACATATCTCCCTCACAAGACAATTATTCTCTTGGTTCTTCCAATGTTTCCTCTCTCGTATTCATCCATGCATTGAATTTTAGAAGACTTAGTTATAAGCAGGAAAAAGTGGATGTTTCTTTTCCAAAATCCAAATGTAAGAAACCTTTTTATCTTGATCACACCAAAGTGAATCTAAAGTAACCTCAGTGGAGGTTACTGAAGTCAGTGGAGGTACACTAGCAGGAAATAAAAGTATGATGGTTGTACAGATCCCAGCTACTTGCCTCAGCTCTCTAAACCCCTAAAACTCTATGCATAATGTAAATTAGTTTGTGTCAGGAAATGGTTCAGGGCAATAGAATTCATAATCTCCCAATATTGTTGGAGCAGATCCTGGCGTGATTCCGGTACAGAATAGCACTCTCCCAAATAGTTCTCTCCTGAGCACAAGTCAGGAACCATGCTCAGTTTGAATGCAGACACCTGGTTTGGAAGGTAGAAGGTTTAATTGTATGGTCAAAGGCCATTCCATGCCAGCTGGCCTCTGTGTCATAAAACTGTCACAAACACATCTGATGTTCTTAAAGCTGTATCCTTACACACACTCCACTGTTTCACACTAAGGTCCTATCTCTATTGGACAGACCTTAGTAAACCATTCCACTCTGGAGCACACAAATAGTTGTCTTGGTAAGCACATCTCAACACAGAATAATCTACACTGAGGTCTAGATCCAGCCTGGACTACAGCTAGCCCACACCTCTTCAGCCAAAGAACATTTTGAAGCACTCCATGATCAGTGAGAAAGGCTAGATATGAGTGAAGGGATCCTCTCCAGCTGGGAAGGGCAAAAGTCAGGGTCTGGCTCCTCCTGACCACATAGAGGAAAGTACAGGACCCTTGGATGGCAGCTACGAGGTCTCTGCCCCCTGCTACCACAACCATTACCTCCTTTCACAGAGATTTCAAGTTCTTCTCACTTTTGACATAGCCATCCTCTGTCCTCCTGCAACATACCTCTAGTCATACAGTCCAAAGCAGGAGTCCCATGACAGGTCTCTACTGGCCAAAGGCTTTGTCTGACAGGTTTTTGCCAGTCATACTGACTTCCTAATTACTGCAGGTAAACAAAAATTATCTCCCAAAGGTGAAATTTTTATACATCAGTTGCTGTGGGCTATTATTTACTCATTATATTTACTTTCACACAGTTGCATGTTGTCTTTCATACCATAATGACTGAAAATAGACAAATTACATGTGTTTTGTTTTGCACTACAGACTTTAATTTTCTGTTAGATTGAAGGACCAATCTTACACCAGTCAATAACATACAGGCCCTTATTTAAGTATTTTCACCAAGAAACAGTTTATTTCAGTAGTTAACAAGCACTCAGCAAACTGTCCTAAGACAAAGCTAAGGGCAAGTTAATGGTGTAATAAATCAGTCATTACATTAAATTATCAGTTTTCACTGTACAGTATTATTGCTTTATTGACCCCTACTTAAAGATTTATCACAGTAGTATTTTATTGTGGTTATAGGACACATGGTTGTAATACTATAGGGTGTAGTTTAGCTTATGCTTCTGTTTGACTTTTAATTTCATTTAGTGCTTGCTGTGGACAAAGAGCCAAAAGTGTTGGAAGCACAACATATGAGGACAGAGAAGGTCACTTTTGCTAAATGGAAGCAGGACAGTAGGCACTGGGGGAGTGAGGGTACCAAAGGGATGCCTCTTGTTTGACTCTGGGCTGTAAAGCAAATACAAGACTAATGAGGCTGTAGACAAGGACTGCTTCTACAGTTTTCCCTGTGCAAGAAGTACTAGTCCCAGCTCTGAAACCAGGCTATTTCCTCTTTCTGTCTCCACCAATCAAGGGTTACTGTTTCCTCCTATCTGACTGCAGATCGACTTTAATTATTATTTCCTTAAGTGTTTCCATCAAATTGACGCCAGGTTCCAAGAAAAGTACTGTGCCAGTTCTTCTGCAAAGAAACTGGCTTGCTTTGGCTGTCACTACAAAGATGTCACATGCATCTGTACTGGAAAATATGAGTCAGATCATAAACTATAGCAAGAGTGGCAAAGAAGAGAATAAGACTGTAAAGCCAGGGACCACCTTGGCAAAAGTGAGGATGTCCTCACCTGTAGTAGGAGAGAATTTATTTCTTTATTACCCTTTTTAGGACCCTCTTCTATGTCAGATGGCCACCCCACCTTAGAACAGCAAAGGCCATATGTAATTTAATTGCGCAGATGTGGCCAAAGTAATTGAATCCTCCTCTATCTCAAAAAGAAGTTTTAAAAATATTAAAAAAATTAAGTTAACCCATAAGAGAAATGAGGAGCTCACAGATAACATCATAGTTGGGTACTTGGAGAAGTGGTCAGTATACTGGGAGGCAGGACTTCCTCTCAGGAATTTTAGCTGGGAAAGCAATCAGGCAGGAACCTTATGAAAGTCAAATGCAAAGCTGTATTGGGGAGGAATAAGCCCATGCTACAAAACACACTGGAGATCCCCCAGCTGGTAAACAGTTTGCAAAGAAGGACAAGGAGGTCTTTTTGGACACCACGCTGACCACTAGTGTCTCCTTGTGTAAAGGAAAGCCAGTATCTTGGGCTACACTACTGTGAGGTTGGCCAGTACATCTCAGGAGGAGGTCTTTTTCCTCTGGTCAGCCCAGGCAAGACACATCTGGAGTGTTGGGTCCACTTTTGGGCCCTTCAGTGCAAGGGAGACATGGGCACACTGCAATGAGCACAGCAGAGGGGACCAGCCTGGTTGAGAGCTGGAGCACATGGCATACAGGGAGAAACTCTGAGACTTGGGACTGCTTGCCTTCAGGAAAAAGAGGTTGTTGCTGTCTACAAGTGCCTCATGGGAGAGCACAGAAATCTTTAAGCTGGTCCTTGGAACTGATCCTGCTTTGAGTAGGAGGTTGAACTAGAGGCAGATCTCTCTTCAACCTGAGTTATTATTTTTCATGTGACCCTGTATGAAGGCAAAGACAGAGAGAAAACCTGTGTGTGCAGAGACATCCCTATCCACATAGTGGAAGGAGAAGTAATCTTTTCCTCAGCTTATTTCCTCTCCTGTACAATGCCAGACCTGTGGGCAGGAAGATGAGATGATAAACAAGAGTTGATGAACAAGTTCATAAACTCAGTTTCTGTGAAGAGCATTGAGAGGGCAGAGAGATGGAAGTTGCCCCTTTGTTTTCCCTCAAAAATAATGTGGAAAAGTTAGGAGGCCATTCTGAAACCACCAGTTCTAGAGGAAGCACTGTAAGCATCTAAAGAAACATGGTCTCAAGGTCTGTAGAAAGCATGAAGCTTCTCTGACTTCTCAGCAAGAATTTTTGGTCAAAGTTCATTCTAGAGATTAAAAATAAAACAGGCAGGGAGGGAGGGTGAGGAAGAAGAGAAACAAAATGCTATTTTCCAACTGGAGAAACTACATGGGGAAAATTTGTCAACAAAAGTTCCTCAGTTCCTTCACAGGTATTTTGCTTTATTGTGATATCAGTTGGAAAAGACCACTTAGAAAAGCATGACATCCAATGACACCCTATGTAGCCACATGCCAAAAGTGCTGATGCCTGTTTGTTATCTGCTGTAAACAAAAATACATAATGAGCAACTCCACTAAGTGGTACAAAGGAATGAAGAATCAGTTCTTTAAGATACTGACAGAAGGCAGGCAGTGAAAGTGGCATTTTGGACATCAACATAGTTATATAGTATCTCTACAAGAACATATATAAAGACAATTTTTCTATTTACAGAGTTTTTCAGTTGACTTTTGTGCGATTCAGGATCCTCAATTGCAGGGGTCAAAAACAACTGAAATACATGTAGACATTATTTCAAACCTGCAAAATTCTTTTAAACTGGCTCTGTCTGGTAGCAAAACGTACCCAACCCCTGAAAAAAACATTCTGGTGGTTCAGCCTGTGCTGAACACCAAATTTCTTGTGCTTTGCTGATAGCCCTACCCAAATGAGACATTTAAAGTTAGCTTGAGGTATGTCTACATGATCAGCAATCACAGGAAGAGATGTCATGAAATACAGCCCCACTCAGCTCCATGCATAAGGGATTATCCTTTAAAAGACACATTGGTGGCAAACAGATGTTATCTCCACATGCATTCCACCTCTGGATTTTACTAATCTATGAGTTCAGAGCTTCAGATCACAGCCAGAGCCAATATATAGAGAGACATCAAATCAAGTTATCACAGCAAGACTTTTGGCATTATTAACATTTCATGGTAGTTGGAAAGTGAGACATAAACATTCAGTAAAGAAAATGGAAAAATGAAATCAATTTTCTTTCTTTATCAATACTTCATCCATTATTATCATCTTTACAACTTTTTATCTGACATACTTTAGTCCTGTCTAGAGGCGTGGGAAACAGAGAGAAACAGAACAGCCAAAATTTTAGGACACTTTCTTTGAAATATCAAAGGCTTACAAAGAGAATGGTATATTTTTTGCATGTTGATCCAATGTGCACAAAATCTATTAAATTGTTGCTTTTTCTAGCCATTCTATATTTGCAAGCACATTTTCTTTAAAAATGGTCTCTGTTTGCCTTAATTCGCTTCAAGGATAGATAAAAAAATGGCAGCTACTACAAGGAAAGAGTTCGCATAATGTCAAACAAAATAGTCCTAATCCTACATAGAAGCAAACAGGAGAAATATGTGGGGAGTTCTCAAAGGACCCTCCTGTATCCTCCAAATTCCTGAAGTAGTATTGTTCAGAAAATTGGACCAGTTGTTGGATTGTCTTCAACTTCCTTTGAAGGACCCTTTTAAAAATACTTTGCTCTTAAACAAAACCTTCAGGGACTTCAAGCACAGAGAATTCTTTAAAAGAAATTACCATATTTTCCATGGGGAAGCATACTTGTCCATTAAAATAGTTTAAACGTATTAAAATAAACAATCACAACTGTTTATTGGAAGTGTCAATTATTTCCACAGGAAAAAAATGTCCACAGGAAAAAAGATATTTTTTAATTTGTCTGAATTGCTGTTACATTGCTTCCAATTTTAAAATCCTGGATACTTTCAAACTCTCTAGATTTGGGACCAGTGTCTTCTCTCTGGATCTCAAAAGCAGACATCCCAGGTGCAGACCTGCTGCCTAACACTCTTTCTAAGCAGCAAGAGCCCAGAATCCAGCCATCTGAAACAGCTGGTTTACATACAGTCAGCAAGACTTCTCCTTAATCCTTGAGGGCATGGAAAAGGAAGTAAATACATATTTTGTGAATGTGATCTTTGCCAGTGCACAGGCACACGCCTTATTATTCACAGGCACAAAGATTATGATCCCTGGCTCCTGATTCCCATGGCAGCCTGCAGGCAGCAGTGTCCTGTGACTTTGCTCCTGATTTGGCTTCTGACAATGAACAATGAAAAGTAAAACCTTGTTCTGCCAGACTCACAGGCAGAGCAGAGCATGATGTCACTGGCAGTGGCTGCTGGCTCAGCTCTCATGCTCACAGGCCCAGTCAGAGTTGATGGCTGTTGCATTAATATTTTGCATATTGGCTATAAATACCATGTTACAAATTGTCCGTGACACCTGGAGCTGTGCTGTGCTGTGTGGATGTGCTCAGCTGGACAAAACACGTCACATTCATTCTGCCTACAAGACAGATAGAAAAAGTAAAGGAAAAAAGTCTGGAAAATATAACTCATATATATAGTTTTATATTGTAGTGTGTAAATGCCCATGTGAAAAAACACAGAACCTTGAACAAATGCAATTTATTATTCACGTCTGACTGCTTTTCTTGAAGTCTGGTCACTAATCCATCTTCCTTGGGAGCACCTCTTAATGTTTCAAACTCTACTCAGCTTTTAACAAACAGTTTAAGAGCAAGTTTTTCATCTCCCACTTCAAATGCAGGCTTTATTCCATATAATTACACTTTCCTGGGGTCTGGAAATGAGTCATATTTAGTTCTGGAACAGTGGAAGATATTAAATTCAACACAGTACAATTCATTCAGCCTGCAATTTCGAGCTCCATCACATCAGAAAACTAAGAACCACAATTAGAACATATCTAAGCATTTTTATTTCTTTTTTTTCTCAGTGCTATGCTAAAGAACCAAAAAAACCCACAAAAAACAGTTGCTATTCTGTATGGAAAAGCTAGCATCATTTAAACAGTTACTAGAAAACTTAAGTCACTCTTCAGTGACTTAAGTGACAAACAGTGACTTCCTGGTTGGCTGCATATCTGATACTAGGCAAGGCTGCTCAGATTCATACTTTGCATTGCAACATTCCACAGCAGCCAAAAAGAGAAGAGAAGAGAACAAAAAACTGTCATCATATCACTGTATAATTTTATAGTGCAATCACTCTTGTCACCCCATTTCCAAAGCAGTCCAACAGAGCTATGAAAGGTGGGGAGAGGGGCAATACAAATCATCAGAGAAGGAAATAGCTCCCATATGAAGGCTCATCCCAGTGGACTATGTGAAGCATATGACAAAGGTTTGCAAAATCCTAAGTACTATGAAACAGATTAAATAAGCCATGAGAGTTATTATTGCTCATTAAATAAGAACTAAAGAGTTCCCAGTGAATTTATCCAGACAAATTTTAAAAGTAACCAGAAGGAAGGAAATGCTTTCTTATACAGCACAGAGTAGCATCCTGGCATTCACTGACAGCCTGTGGAAAGAGACACCACAGGAGAAAGGGTTTAAAAAGTGATTGACTGAGTGTATATCAGATAGGTGGCACGTCTGTATAATCATCTGCATGCAACTCTCATCTCCAAAGCCCCAAAGCAGCTGATTTCTGTGAGCTGAGGAGTATAGCAAATTCAAGGTCACTCTGTTCACATCCTTATCCTGTCACCCTTTCCCCCAGCATCTGTCACAGGTTGTGATTAGAGGCAGGAGGAGAGATTTCTAGGCTGACCCAAACATCAGCATTTAAGACTCAAAATGTATATTTGGTTGAGTGATGATAAAATTATTTTGATATCAAGTGTCTGAACACAGAGGGAAGGAGAACCCAGGAACTACTCTGGAAGGGAATGGAAAAGGGAAAGTGAGCTTTTAAGCTCCTTTCTGTCAATTCACCTGGGGACAGCTTGACTGCATAAGGCATTTAGGAGGGTACTGGAGATTTATATTTGTGTGCCTGCATCCTTTTCTGAGAACAAAGGATACATATATGCACAGAGTATACATATGAAACTTTCTTTTTCAATGAGCTGAATAGCAGATATTGGCTTAAACAGCCTAAAAAATTATCATATATTTTATCTCACCGTCCTATAAAAACATATAAAATGAAGCAAGTACAGGACAGGTGGGAGGGGAAGGGCAGGGTTTTACTGCCAACTCACATCCAGACAGCCACCAGCAGAAAACATAGCAAGTTGCACATTTGAAAATGGCTAGTTCTGCTGGCTGAGCTGCCAGGAGGACTCCTGCCTCCTCCACTCAACTGACAAAATTATTCCATGCTTTTCCCTGCTCCTACCTCCCAGAATAATTTGATGGAGCCCATGTGTGCTGTAAAGTCGATAAAGCAGGTGGACTGGTGAGGTCAGGTACCAGACAGAGGTATACACAAACTGAGTTTGTTGATGGCTCCAATTGCACCTCGTTTTCCCAAAAGTCAGTGGAGGCCAGTTAAAATAAGGCTGACATGATGGTGAAAGAGTGATTACCCTGATTTCTGCCAGCATCCCTGGAAACACGGCTCATAAAACACACTTTCATATGAAAGTCTTCAAGGATTCAACAAGAGACAGGAAAATTAATCTTTTCTCCATTGGCATCTTCTATTTTGCTAAAATGATGAAACCATACTCCTTGAGTTCTTCTGAAAGTTAAAGACTTTTATTCAAAGAGGACCTGACTCTGCAATCCAGTCATGTTGAGTAACATTTCAAGGGGATTTTGCTGTGACAGCTTGAACAAAAATATAATGTTTTCCTATGAATCCAGCCAGCAGAACGGGTCTTTCAGCTTTTGTCACTGCTGTTGCAATTTTCAAGCTGGCAATCAGGGGCAATATGAAGTGTCAAGTGAAATATTTTGTATCCCTTATTCAACAGTATTCTGGAAACTACATGCCATGCCAGCTTAGGGGACCCATTTCTTAGCGTAAGAAAAGGGTTACAATAATAAACTTTACTTCCACCCTAAAAAAAACCAAATGCATGGCACTCCACTGCTAGAATGTGGAAGCAAAAAGCTGTGAGGTTGCACAGCATAAAGCTGCCAAAATTATTCTTTTCAAAATCTATCTTATACTGTTATCACCTCCACAGTTCTGCACCTCCAAAACCCAGAAAAAATAAAAGCAGTTTCATAAAGGGCTTCTCCTTGCAGATCAGGTAGAGATCAGGTAATTTGATGTTCCCTTATAGACTGTTTAAGAAATGTTGTCTCAAGTAGGAAAGCTTTCCCCTTAGGTCTTTTTAAAGACTAAAAAACAGTACATTGTAAAAGCAGAAATAACCTTAACATAGGTGATCTGAATGGAGGCCATTTCTTCTAAAAGCATCCCATAAACCCTTTTCCTGTAGCACTCCAAGGAGGCATCTCAGGGCCCACCTCACATGGAAGGGAACTAGGAAGATTTGGGTTGGTTTTAACCAGGGCAGTGGTGGTGGCAGCAGGATCATCACCCTTGGGTTGCCATGGGACAAATTGCAGAGTTCAGAAAGAGAAAGGGTCACTCCTGCAGCATAGGGTAGAGAGCTGGTGCTCCGCTTGATTCTCCTGGGAAGGCCAAGTTTATGTCTGCTCACCTCAGCCCCACAGGGAGAAAATAGGAAGCAAAGCACAGCACAGCAATAAGAATATTTTTTCAGACAAGGGATTTTCTTATAGGCTCTGCAGCCTCTGTGTTTTCTTCAATGTCCTTGGTGTTCGTAGCTATAAAATTCCTCATCATGAGGTTTTTAATGCAAGACAGACTTGCCTACAAAATGTAGAAAAGCCACTGTTCATCTCATAAATACATGAAGCAACTGATATGTTATGGTGCAATCCATGCCTCATCAAGCATTAATGTATTCCTTGTAAACACATATTCTTTATTTAGTTAGGACAATAACAGTACCACGTGCCAGACTCACCATTAAATCCCGGTTCTTCTATTTGTAATGGGCTGTAGCAGATGTTTTATCCTCAAAGAATATCCTTCATTCCATTTTCAGTGCTAAACACCCCCAAAATCCTACATTATTGATCTGAACCAGTTTTCCCTCATTGCCTTTCAAATTGCCACACAGAAAGCACTTTGCTGAAGACACGTGAATAGCTGTTGGTAGGTGAGTGATTTATATCCTGGCACAAGAATGACTGAGAATCACATCAGTGATTTAAAATGTAGCCAGTGACGGAAGGTGGGAGGGTGGGAGAGGGGGAGAGAGGGAGAGGAAAAGAAAGGAAAAAGCTTCATAAATTATGAACACATCATCATAAATCTCTCTTAGACTATAAACATCTCGCACTTTAGTAGCCTGAACCAGGGTTGTTTCAAAACCACTGCTGCTCAGGGCAGCCACATGCCCTCAAGTTGTGGCGGCCTACAGCTGGCCTGTAGGCCCCACAGTTATAATTAATTACAATCTTATAACTGAAATTTGATTGATTATATAATTACCTTAATTATGTAACTCAACCAGAAAGCCCCTTTGGAAAGCAGGCCCAGGCTGTTGGAAGTTCAGACTGCTATTGACTGGTTGGCCAGGTGGCAACTGGCTCAGACAATGAGAATTGGCTGCACGTGCCTTACCATCTATATAAGGAAAAGAGATCTTAATAAATCAGGCTGTTGCTGCCTGACCTTCACGTGTGTGTCGCGTTCCTGCCTCCCACTGTGATATCAAGTCAAGGGTGGGCTGAGGCCAAGGCGAGGTTTGAAGAAGTACAAGTGCAGGGATGGTTTTAAGGGCCACACCAACCCTCATGCAAATGCCACCTTAGAGTTCTTCATTAAGGCATCAGGAAACACAGTTTCTACCCATTAGTCCTGTGACCATGTTAGGGTGGTTGCCAGAGCTGAGGTGGGCCATGGGCTCTCTGCATCTGCCTCCTTTTTATCTTGTTTTGCACGCTGTGCAGTGAGACCAGGAGAAACCAAATAAACTGCAGTTCAGTTAGTTTCATTTTATTTGATTCTTTTAAAAATAATGGCACCATACCTTCCAGAGACTACTGTGTGTAGCTCAGCCAGGGGTCTAGTAAACATGTCTTCTCCTAAGAGCCTACCAACAAGATAGATAAACCAACCTGCAACTTTAGATCTGGCACAGCCTTCTAACCTGTCCACATGAAGTGTTGTGCAGCTTGGCTCAGAGCACAGTATGTCCAGCCTGCTTTCTAGAAAGCCGGTCTGCAGTTGAAAGTACAAGTTTATAAAACCTTGTCTCCAATACACATAAGCCACCAAATCCATTGGCACATGCCACCCTGTCTGTATGTGCCTGTGTTGAACATCACCCTGTGGGTGAGACAGAGCCAGAATGTGCCATCAGGAGGAGAAGAGGTCTCTTTCTATGCTTTTATTAGGTTTCATTGAAACAAGCTTCATCTGCATTTGGGAAGCTGAAATGTGAATAAAAATAACTCCTCTCACAAATCAAACAAATAGGTATTTCCCTGAATATTATTAGTGGGATTCAGCTCAGCAGAATAAACCCACAACAAATATAATCAGAGATACACGGAGAATGTCTGTTGATAAACTGCACTGTAATTTTATTTGATGTTTTCTTATAAAATTGTGGGTTTCTATCTGCAATAGTTTGATTAAGGGGTGTCTATATATTTAGTAGCAGCAGTGTTGCATTTCATGTCTAGACAGCTTTGTGGACATCAGGTGAAGTGTTTCTCCTTCATATGCTTTTATGATTCAGAAAAAAAGTGTGTTTTCTATTAGTGCTTTCAGACAAGATGCTAATTGATTTTCAGTTTACTCCTGTCGTTTTCTGATTCTTTCTTTGACTGTACAGAGTTAAACAAAATTATTTGTTTTACTCTGGGTGATTTACAGGTAAAAAAATTTTTGGCCTTGTTTTTCAAACCTATTTTCTGCTGAATGTGCCATGCTGATTTTACTACTGATTTGTATTAGACGAGTTTATATTTCACATGGAAACTATATGGGCTTAATCACTTATCCTTGATACTTAGATGAATTATACACTACACAGGATAACTGCATCCTATGTATTATGCAGTATCACATATGACAGTGTGCAATGTGTGTTGTGATACGTAATTATTCAGTAAAATGCTAAATATATAGCATTATGAGACTGCTAAAAAAAGGCAGCATTACTGGATAACAAATTCTCCATTCTCAGCTAAGAGACAGGATCTGGAGGGTCACAGCTGTAGTCTGGAAATTCATTTAGGCACAGCTTATTCTCAGTCACCTCATATGTGCACCTCATGCCACTGCCAAGCCAGTTTTGCCTCGTGTTGCTTGTCAGCCTGTGCCATCCTTCCTTCAGACTGTGCACTCGCTTCATGCAAAAATGGCCCCATCTACTCTTATTCTAAAGAAATTTTAATTTTCTCTGTCCTCCCTCTAACAATAAATCAGTTTCCTACCTTCCCACTAATCACAGCACCTCCAGCTTTGAGGTGTTGCTGACAAAATAACTTGAGATGAGACATCTATCTCATTTTCATGGAGTGAGACATACCAGCAAAAAGATTCTGAGTTCTGATTTGGAGGCAGTTGAACTTGTCCTGATTCAATTCCAGGTCAACGACGCTTCAAAATAAAGGCTCGTTTTCAGGATTGGTCCTGATGTATGGAGCAGTTGGTAAAGATTTTTTGGCTTTTTTTTAGCTCAACTGCTTGAGTCTAAAACATATTTCTACTGAAAAAGACAGTTCTGTGTCCTGCTTTTGGGGCATGAGGGGATTTATGATTGTGAAATTACATCTGCTAATGCACAGAGAATCCTATGGAACCTTAATAGTAGTGATTTTGAGCCATTATGAATTTAGAAAAATTACTATCATATCCTTTATTAAGGTAAATCCTTAAATTAATTTGTTAAATTGCCACAATAAAATGTGGTGTTACAGAGGAAAGAAAAAAGAAGCCAGAAGCCACTGTGGGTACTTTCTGAACAAAAACCACTGAGACACCTTAGAATAAACTATATATTCAGCAAATGCAATTCAGGAAATCAGTTGTACCAAAGTCTGCTTTATGGTGATAGGTGATGAAATTATGGCCCTGTTAAAGTCCATGACTGTTTTGCCATTAATCTCAAGTAAGCTGAGATTTCATCTTCTTGGCCTTCCTACTGGAGAAAGAGGCTTGCTGGAGGAATTAGGGTCAAAGAAATGCCACCACAAAAACAATACAGGAAAGCAATATGTAAGCAGAGCTGCTTCAAGTGATAACTCAAACTACTAGTCTACATAGGTTTGGGTACTGACAACAAGTGCACAAATGAAAAGTTCAGTTTAGCTCTGAAATTTTCATTAAATCTCAACAGCACCTCAGTATGGAAAACAAGGCTAATATTTTCTTAATAGAGGCTCTATTATTATACTAGACGTTCTCATTTTCTGCTAAAGTAGAAGAGAATGGAAATTTCCATCTTGTTGGCCTATTGAGGCTTACAGGCATATTTGTGCTTTGTGATGTGGACCAGCTGTTGGAGAAAAAACACTGGTGTAAGTGTGGCATGAGCTTTCTTTGCCCAACACAGACAAAAGGCTGTTCATCTTTCCATTTCTTTCTATTGATCTAACTGGGGACCAGTCCGAAAAATGAGCTGAACACCATTGTCTTCTACCCTTCTGAATGCTGGAAGATATGATAATCATTAGCAAGATACTATAAACATTAGGAATGTTCTGTTAGGACAAAATATGCCTATAAATCATTACAGGCAGAAATGGGGAAAGTTTAGCAACTTATACTTCCAGTTTTGTGCTCAGTTCCCCTGTCCAGACTTCCTCTAGCCAACATAAATGGTCTCCAAGTGCTGGTGTTTACAGCTCAGATGTATGCAGAAGCATTGCAAAGCTGAAAAGAAAAAATTCTGTTGTATAAAGTGCCACAGATATATTTTACTGCAAGGAAACCTTTGTCATTTACAATTTTTTTTCCAGTTTGAAGAAAAGAGGGAGAGAGAAATAGTCATCATAAACTGGGAAATAAATTGAGAGAGCAACACCCAAGTTAAGTCACTAGGGCAAGTCAAGTGTGTCCGAGAGAGGAAAACCCTGTGCCAAAGGAAGATACAGTCTTGCAGAGCTTAACCTTGAAAAAAGAGTCTGGAGAGATCAGCATAGTAACAAAAACAAACATACATGCTGTATAAGGAATGTTGGGTATGAGGGCATCTCAAATATGTGTCTAAAGAGCACAGAAAGTGCAAAAATGAAGAAAAAAAAATGTTCTGTTAGCTGTGGTTTTCCTTTAAACATTAATGCATCTCAAAATCAACATTTCTTACAGTTTCTTCCAGTCGTTAGCAGTGGATGCCAGGAATGCAAATGAGCAGCTGCCCTTCCCAGCCCCTATGTTGGATTTTACATAGTTGAGAGAATCTTTAGACCTTAAAGCATATTTATTCTTTGATTTCTTTTGCTAAAACAGACTGCAGCCTGGGTAAACACTGAGGAGGGCACAGAGCCAAATGGTTTAGTCTACATAGTCAGCTTTTTGTTTCTCCAGCCTTCATTCAGACTTACAGCTGAGCAGTAAGAAGAAGTGGATGCACCCTGGAGAATCACTTTCAACCCACGCAAACAAAGCTGAAATCTGTGAAGTTTCCTTCCCACATCCAGATTCAACTAGTTCAATTGTCAATATATATCTCAGATGATTTGGACAACACATTAAATAATCTGTCAAAAGCACTTGCCAGCACTCCAGTCCCACAAGGTCCAGGTCTGATCTCAGTTCACTTTATGCTAGCACAGGTTTTTTGGCACTAGCAAAGTTTATTCTGATTTCAACCAATATGAAGTTGAACCACAAAGACCAAGGGCCACAGTACCAGCTTTGACTTTGACCATCTCAGATAAATAACTTACTGTACTGTTTCTCACCTGTAACACTGGCTTGAGCTCATACAACCTCAAATCACACTAATAATTCTTCTCTATTAATAACCTTCTGCCCCAAGTCTGGAGCAAGCTGAGAGAAACCGTAAATACTGAAGCACATCTAAGTACATAGCCCACATTTTACGGATAACTCCTGCTTGTACTGCAGACAACATTGTAATGGAGAGGAATCAAATACAAACAAGATAACTGATTTTTAGGTTCTTGATTTCAGTAATTTTAATCATTTTAATGACATTTTACTGTTTGGTTTTCTGCAAAACAGTTCTGTATTTTCAGAGCTTTCTTTTAGGCAGCACTGCTGTAGCTCCCTACAGTCTACAGGAGGTCTGAGTAATTACATTTTCCATTGGGATAAACCTCCTATGTTAGTGTTATTGAGAGTGTAAATAGAAATCAACTGCTGATCACAAGCTGAATTTTGCCCAGCCTGAGACAATGTATGCCTATATTTAAATGGATGACTGCAATATAATTGCAGAGAATCTACTTGTTTTATTTTAGTTGTATGGCATATTACAGACTGAAGCTACTCAGAAGTTTCAAGGAAGACCCTGTGGTGAGGAATTCATTATGGTGTAAAGCAGGAACTGGCAAACCTGGAAGTGTATTCTACCTCTCCCTGAATGACACACAGCACTAGTCAGTCTGCAAATACTAAAGACAAATATATTGGCACTGTCTAAAGTGAGGTGAAGCAGTGAAGAGTCCTACAGCATAGGATCCTTAGGTTCTCTATTTGTATGTCAATATGTGTGGCTAAATATATACCTTTCTTATTTCAGTTTTGGGGGCCTAGGCTTAATACTATTACACAAAAGTTTGGAGATAACAGAGAAAAAAGAGAAGAGGCAATTTACATATCATTTAATTAATTCATATGTATCATATCTACATGCACACTACATACATTAAAATACAGGTTTAGGACTTTTTTCAATCCAAACTAGCTTGAAATAATAAAAAGGTGTGCTTCTTAAATGTTTTATGCAGAAAAATTTGTTTCACATAATTCTATCCATTCACTTTATGCAGGCATATCAAGTTATCTTTTTAGCTTACGCAGTAGGTTGATAAAGTTTTAAGCATGGTGTAATAAGATAACAGAAAGCCTAATACTGGATACACTGTAGGAATAGGGAAGGAAAAGAAGGCCATATTTCAAAAGGCCTTTGAATACTATTTGTGTAATAGATTTGCAGTTGAAGTAAACTATTCCTTAGTATCACCATTATAATGACTGTATTTTCCTAAGGCTTTGTTTCCAAGAGCCTGAAAACAAAAGTCTACACTGTCATTTTCCTCTGTTTGCTATGAATAATCTTAAAGCCACGAACAGATGATCACAGGATGTTATAAAGCAGAATGGTTGTAGCAAATGTGTCTAACCTAGAATATCTGTCCATGAAATATACAGCAGAGGGACAGTCCTCCCATTCTAGGATTGAATCTATATTAAGGCAGAAAATCAAATTTTTTCCATCAAATTCTTCCCAGTAGATTATGCGTTTTGATAGACCACTATTATCTCCTTTTACACTACAATGGATCTGCCCTACATTAGGAGATACCCAATGTTTAGTGTAGGTTATAAGCTTGCACTCTTTAGCACAAATTTCTAGTAATCGTTTTCGCCAAATTTCCTCGAGGGCAATTAGGTTTAAGTCACAGTGACTGACTTTTATTTTGTCTCAGTAGCTACATCTGCAGTGCATTTAAAGCTGAGGTCCAAGCCAGTGTCGGTTTTCCATAATATCCTGTGCTCACATGGGAAAATGAAGAATTGGGATTTACCTTAGCACTGGCTTGAGCAGGACCAACAGAACCTGCCAAGTGGCAAAGTGAGACAGGGAATAAAAAAGGAAAAACAAAACAAAACCAGGCCTCAGCTCTCTGCAAGGCCTTTAGGAAAGCAGCATAGGTGCAGCCAATCCCAATATCTCCTTTTCCTCAGTGTATTAATAAACTGAATGGTACAGCTGTACTGTTGCAGTGCAGCATGGACACACAGGAAGCAGTGGCTGGGATCCCAAAGCAAGCACTGCAGGTGGCTGGGAGCATTCAGCAGGGTGCTTTGCATCAGGGCACTCACAGCACCTGGGCTGGAGCTGGGGCTCTGCTTAAGCCTGGACAGAACAAGCCAGTACCTGTCTGCTCTGACATAGACACAGCCCAGGAGTGGCAGCTGCCCTGACTCCTGCTCAATCACTGACTGGGAGGCAGAGAAGCCTTTGAAAATATAAGTTAATGCCAGAACTGCTAGCAACAGCTTTTAAAATTCTTGCCAAAAGGATGCTTTTTTTATATGCTTGGGGATACACATTTAACAGAAGGGAGGGGAACAAAGAGGATATGAAAAAATGAAAGGATATGGGTTATTTTTTACCTTCAAGAAACAGTGAAAGTGATTATTCTCAGGTTGTTCAGCAGTCCAGGATTGTATCACTTAAACAAAACTGTTTCAAAATCAATATAAACTGTGGAAAATTCTTATATGAACAGTGTTAGATTTTTTTTTATTAGATGAAACAAGGCAGACAGATACCAACTAGAATGTGAAGAGAGCAAAGACTACTAAATGCATCTTCTAGTGTTTAATTTTTTATTTTATTTTTGCTTGGTGAAGTTTGAGTCCATTTTGAAAAGGTGTTACAGTAAATAAAGTGTTGTTAGTAAATCTGTCGACTTTGTAGTAACAGTTTTTTGCCTTCTGGTGAAAACTGGGGGTTTTTTTTCTTCTCTATAGAATTTATCAGCAGTAGAAAGATATAAACCTGCATTCTATTTGTTATTTTAAAAAAGCATTTTTTCCAAAAAATAACATTTGATAATATTGTCTAGTTGAGACAGTACCAAGTTAGGACCTCTTCTGCTTGTCGGCTGTGTTCCTGTGAAACAAGATGTATCATCTCTTCATTCCTTAGTTTCCTGTGTAGCTGACTTTACAAAGTGTTTGGAAAAGTATTGATGTAATACCTGCATTTTGTCTTTACCTAAGAGAAACAGGCTGGAGAAATGTCGCTGGTGTAAAAATTGGTCTGTCATACATTTGAAGGAAAAAGATCAGTGCTGATATGCAAATAAGTACAGTTATCTTTTGAATCTCAGCTGAGATCCTGACAACTGGGAAAACCAAACAAACATTTGTTTTGAAATGAAACTTGAAAACTAATGCAAAAAAATCCTGGATCACTCCAATGCTATTTATACTATTGCTTCTCACAGTAAAAGCATATTTTGGGAATGGTGAATTATACTTACCTGATGTTACAATAGGCAGGGAACCCCCAAATATTACCTGAATACACAGAGCAGTACAACATGCTCACACACATCTTAGTTGAGGAAGCTAAAAATGTACTGTTATTCTCCACTGTGTCCTTTATTTTGCCTATATTTAGCATCAGCTCTGATTTCTCACTTCTGCAAACATGAGTAAAAACACATTTCTAGCTGGACCTTAGTTGTTGAAGACTTCAAAAAAAGCTTCTGCACCCTGATCCAGTCTAAATTCACAGTGTGATTCTGGGATACAGCAGAGCTAGCCCAAGTGGCTGCTGCACAGCCTGTTCTGACTCTCCTCATCCAAGGCACAGAGTTCATCCTGCTTCCCTGGGCTGTCACACCTCTAGGCAAATAGACCTAAATCAGCAGGAAAATATTCCTCTTGCTATTTTAGTAGTTGCTCTGCTCCCAAATGAAGTCCCTGAACTGACATGACACAAGATCATCAGTTTTCTGTGGTAGTCCAAGGGCACAGTGGGATGGAAAGGTGGGAAAAAATAAGCTCTCTTCTCATGGCAGCAGCTGCCAGTACAGTTCATCAGCACCCCAGTAAGTGCACCCTGTGTCCAGCCACCACATGTGCTCCTCAACCCAGCTCTGGGGCAGCCTCCTCCTCAGCTACAACACACAGCCCCAGAGGGAAGGATGTGAGCAGCCCAGAGGGAGCAGGTGGGGTTGGGGAGAAAGGGAGGGAGGCAGGGAGGAACGTTGTCTCCCAGAGGCTCTCTTCATTGCACTAGAAGGATGTGATTTTGAAATGGTGGGGTCAGAAACCTTTGTGCAGCACTGTTGAGCATTTGTAATTGAGGATTTTTGTCTGATTTTCCTTTAATTTTCCTTTGTTGTGTTGCTAAGTACCAGATTGTCCTCTATGACTTGAAATTATTAATATGTACAGGCCTTTAAGATATATAGCTGCTTTTTTCTATTGAAAAGAACTGTTCTATGAATTAGTTCATTCATACTCACAAAGCCTAAATATCTGTAACAAAAATTTCCAAATCATCCAACCCATTTTTTAATTTTTTTCTTCTTTCAA
This sequence comes from Trochalopteron elliotii, assembly GCA_024734555.1. Lineage (NCBI taxonomy): Eukaryota > Metazoa > Chordata > Aves > Passeriformes > Leiothrichidae > Trochalopteron > Trochalopteron elliotii. The sequence continues at coordinate 2,508,907 of JANPWX010000070.1, forward strand.
GCTGTTCCCCCTCCCCACAAATTTTCACCTGTTCATCCTGATTAAGGCTCAGAAAAACCTCACAGATTCTCTTTCAGACATTCTTCCTTGTGCATCTCTGGCTCTGAAGCAACATTAGCAGTAGATAGTGTCTCCTTGTTCTCCTATCCCTTGAACTAGTTGCTGGAAGCAGCTGCCCATGAAGGGACCAGAAGGAACATGAGCTACAGTTTGGATTCACTAGAGCCCCTGCAGGGCTGTCTACAACCTTCCCCACATCTCAGAGAATACAAGTGCTCTGGGACCTGAATCCCCAGACAATTTTTTTAGCAGGAGCCACTCCCCCACTGGGAGAAATCTGAAAAGAAAAATCCAGGACAAGGACTTAAAGAAATGCATTCCTCTCTAGTTTAAAAAAGATGAAGTGCTGCAGGGAAACATTGGTCTCTAGTGGGCACTTTCAAGCTGTGGCAAGTTTTCTTTGTACTTAGGTAGTTGGCAATAGATCATCTACTGCTGTAATAATGGGATTCTGAAGTATGATCCCTGATGCTGGCTTGGAGTTCCTGGAAGAAAACCTTTGTTTAGTTATTAACTCCCTCCATATGTCTTAGAGACAGATGAGAACTACCTTTACAGGTGCAGGTCTCCTGACAAGACAATGACACTTGCTATCTGTTGTGCTGCTGCTGCTGAGACATTTTATATTAAAACTGGCCATCATTAAATTTAGGGAGAGAATTATTTTCATATAGTTCGGGCTAGTTGTTCCAAAATCAGTGGCATATTTTAACCATATCTGAAGTCCCTACTGCTTACAATTAGACTGGAAATTCATTGGGCAAACACTTAGCTAGCATGACAGACCAGATGAGGTAAGAGGCATTCTTTTATCTCTGATGTGAATTATTTTACATTTCCTTACATGGGTGTCATCTTCAAGGTGATGGAATAAAGGAACATGGTCCTCTTTGTAACAGCTGAAGAATGGGAATTTGGGACAAATAGAAGTTTTGCCCAAGTCCCTGTCAGGGGCACAGATACACACAGTGGAGGGAAGTTTAACATACCATTGTATGAAGGAGTGAAAGGCTATAAATACTAGGTAATCAGGTTTCCCTTTTTATGGCTCTACACATCTATCCATTCCTTGGATGCAGGACTTCATTATTTAAAGAAAAATGCTGCACAAAATCATAAAGCTCCAAGTGCTTTTCAGTTGCCTCAAAATCCCCTGACTGATATTAAAACCAAAATATAAAAACAAAATAAAAAAAAAAAACAGAAATGAGACTGAGAAAAAAAGTGTTGCTAGAAATGAAGTGTAGCCTTAGACGAGCCCATGAAGTGCTGAATTACAATGTTTGATAGGCTAGACTTGTGTTAGAGAGTGCTAATAAATACAAATACTCAAAGTCACTAAAAAATGAGGGTGGACATCTCTCCTGATCAGCCTCAGATCAGCTTTAACATAATATTGAGAAAGAAACTGTGAAAGGGAGGCACATCTGGCCAAAACACTTCTGGCCAGCTTTCAGGGCTCATCCTCTGAATATCAGCATTGATACAGCTCACTGTCAGCACTTGGTGTGCTGCATTGGCAGGCAAAGAGAAGGGAACCAGGATTCCAGCAATATCTTGATCCACAAGGAAGTTAATGCTAATCCATGAGAAATGAATTTTCAGACTCAGAAGGGTGAATGCCTGTGCTGTTGGTTAACATTCTCCTTGAAAGCTAAAGCACACCTTTGCCTACCTCTTCACACAAGTTTCTGAGCAAGTAAAAATTAGGATTCATGTGGGTTACAGTTCCTCATTCCATTAATTTTTTTCTCCTGAGCACTGCCGGTCAGTTCAAACTGCACCATCTGTGTCTGTGCATACGCAAGGTATCTCCAGACAAATTTCCCTCAGCTTTCCATCCTTCAGGTTTTCTAAGATTATATTGTGGCCTGAGCAGAGGAGAGGGAGGGGGTGTGGTTGTACCACCAGAGAGATGCCTTGGCTCAATCTACTGGCATGTATTTCTCTCTTTCTCCATCTCTTCTGTCACTTCAGTGACACAAGTAATACACACCTCTATACCATCTATGCACTTGACATGTCATTCCTCACCAGTTTAAAGCCTCCCATGGGCCATTCCTACCACGGGTTAGATATTTAACAGTGCTCAGTAGTGACAGTAAGTCCTGAAACTTATCCCAACACAAATTGCAAGTTTGACTTGGCAAGTAGAGTCCTAGTTTATTGCTTATGACAAAGCTTGTCCTAAAGCTGGACAAGGAATGATTTTTGGTTCAGTGTACTTCACTGGAGAATGTCTCAGAGTACTGTGTGGCTGCTACTGTGACTTTTGAAAATGTACTTCCATGACAAGACACTGGGACATAAGGGATTTTCTTAGGTTCTTTCTCCTCACATCCACTTTCTCATTTTTTGTAATTTCTGTGGCAGATGAGCTGAAAATCAAAATCTTACTGCTGGAGAAAATATACTGTACGTCTGTTTCCAAGTTCAGAAATTATTGAAATCATATTGCTTGTGGATCTACGAAGATATTCCCTTGTTCTAACAAAGAGTAATGTCAGTCCTGTCCTGTTCCTGCTATACATAGTTATATTATTGCTGTTTACATTTCCCTTATTACTTTTGAAAATCATTGCACTTCATCTTGATCATTAAACTGGTGTGACACACAATACCATCTAGCTGCTTAATTATGCATGTGAGTGTTCGTTTTATCAAAACTACAGCTTTCATGAGCAATTCTCTAATAAGGAAATGACTCCTGTGTAGATTTTTTTTGTGAGACACATCGCTGCATGGCTTTGCAGACAGACCCACCACAGTGTTACAACATTTACATCATAGCATGCTGCAGCCTGCCAGAGCATACAGTGAGAAAATAGAAAAATACTGCTGTTATGTCATGCTGACATTGTCTACTGTAAAATTTGTAGCAGCCACATTTCTCCAACAAAGCACAAGACTTACCTTCTCAAAACCAGCCTCATCATGGAGACCAGAACAGAGGAAAACCCTTGGAAGAACTTCCAACCATTACAAAGCTACTGTTGTTTTTCTGTATCTTTGTTGCCTTCAATGTCACAGCTATGCAAAGGCACTGGGGTAGAGGGAAAAATTTCCTCTTTACCAAGGTCAAGAGGAACTACTTCTCCAGTGCAATGACCCAGTATTCTGAGTCCAGACTGAAGTCAACTGACCTTCATACCAAAAATCACCCCAGATGATACTACTGGTGGTTTCAGCATGCAGCTAATGGTTGAGTACTCCCTTTTACTCCAGAAGTTGGCTCTGTGGATACGGCAGGACACTGCATTGCCAGAGTCTGTACTCTTGGCACTGTGAGGAGAGAGTGAGTCATTCTGTCCAATTGCTCTCTACAGCTTTCAACATTATCTGATCAAAATATAAAGAAAAACCTACATGATTTTCCTATAACTTTTGTAGACTGAAGGATTACTTGTCAGCTACCTCTGTCTCCTTTGATTTCTGTATTAGATGTCTATTCTCTTGGACGAGGACTGTTATGCTTCTTAAATTATGCTTCTGCAAAGAAGACCTAAATGATTTGCTTCTTTGGCTCATTAGCTTGTCCTTGCACTTGAGAAAGGACAGCGCTGCTTATGAGTTGAATGCCCACTTCAGCTGATGAAGAATGGCAAAGAGATTAACATGGCTTTATCTCTATTCTGTCCACACTTCATATTAAATTTCTTTGCAGATTAAGAATTATGTAAAATGCTTAAATCACTGCAGAACATTTTTTTGTGTTGTCCTGTGGGTAGTAAGAAATAATACAGCAAAAGGCAGATGGACAGAACAAAGAGTTGAATATGGTAAAGATAGGCAGGACACTGACACAGTGATGAGCAAAGCAGCAGGACAAGAGCCTGTAGATCAGTTTGGGAAGTAAGTTACAGAGAAGTAAAAAGTCATGATGAATATGTCATTTTCCTACAGGCAAGTGTCTGAGAACCAGATTAAGGATATTTTCCAAAACAATCATAAACTGATTTCAGTAAATTATGACATAAATCAATTTTCCCATATCTTTTATCTGCTTTTCCATGCACAATGACAGCACATGAAAGAAATTCCTCATATGAAGTAAGTTCCAACGTTCAGCATGTCCTAGCTGTGGACCTCCATTTCTTCTCAAAACCAGGCCCCCTCCCATGCTGACAAGATGTGTTGGGACTTTGCCTGCCAAGAACTCACATTTTACCTTTAAATTCCTGTAATTTTATGTGTTACCCCAAATGCCTTATTTTTAATAGCTGCAAACTTTTTTTTTTTGAGTAATTAGACTGGCTGTGGATTCATTCCCATTTGGATAGAATGTAATTACCTAAGTTTCATACATCAATATATGTCATTCAAAAAATGCAGCAATGCAGATTCCCCCTCCTAATATTCAGTTAAATCTGGATTTAGTTACTTCTGGATTTGAATTTTTGATAGCTTTGTTCTCCATAGTTCTAGGAAATTAACATATCAGATGGATTATCTCCCTTTTCCTTGGCCTTTGTGTAGAAACCTTTTCTATTAAATACAGAAAATCAGGATTCAGTACTATCCTTATTACTTAGACTATGACAGCTGATTAGAAACATGATTGCTGTTTCCTTTTTTTCCTCTAAACAAGAAAACCTGCCCAGTTGCTAGAATGGATTTACAGTGATTCATAATGGACTAATCATTCACAACTAATTCAACCCTACCAATTAACAATATTACACCAGGGATTAATTTGTCTTGTGACATTTAGGGCACATGGTGCCCTTACCAAAGGTGTATGCTGGTACACATTAACTTGATAATCATTCTGTTATTAGCACATAGTCTTTCTCAAAGTGAAAATCCACCAGTACCCATAATCACCGTAGAATGCCATCATAAAAAATATTCTCTGGGAAGGTGCTGCCTTCAGTATTTTACATAATAGCTGCCATGGTATTAGCTGCCATCATAAAATGTTCTTAGCCATAAAATATTGCCATTTTCAAATACTTCTGTGCATCAAATCAGAATGTGTGGAGTGTTTCTACAAGACTGCACCCTTAAAGCTTTGATCCTGAAAATGCTTGACTTTGATGACACTTGAATGTGGCTATTACTCATGTTGCTAAGGTTGAGCATATTCATGTCCCCCACATCACTCCTTAGCTCCCGAGCATCTTGAATCAGGAACATTGCCTAGAGATGAGCATACCCCTAGGAATAAATTTTCATTGATGTGCTTCCATGCACAGTGTATAAAGAACCAATGATGTATGTATTTCTTTTCATTTAATGAAAATAAATCCATCCTGTGCCCTCTGAGAGACTAGTTTATCACCAGTACATCACAGCTAAATGAGTCACAAGTCAGCCAAGGCCAGTACTGCCTCCTCAGGCCTCACCTCTGTGTTCCATGCTGGTTTCTACCCACAGGAAGCACAGCCTTTAACAGCACTTCATGAGGACTGACTTAGAGGAGGACATGATTACAAGTTCAGATCTATGTGTTTCATATATTTCAAGAAAATTCCATCCTATTTTTATAGGTTCATGCTGGGATGGAGCTCAAACAGAGAGGTTTGAATTAAACTACTGTGGCAGCAGCCAACCCAATGAGCGTAGGGCTTGAAAGGACTGAGGCTATAAAAAAATATTAGTCACATATCATTATTAAATAGTGTTTCAGAAGACCATACCTTGAGTTCATTCTTGCTAATTCAGCAAAACAAAAAAATAACTGCAGTTTGTTATTCTTCACATGAGCATTTACCATTTCTGAGCAACACTAAAACCAGAGAGGATTGGGACTGCAGCAGGTAAGCAGCAGAGCAAGAAATACACAGGTTCAGACAATCACAGCATTTTCATTCACACAAGAAATATTTCTGTCTACTCAAAACCACCGTTGAAATCAGCAGCCAGGGTCACAAAAATAAAGTTTTGCAACTAGGTTCTTTGTTTAACAGAGAAAAAGGCCACACACCATAACCTCCAGTATGGCACTGCACATACACGCACATGCAGACAGTCCTGCAATGCCAATTTTATGGACAATGCCAGCTCTGCACCTGCCTTGCAGCTAGAGAGCAGGACCAGGGGCTTCAAAGACAAATTTTGCATGCACTCACACACACACAAAGAAATAACAAAGGTATGGCTCAGAAATACCCCTCTGAGCTCTTGGGGCACAGCTAATTCATCCTAAGGCTCAGTAGCCTGAGAGTCCTGCTGTGGGGCGGTGGGGGTGGGGATGCCACTCTCTTGGGAAGGCCTCTTCCCATTTCAAAATCGCTTCAGCTTCCCTGCCACTGGAAACATCCCTGCTGCATCTCCCCACACCCACGAGCATCGTGCACTTCATCCCTCACCCCAGACAGCTCCCCCAACCGCGGCACTGCCGGTGCCCTCCCATCAGCAGATATCCATGGCAACCGCTCCCGGCACCAGGAGGAGACAGCTGAGTTGGATTGAAAATCTCCCTTCTGCTCCTGCCTCTATCACGTGCGACGAATGGGCAGGCGAGTGCTTTCCCCAGAGTAGGAAATGCGTCCCTGCCTCCCTTTGTTTCCCTCTCTCGGGCTATCACACCCGCACGGCGCTCACCGCCGCACCCTCGCCTGGCCGCTGATGCTCACTTAACCAAGACACTGTCGGCTGGCACTTCTCTCACACCCTCCCAAAATTAGCACTCAGTGGGCGAGCCCCGCAAATTGCTGACAAATACAGAGCCTCTGGCCATGCCAAGGCTTTTGTTGCGCTACCCTCAGAAACCAGGCAGCCAAGTAATGAATATGTTCTTGTAACACAATTAAATTGGGGGAACCAAATAACTGTTATCGTTATAAAGCGTTTGTTGATGCCGCAGATATTTAGGCAAGATAACAGTGCACATGGCTTTGCCTCTCCTTGCCAGTAGATCCCAGGAACTGATTTGCATCCCATGATCCCATGGCTCAGGAGCTGAGCCTCCTGAGGACTTGCAGCAAACCTGTGGGCTGTGGGATGCCCAGCCAGCACATACAGACACAACCTTTCCCACTGATTTCTGTTGATCAAAGGTATCGACAGCCCGGGGCCAAGCCAGGCTGCCAAAAATTTTGAACTCTGTTTGGGGAGTGTTTCCATTCTCATTTATAAGCTAATATTTTTGGATATCCAGCTAAATCTGACTTGCAATTTGGCTTTGTGATCCTTGAATGAAACTTTTTTTTCACTCTGTTGCACTTGTGCCAGATCCTTGGAAAGAAGAAAGACAAAGGAATGGGCACAGCACCAGCACAATCCTGTCCCACCTCTGCTGCAGCAGTTCAGAGGCTGATGCTAAACCTCTGTGCTGTGTCCAGGTTGTCTCTGAGTGTTGTATTACTCGAAAAGCAGGCTGAGAGACAGGCATCTTACCTCATTTTTATCACAGAGAGACCAGTGCCAAATGTCTCTGGATCTACATTCACATGAATCTGCCTTCCCTTTGGCTGATGCTGAGTGACCCTTGTACAGCTCTGCAGTCTTACAAAGGTCTTTCAGGATTAGTCACTGAATACACGGTCCATTAAAATGCCTTAGATTATACGTATGAAACATCTGTCATAAATTTAAGTTTTGAGAAAAAAGCTGTAATTCATAGCTATTTTAAATATTAAAAATTTGGGGTTTCCCCCACCCAAACACACAGAAAATTAAGAGAATCAGCAACATGAAGAATCTCTTTATATCCTCTTTTTAAAATCCAAATTTGAATGATGGTAGAGGGTGTGTTCCTGTTAGCTGGGATGCCTGAAAGGTTTGGGGCACAGATGTGCTTCAGGTGACTGACCTAACTGGCTAAGACGGCACCAACACGTTCTTCAGCTGCACTGTGAAAATAGCAGCCTACAGCAACATCAGAAATCTGTGTTTTCCCTAGATAGATGCAGTGGATAGGCCACATATGTAGCATATTAATACATAGAAATGATATATACAGGCTCTTTGTCTCATCCTTCTAGAAAGGTTATTAACTGTCTTTCTTACATCTAAGGGGAGAGATTGGCCAGAGCTGTCATATGTTCCTGTCAGATTTTTCATACCAGCACAGCAAATTAGGACTTTGGGGAATTAGCAAAAAATAAAGATAGGTGGTAGAGAGACAGGTGTAGAGAAATGTTGGATATCGTATTTGCATAAGGTTTAACACAAACACGATCAGAGTGAATTCATTCCTGTTGCAGAGGGCTGGCTTGAGACCCATGAAATACCCCATTAACCCCTGACGGCTCCACAGCTAAGGTGTAGATAGATCCTTTGTATAGACAAAATACCCCCCTTAGGGAATAGCAGTCTGGCTTGGATGTCCACAGTGTTTCCAACTGGCTCCAAAAAGATGTGATGCAGTGTCAGAAAATACCATCCCACAAAAACCATAAGACACAGCTATCACTAGAACCTGGAAGGGGAGATAAATACATCATAGCAATTTTTTCCAAGGCAGGAACAACTATTACTGGCCAGGAATAGAAGGGCTATAGAAGTGATGAATTTCTGCAGTAGAAGTCCAGTTACAAGAATCCTCTGCTTTGGTGTGATTTGTTCACTGCATATGTTTACAAAAACAATAGTATCAGGTCTTGTCTTTGCCTGTTGGCTATTTATTTATGATATTGTACAGGCCATATCTTGTCATAAGCCTGGGTATCTCACAGGCTGCCCCAATGTACAATGCCTTCATGAAAGAGCGGGGGAGAAGGACCACACCTGTTCCAGCCTGTTCCCACACTAGACTGAAGCATGCAGTGCTGTGGTCAAAAGAAGGAGAAACTGGCTAAAAAACCTGAGCAAACAGTAAATATCATTAACTGCCTGCATTTGAAGTTCAAAGTACAGAACTATCACACGAGAGTTTATTTCCAGCCTCACCCAAGCTTTACTTTCTTTGTTTAGATGGTTCAGGGCAGCTGGAGGCAAAACCTTATTATTTCATTGCTCCAAAAAGTCCCATGAGCACCTCTTGCCCCATAACATACAATAGAACACTAATAGTTATAATAGCAGCAATGGAAGGCTCATGCAAAAGACTTCAAGACCCATCCCTGCCCAGTTAAAAAAAAAAAGCAATCCAAACACGTAAGTGTAAACTACAAATAAGCACTATGAGAGTTTCCAGGATTTGAATGTTTCTCAAAAATCTACTGTGCATCAGTAGAAGGCTTTGCTCACTAGGAGAGAGATGACAAGATTTGTTCATATAGCTAGCAAGCTGACTTAAACTATTTTACTCCTATTGTTTCAAAGATATTCCTGTTTTCTTAAAAAAGAATTTTCTCTACCCAGAACTGGGCTACTTTGCTTGATTATTCAGCAAAGTTACCATAATTGTTCTTTATGATGCCAGTCTGCCACCATCTAAATAATTGCCGTGTCATAAATTTAAAATCTTATCTTTACAGTGAGATGAAGCAAGAGGAAACCACCTGAAAGGTAAGCAGATGTAGGCAATGACACAAGTCAAAGTGGCCCCCAGTGTGAAAACTCTCCTACACAAGACAAATGAGAGCATTTGGGTCATGGAACAGTCACGTCTGGTTGAAGGGTGGAACATATGGAAATTTTTGCTGTTAATTAGGGTGTGCCTATGGCAAGGCCACTGCAGTTGGACTTTCTTCAATTCAGAAATGTTCCGCTCAGCATAATGGTCTGGTTGGAATTCAGAAAAGAAAACCCAGGGTTGTGGGGTTTTTCCTTTTTTATTTTTTTACAAATGCCAGAACAAACTATGTAGAAATCAAGAGGAATAACAGTACAAGGAATGGAAGAATGCCCGGAGTCTGAGCTGGGAAGGTGATGCCCCAGGTGAGACATTCTATTTTGGGATGCCAGCATGGGACAGAAGTCCCATGCCTTTCCATTTGGCTTAGGATCAGTTTCTGCCCTTCACAAAATGAGGACAGTGATGTTTAATGGCCTCTGTAAAGTTCACTGGGTTGGGATGAAGGGGACCTGGACTTTGTTCTTGTCAATTCCATCACTGGTTGAGTGATGCTGGGCCAGTTCCTTTGCTCTACCCTGGATTCCTCAGCTTAATCAGGGCCAATAATACTGACCTCCTCTATAAAGAGCTTTCTAGTCCACAAAAATCTGGATGTTATTATGACAGTTGGCAATCACGTTATGAGAGTGGGATTAATTTTTTCAAATTCAGATGTTTAAAATATTTTAACTCTTCCCTGACAACCTCAAGATAATTCTACAGTCACTTTTGAAATTAACATTCTCTATGGTGTTTGTACACAGTATTATGAGACTTGATCCAATCACCAAACATAAATGCAGTCCAGAATATGAACTACATTTAGACTTCCCTTTTGAAGAAACTGTTGAATACTCAGGAATTGAAATCTTAACCAGTGAAGAGAAACACAAAGAAATGTGTAATGGATCCAGCTTTTCCAGGCTTATTTTCTTTACCAATGATTTAGTAATAAAGAGAAGTCTTACTTGTGATTCCTAAATAAATCAAAGCCATCCATATATCTGTTAAGGTGATGGCAGTTTCTCCAGTGAAATGAGATTTTTTTGTCACTTTGCTCTTCTTTGAGCTGAACATCAACAAAAATTCAAATTTAGAACTAATGGTGACATAGAATTCTTTGGATATCCAAAGACATGGACTTTGGATAAGGTCTGTGGTGAACTGCAGCATCGTGTCCTCACTGGGCTTCATACAAGTATGAACCTGTGTTTCACATGACCATCCTTGTCACAGCACCCGTGATGTATCTTATGGGCCTGACACAGTGTGACACTCTGATGCTCGAGGGAAAACCTCGAGTTTATTTAATATAGTCTCTCAATGCTAATAAAGAACTTAAGAACTGAGAGAGGATTTTAAATAAGCCTTTAAAATAATACTCTCTCACCTGGGCATGAATAGGTCCAAATTAGCATTTTGAATGAGATAAATTGCTGTAGATCCAAGCAGGTAATCAATCACGCTTTATCTAGGCCTTTCCAGGGGTAGAGGGTGAATGAAACTGCAGTATTGAAAAGAAAAAGGATACAATACATCAGCCATGCTCCCTGCCCACTCCAGAATAAAGACAAGGAAATTTTAGAGTCTCTACTACAAGGACATGCCCCTTTTTGTGAGTAAGCTTTATGAAAAAAAAAGCTCATGCCTTACCATTCTTCTGCACAATCTGAGAAATGGAGCAAGCAAGACCAGCCAGTTGTGTTCCAGACAGCATTCTTATGGTCCGTTTCCCTTTAACATTTTCTGCTACCCATTTTCTGTTTCAACAGCATGTGCTCACTAGTTCATTTGACAGCCTCTGCTGCCCTATACAAAGACCTACCGATTACATCAGCTTCATTGAGGTTCAAGAGCAACTCAAATGTGAAAGAGAGCCCTCATTTAGTTCCGCACTAATCTTGTAAATGCTGAAAAAAGGCACTTCTAATTTCCCAAAGGACACTGACCCACAGACACTGGGGGACACCATGATTCTCCATCATTGTTTCAGGGGTTGAGAACTTGTAAGGGTTTTTTTTTGGTTGGTTTTGTTGTGTTGTTTTTTTTTTCTGGAATGATTAAACAATGGCAATATACATCACATGAGATCTTCCCAAATATAGCCCATATTGATGAGAAGAGATATATTTATCCCCCTTTGTACTTTTCTGAAACCACCATAGATACAAAGAGTAGAGGTTATTAAGCCTGATGTCCCAGCTGTATTAGCCCTTCTATACTGCAACTGAATACACAGAGTTGAATTTATTGACTAGGCTCACATCACTGAACACAGCTATCCAGAAAAAGATTCCCTCAGTGAACTGGGGGAAGAGACAGGGTTGAGGAAAAACATGTTTTGATTTTTCCTCAATTAAGAACTTGAAAAAAAATTGAAAATATACAGCAGCAAGGAGATGTTTTCCACTGTATATGTATTTGCAGTCCAGTGTGTCAGAAAGTTGTGAAATTATTCATGGGCTTTTTTCTCTGAGATAAGTCAGTGGAGAAAGATAGTATCTCCTCTCAGCTACTTTCTCCTAGGCTTGAGATAACCTCTGATGTTGACTGGCTTACTCATATGGCTAGAAAGACCAAATAGAAGACAAAAGTTGGATGCTTTATTCAGATAACTATCCATTTCTTTGGCTTATTTGAAATACATAGATAATAGCTGAAAATTTCCCAAAATATACATGAAACCCCTCAATAATTACAAGAGTCATTCTTGTCGTATGTGGAAAGACTGTCTACAGTGAGAAAATATTATTCCTTATTTATGTTCATTGCTACTCTTACACAAGACTCTAATTATTTATTTATTTATTTCCACAGAAATTTAATGACGGTCATCCACTCTTGACTCTTTTCACCTCTGTTTTTCCACACAGTACATGAAGGACAGCAGTCTTTCCAGAGCTGCTTCTGTTGCAATCACAGTTGTTATGTTGCAAGCAACAAATTTAATCTTTTCTGCTACTCTGCCTTCAGGGTAGGTCACATTTGAAGCAGTAGTTAGGATTCCATTTCACTAATTGCCACGTCCAAGAAGAATATAGTTTATTTGAAAACACTACGTACACTTGTTCAGTCAAGAAGTACAAAACTCTCCATTTTTAGATTCACCTGAATTGCACATTGCTCAGGTGCAAAGTCTTTACCTTCTAGTATGACTAATGCTAGAATTTGGCTTTCCTTGGCCAAATTCTAGAGGGATTTCTTTAAAAATGTATATATGACCACTTAATTGACTTAAGCCAGAAGGAAGATTACTTATTAAATAAAATGGGTTTTGGTTAACTCATATTTCTGTACTGACTTCGATGCTTTGGAAAATCCAGGAGGCAATGTAAACGCCTGCATCCTGAGCCAGTGTGAGCAGTAGCTATATCACCCCTTAAACTGTGCTCCTTGAACAATTTTGCAGCTAGAGTAAAACAAGGTAGCATTTATAAAACTTCAGTTGGTTTTCTACTTTGAGGCTTAAAAACAATTCTTGGGGCTTCTGTGGCAAGGATCCCCAACCCAAGTTAATTCAGAGGATGGATGAAGAAATACAGATGAGTTATCTGAAAATGGAGTTCAGTATCTATTGTTGTCACTATCTGCACTTAATATGTGTGACAGACACTACAAGAAGTGCCAATACATTATTCAAACAGGCCATCCTACTGAGAAATAGGCAGCTGTGGTAAAGGGATGCTTGGACAAGCACGCTATATTGGACGGAATTCAAAGCAAAAGGACCTCCCCCAGTCACACGGGAATCACTCTACAGAAGCTTTGTTTTTAAGTGAGATGCAAACAGCTGCAAACAGTGGGCCTGGATAGCAGGTGTGATCCACAAATGACAGCTCTGACCATCTCTTTTCCTTTCCCACACCAGACCAAACAACATTTGAAGGCAACCTTGCAGTAACTCATGGCAGTCTTCTCCACCTCACTCTGTCATTTGGAGCATGTTGCCATTCTCTCTCCACAGGCTGCCCACACGTGTGGTCTCAGTCCCAGGCCCACAGATACTCATCTCTGGGCTGTGAAAGCAGCTGCAAACTGCTTGGATATATGGAGCAGGTGGCAAATCCTTGATCCATGCCAGGGCTAAGGGATTCTGTTGTGAAAGTGTTTTAGACGTTACCTGCATTTGTAGATCCAGAAATGGTTATACATCTTGCAGGATATAATCAAACCTGCTGTGCTAAATCCAGAGATGTAAAATGCAGACTTTTGAACCATGGCAGAGATCTCAACAGAGTGACCAGAACAGGAAAATGTGAAAGTGTATGTATGATGGAGGATGACAATGGGTGCAGGCAGCTGCCCATCCCATAGCACAGGAGTACACAGTGTATTGGGCAATGGTCACAGAGGCACAGAGGGTTATTCTGCTCTCACCCTGTCTTCTAGACAATCCTTGATAGGTGACTATAGCCCAATTACCGGGTTTCCCCAAAACAACTGGAAGAACCAAGGATCTTAGCATATAAAGTAAATCTACTATTTTTCTGAGAAGAAAAAAAAATCTTATTAAAGACACCATTCCCCATGTAAAAGAACAGCGACATCAAAAGTGCCACACATCTACCAATTTGAAAGGCAAAACTGAGAAGCCCTGCCAGGTTCCCTTGCCTATGGAAGAAAAAGTCACCTCTGCCCCAAAACAGGAGCCAGTGCTGACAATTTCTAACTAATAGGTCAAAACAGAAAGACATGCTTGCACACTGTTTGGTTTACCAGAATAATTTATGTTGTTCAGCTAATTCCTGAGCAACAGCAACAATATTCACTGCTCACTGAGAGACTAAGCCTGTCAGGGGAGTAATTTTCCCCATGAAATATGTAAGCAGTCAAAGAAGCAGAGATGGGAAGGATGATTTTTACATATCAGGTATATTTTTGCCTGGCTATAGTGACAGAACTTTAAAGGAGAGTTAAAATGTCAGGTGTGACTCAGTTTACACATCCAAATGTGTCAAAAGTCCAGCACAGTACCTGTTTGAAACAAGCTGCTTCCCACCACAAAAAAACTGTGTTCCCTGTGCCAGGGGATGGAGCCAGTACTGTAGCCACCTTATTTCCCCCTCTTTCATTTTTATCAGCTCATAAATTCTAAGCATACATGAACACATTGTCTTCTCAGAAAACAGGCTTCAAAAACAAGGGGGACAGATGTGTTTTCCCAGGGTTACGTGGCTCAAAGGGTTATACAGCTATAAAGATCTACTCACAAGGGGACTCACATGATAATATACACAGGATATGATGATGGGGATAAAAAAAAGTCAAGGCAGCTCACAAGACTATGAAAAAAAGAAGACATTCAAAAATGTAAAAATCCCCAAACCTGATGCATTTCAGGATCCTAACTAGTAACTGCTGAAGCTGTGAGAAGACAAAGATCATTGGGCTGAAATATTGGTAGTAGCTCTTTCACAAGGGAATGAAAGGTCACAATGACGTCTTCTCTCCAAGATGTAGTTTCCTAATTTTCTCCTCAGTACCAAGAATGAATTCACTGAGAAAGCTGTGCCCTTGTGGAAGGCATGAAATCTTCTGCTTAATATTTACATCTTTACTGAGTGGTAATATGGAAAACAGGTTCAGGGAGTGTAGAAGCAGGCAGCTTGGGGAATACTCTGGCTTGGTCTGAGGCTCTGCAGAGGCAGAGAGCCATCTACCGCCAACAAATGAAATAGAAAGCAGCCCCACAGGCTTCCTGAGAGCTGCATTTACAGAAAACCATGCCTCACAGGAAACAGCTTTGCTTGGCACATCAGGCTATCCATGCTAGCCAGCATCAGGACAAACCTGTCTCAGGAAATGTAGTATTTTCTTCTCCCACTGACGTGTACGTGCTGCATCTAGGAGAAAAAAAATCAGGAGCAGATGATGGAATGGAAGCCTTTTCTTACAAATATGCTGCAGATTTTTGGATTCCATTTGTGGAAAATCCCTTCTCCCCCTCTCTCCACCTAGCTCCACAGGCACACTCAGATTCACAACAGACTGAAACGCTCTGAGCTCTGACAAGGAAGGGCAGTGAATGGAGGCCAGCAGTACAAATTGGAGCGCTGGGAGCGCACCGCAGATAGCTGAGAATCAGATTATCGAGGCACCAGAGACTACAGCTTCCACCTGGAAGACAGAGAAACAAAAGCCTCCCTTTGTGTCCCAGGGTTTTGCAGGAATTAAAAACAGCTCCTCTTTGTGGTAGACCCAGACTCTCACAAGGAACAGGGAGCAGGCAGTGAACTCCCGGGCTGTCCTCAGGGAATGGACTATTTTAAGCCTGCTTGCAAATATCTCCCTGCGTATGTGCTGTATTTTCACGGAAGAATAATTTAATCTTCATTGCCATCATTAATTTTTGACAGAGAGCACCATATGACATCCTGTTTACAGCCCACTAAATCTCCATTATGAAGCCGTGCTTACAGAAAGAAGAACAATCTGAAGAGCTGTGTTAACTTTTATGATTATATTCCAGGCCTGAAATACAGAAACATGATTGAATTTACACACACATACAAAAGAAAATTTTAAAAAATCTTGTTTAAATAACCTGTACTAATACAACAGATACCTTTAAAAAGACCTGCATAACATATTGGCATTCACCCTTATGCAATATTTACCCTGTTGTTTCCAGCTGTGTTGAACAGCACAGGTAAGTTCTGCTATTCAGAGAAATTCTATGACAGCAGCAGAGATTTAACCCTGGTGAGCAGGATTTTGTTAATACTTCTTATACTTACATCCTTTCATTTTGAAATCTGAGTTTTGGTGAGATCTGTTACTTTTCCCTGGGGCATAAAACCACTCAGAACTAAAAACTACCATCAGCAAGGAGAATTTAGGAGTGTCAAGAGCTCCAGAAGACTACTGACACAGAGGCATCAAAACCACCAAGGTTCTGAGAGGGACTTGTAAAACCAGGAACAGTTCAGCAGCCACAACACAGCATGGCACAATTGCATCAGTTCGACAACAGGGAAATCCCATAGTTTAGGTTTAGATTTACTAATTTAGGCACACCTAATTAATTTAACACTTCTTCAAAAGTCAGTGAAACAGGACAGGTCCCTCCAGGGAGTAATTCTAGTCTTAGACTAAACCACTTGAAAGATAAGATAAAGCCAGGATTATCCTCTGGAGTACTCCCACTCTTCCCCTCCTGCAGAGAGTGCATAGAAATACTCAAATAAGTGCCTAAAAAGTGTGGGGTAAATTTGGACAATCACTGTCCTCTAACCCGCCTCCTCTGAGATGTGACTTTCTCTTTGCAGTAGTTTGAAGGACATCCAAGACACAGCCAAGATTTCTAGTCCTACCTAACTATTTCAGGTGAGACTATTCTCTTCCACTATCTACTTTAATAAGTATATATACTATTAGGCATTTTATGAGGCATTTAAGTATATGTATTTAATACAGTACTCGCCATTCAATCCGGCTCCTACCAGCAATCATTCTTCACATACACCCAGTCTCCTTTGCATTTAAGAAAGTTGAGTCATGGCTTAATACTCTAAAATGATTCCCATTAACATTCGCTCCCAGTCATCAGTTTCTAAGGAAAACCTCAGTGGCAGTACTGAAGCGACAGCTCATGACTACGCAGGGCAAACCCTGGGTTGTGTGGGTAACTCCAGTCAGCAGGAGTCCCTAGAAAGTATTTATCTGGAATTCAAAGTGATAGAAATTAGACACTACAGCCAACAGCCCTGTGGTTAATTTAATTTTTATAGGTTAACAAAAAATTTCTACAAAATTTTATTATTGTGCGTATTGTACAAATTTGCACAAAGCCTGGGTTTTGGATTCATTAGTCTTTTCAGTCTCCAAAAACCTAGCAGCAAGCACACGTAACTTTCTTTGTTAGAGGAATGAATAAAATTCTGGAGATTTGTTTTGGTTTGGTTTTGCTTTTGTTTTTCTTTCATTTTTTTATTATTATTTGTTTGGGTGTTTTTTGTTTTTTTTTTGGGCACTATTTTTCTATTTGGGTGATAGAGACAAAATTAAGAATAACAGTTTTAACTGTTTCCTATCAAGTTTTCTCACAGTCAAGGGTTTTACAAAAAGAGCAGATGTTTTTATCACCATCATCAAGTACTCCATAGCACAAGACTTCTGATGGCTATCAGATAGGACCATATTTTTCTTTGTTTTTTTCTTCTTATTTATTTATTTTTATTAGTAGTACAGCCTGTTGAACTTCACACTCCAGTGAGGGCATTGCACAGCCTTCATCTGGGAAACACTGGTATCCTGTTTGACACCTCTTCCATGACCTAATTGTATGCTCCCTCAATTCGGGTTTTTTTGCCTCCCCCATCCATTTTCATAAATAAAGGTTGTTCTCCTCTCTCAAAGCTTAATGCTCCCAGCTGCCTCCAGCCTATTTCCCATGTCAATGACAAGTGCTCTCCCCAAGATTTCTCCCTAAGCCCTCAGTACCTATGCTCCTTTTCCTTAGAGCCACATTCCTGCTTCACAGCCCTATCTCAGTCATCATCAAAGGGCTGCAAAGAGCTGGCAAAAGAGCAAAGGAAAGTTGATGAATGTTCCTCAGCCCCTAAAGAGCCCACTTTGCTGCCCACACTCCTCTGGGGAGCTCCCTCTGCTGCTGCTCCACCACCACCTGCATCTGCCCCCTCACTTCAGGTTTCAGGGCTGCAGCATAAGGAGCACGGGGTAGGAGGCAGACAGGGAGGGCACGTGGACATGGTCTTGTTTTCTCTGAAGTTTACACCACATCTCAATCGCCTGGGTCATCTTTGTCTCAGCCTGATGCCTTGCTCCTCTATCCCTCCCTGCCACAGCTGTGGTGAACCTTGCCCTCTGTGAGCTACCTGGCTTCCCTCTGTCTTTCCCTCCAGCATGCAGAGCACAGAGAAAATAAAGCTTTGAGTGCAGGCTGTGGTCAGGAAAAAAGTGAGTGAAATGGTTACTTTTACTGACACTTCTTTATTCCCATGGCTATTGGGGCAAAACTGAATAAGGGGATAGATTGGTGATCACATCAGCTTTGCACTCTGGTTAAAGGGAACCCTGCTGGGAAACTGGTGATCTGCTTTTTCCTCCCATCCATATCTAATGCATTTCTATCTAATTGCTCTGACATTTACCTAGTGGAGATCAGATGTAGGATTTGGAAGAGAGAATAGGTTTCAGTGAATGTAACAATTAGATTATGTAAATGAGAAGAGTGCTTAAATACTTAGGTAGCAGACTTTGCAGAAAGCTCAACATCCCAAACCTTTGCAAGCTCAGTTAATCCTGCATGGTATAATAGCCATGACTATGTGTGGCTTTTCATGTGAAGGCAAAGGAAGTAATAAAAGCTTCTGTAAAAGGATGACTAAAGGAAGCTACTCTCAGTACACGAGTTTTATTGGCCCAATAAAATCAAAGAAATATGCTCCATATCCTTGATTCTTCTGCAATGAAATTATATTTATCATTTACATGCACAGACCAATGTATATTCTGATATTAAAGAAAAAATAAAAGTTCAACAATCAGGCCATAAGGGTGCTGTTACATTTGGAGGGTTAAAAAAGCTAATGCCAAGGAGGTTGTGTGCTCTAACTGCCTGACTTGGCATTTGGATTTTTCTGAAAAAAAGACTTCCTCTTCACCTGCAGGTCAGGGGCCAAGCCAAAGAGATGCAGGGATTTTGTGCACTGGATCTTTGTTTGAAATCTCACCTCTTCTGTTCCATGACTTCAGAATTTTTAAGTGAACTTGCTGAACTTGTTCTTTGGGAAGAGGAAAATGTTTTACCCAGTTCAGTGTTAAAGTGACTTTGTGGCAAAACTTAATGTGTGACTTGTTTCCTGCGGGAAAACGAACTCTGTTTGTGGGGAGCAGTGATTGAGGGTGCCATCAGTGTGCTTTAGGACTAGAAAGGATTTTGTTGGTAGGTGCTTTCTCCTCCCTATATTGTTACTGTGAAAGGGCAGTAAACATTATATCTTGAAATGTTTACAGTTTGGAGAGGGTTGCTGGCAGAGCTCTAGAGAGATATCTCAACCTGATTTGAGCCTCCAGACCTTATGGGGACAGGCACCTCCAGCAGGCAAAGAAAAGTGGCACGAGTTTCTCCTCACATGTCTAATGCAACCCCAGCCCTTGTCCTCTCCTGCAGTATATGTTCCCTCCTTCTCTTCTGTTTCTCCTTTTCCTTCCCTGCCTCTGGGCCAATACACTTTTAGTTGTGTTTGAAGTGGTTTCCTGCTGTGCACACACTACAGATGGTGATAGAACACACATTTATTTTATGACAGATATATGGAACCAGGCCCTAAACTCCAGCATGTTCTGTCTAGTTGAGGCAGCAGCAGGAGAAAATCCTTCCCCTTCACCTTTCCCTGTAGCCCCAGGCAGCAGCAAATCCTCCTTCCCCTTTCCCTCCAGCTCCAGGCAAAGTTTTATTGCTATTCATTTTCCTGTTTCACACTGGATGGACAGAGTTTATTTCTGTGTTCAGAGGTTTACACTGAGACGCTCTTCACACTCAGACTCCCTTGAGATGAGGGGCAAGAAAAGGAAGAAAATAAAAATAATAATAAAGCCCCTGAAACTACTAGCTTGGATGACACTGCAGTTGAGGAACAGCAGTTTTGGCATCTGTGGAGAGACAGTGACAGCATCACACTTCCCTCTTCTCCTTTTCCTGCCTACTCCCCAGCATGGTGACTAGAGATCCCAACTTTGTAGTCTGGGAGCGAGAATGGGCTGGAGAGTCCTATCAGGATTGAAGCTCAAGAAGGGAGGGAGCACACCCAAAGGAGCAGACGAACTGCCACAGCCTAGATAGCCTGAGGGTTCGTGTTTTCTTTAACAGCATGTTCATTATAATTTCCCTCAAACATGCCATGGGGGGGTGGGAGACTGGAGTGGGGGAGGGTCAGTAATTGAGATTCTTTGAGAGTTCAGTCCTGCTCATTATTTGAATCTCTTAAGTATAAGAATAAACAAAGAGGCTGTAGAAGCTGTCCATGTTACTTTTCCACTGCTGGATTTTTTTTCCAAGACGCATTTTTGACCAGAAATCATGCTTTTTGATTCCTTAACAGTTGTGCCAACCATTAGGCTATTATATAGACGCTGTGAGAAGAGGTGCTGCACCTATACTTTTCTTGCTGGTATTTGCAGTGGATGGGAGAGAAGGAAGGAGTAAATATTTTAGGACTCATCATAGCCAGGATAAGGTGGACATCAAAATTAGATGAATAAAATTTACTCTTTGGAGGTGTCTCTACAAAGTCAATGTTGACCCAAAAAGCTTGGTGAATGTTAAATAAATCATCCCACAATACAGTTGTACATCTGCCTAACCTGAACATAATTGCCCTGGGCTGATGTTGCTCTTCCCACCTCTTTGATTTAATTTTGATTTTAATTTTTGGGACAGCGCACATCTTTTGCCGTCTTACAAGATTTATGTTGTAGCATCTGTCTAGGCTCTGTTACATCACAAATAAATATAATTTCCTGAATGAAGGGCTCTTCTCTTAGCAGCTTTGCCCCATTTGAGTGCTTTGGCTCTCTAGGATGCTATGATCATTTCAGTTGGTGTTGGAAAAATACATACTTTTTGTAAGGGGTAAGTAGGACAAATGTCAAGAAGCCGGAATTTCTCAAAAACGGACACAGTATCATGAGCTTTGGTATAAATAAGCTGCTATAAAAGGAGAAGTGTTTGTCACATCTACTTTATTATTTCCTACCTTAATTCCATTTCTTCCTGCCCCCCCACACAACCACTTTACACATCTCCAGCCCCCTCAGTTGAAGTTTCCTCCAGGGCTGCTTAACTACATCAGGCTGTCTTCTACTGAGAGACAGTTAAAAATAAAAAACCCCACACCTTACCGTACTAGGGGTGTTACCAAGATCCAAATCCTGGACCTTTTAATGACTGGCCAGCTGTGGCCAGGGATATGAAATATCCTCTGGCATTGCTTGTGCACAGTTTCTGCAGAAGCATGCAAACTAACCCCAAGGAACAGCCAGGTAAGGCTCTCTGCCTTTTCACAAAAGATGGAAAGTAGTATTACTGTCCACTGAGCTGAAATACATTTTTTAGGAAAACATAAGAGCTTAGATGGTAAGTTTCTCCAGCAGGCTGAGGTTGGTAAGAACATCACCCACAAGCCAAGGAAATGGTCAGAAGTGTCACCTTTGTGAAGAACGCAAACAGGACTACAGTGGCTACACACGTGGGGGCCAGCTGGCCTAAAGGGGAGAAAAAGATCCTGTCCTCCTGCCAAGGATATAAAGTACTAAAAGCAGTTATGCCACTGTGAGCAGTTTAGTGGCTCAGCATTCCTCATTTCCCTTCCCATTTAGAGTAGGAAGGATACAGCTTTTAATTGTCTAGGGCAAAACATGATAAAATTATGTTCTTCCAAAAGAAGATGCTACCTTTCCTCCTTCCACAACATGCAACACCAAAAGTCAGTGCAAAAATACCCATTTTCAGCCTATCAAAGCCCTCTGAAGCTTTCAGGATCATTGCAATGGAAGAGGACACAAAGGTCACAAATTTTGGTCAGGATGATGGCTTGACAATGCATTCAGCCTCAATAGCTGTGACTGCACAGCAGGCAAAGGGCTGCAGGGAATCACTGCTCCCAGAACTGTGTAACCCCATCCCTGCTAGCAGGACCCCAGGCTATGCAATGTGGAGGCATATCGGTCACTGAATCTTTAAGATACTCTCTCCCTCTCCAAAGCCTTAAGCACTGCTGAAGTCAATGTTGCTCCTAATTATATCTTAAATAAACATGTGACATAAAAAAATTACTCTATAGATTCTCCCTCATCTATATTTACTCAGGCATAATAGCAGCTGCCTACACGATTTTTGTCTTGCTAATGCACAGCAATAATCATAGAACCACCCACAGCCCATCTATTTTGGTAGAGTGCAGAAATAGACATTAAACCTATAAATGTCAGAACATGCCTTCGTTTCAGATGTTAGTATTATTTAAATTAGCTCTTGAATGATGTTTCCACAACGTGATAGCTTTTCAAATGATGGTATATTGCACATGAAGTGCACTGGCCCTGCTTTAAGCACCTTCAACCCATTAGGCTCATCTATAATTTGGTGCTTTTAGAAAAGCAAACGCATCATAGAAGAGCTGTGGTCTTTTTTGCTTATGCCCAGAGGTCCTCAGGGAATTGCTGATGCCATAATTACCTGAGCATGGTTTGAACATGGGGCTCTGGTCAGAAGGTAAACATGACTTGTGCTTGTTGTCCACATGCATTTGGGAACAGCTGTGTCTGGGTGGTTGGAACATCACACTATCTGAACATGTCCTCACATTTCAGAGTGAGCACAGTGCTCACTATGAAAGCAATGCCGTTGGAGGGAAAATGCGTTAACTGGAAAATGGAAGCAGCAAATCATGTTTTCTCTGTAGGTCTAGGACACACAGGAGCAAATACTCTACCTTCCTTTTGACCTCTAAAACACAGTAAGATTAATTAAAAGAAACCCAGAAAAAAAAGAATTTATTATTTGAGATTTAGTGAACATTGGGAAGCTTATTGAAAGGAAGCCTTGTTTTAAAAAGACAAAACCAGGGTAAGTGTGAAATCAGATAGCAGACCAGATCAACTCGATGCTGCTTCCAAGAAACACATATTCTGCTCAAACAGAACAGTGCAAAAGGAGACACCTGGGATCAGATTTCTGGGAACAATATATGCCTGTTTTAGGGTGAAGTGCTTCCATAATTCTCTTACACGAGAGCAAAAATTAAATACTGTAAGACATCATTTTCTGAGAAGGCCCTTTATGTAATTTAGTAAGTCTTCTCATTAGAATAAAATCTTTGACCACAAACATCAGATTGTATTACAAACAGCATGCAAACAGAACATCCTGCTTCATCAGACAGGAGACTAAGTTCATACTCCTCTCTAAAGAGTCACAGCAACCACCAAACCACCACACGCACACAAGCTGCATGTGCAAAACCAACAGTGACACCTCGTGGGCAATATTCAAGCACAAATCTAATAACTACGATTTCTTCCAGAACATCAGTTTTAGGAGATTGATCTTTAAAAGAATGAAGGCATATGTTCTTTTGTAGCACTGGAAAAAAAAAATAACCCTTTACAGAGCAGCTCCACACAGAACTAGCCTTGTATCCTGCAGGAGCAGTACCAATGGAGTCCTGACTGGCACTAGGGGCCTGCCCACAGCAGCGGTTTGAATTAGAATCAGGTGAACACTTCAAAGGACATCTCCCCTTCATCCCTACTTTCTCCAGTTGGGTTTGCATTCCAGTGCTGTCCCAGCACATAACACTGAACTGGAAGACAACATTCCAGAGCACAAACTGCACGGGACAAATGGGCATGCAGTGCACAGGCCAGGCTTGGCTTCACTTGCAGCAAGGAGCCCCAACATGCTGCATGGAGGTGATAGCCAGACTGCCCAGAGCCTCCCACAGACTGGTGCTGGGTGTTTGGCAAGCCTTTGCATGGTGACACTGTGGCTGCTTCTGGGCTCCAGCTAGCCTGGATCTGCACCTCATGCTGTCCCCCAAGGTACCTCTAGTCCCCATGTCTGCTGCTGATATCAAACTAGGAGGAGCTGTGGGCTTCCTCAAGGGTCGAATGACATCTGGAGAGACTACAGAGCTGGGCAATCATCAACTGCATGAAATTTAACAAGAGCAAGTGCTGTATTCTCTACCCAGGATGGGGCAATTCCGGTCATATGTACAAATTGGGGGATGAGAGGCTGCAGAGCAGTCCTGCAGAAAGTGACCTAGGGGTTTGGGTTGATGGCAAGTTAAATTTCAGCCAGCAGTAGCCATGACAGCAAAAGGGCTGACCACACTCTAGAGTGCATCAGGCACAGAATACTTTCTCCCACGTAAGTTCCAGCAAGAAATGATGTATGGCACTGGTGTCATCTCTCAGCACACACTCTCATCAAAAATAAAACCTGTCTAATAAAACCTTCTTACTTGCCTTTATCAGAGTGCAAACTTGAGTAACCTGCAATTTGAGCACAGAAACAGTCTGGGTAAGCTGCAGGAGAGTTTTTTTTAATGGTAAGACTACAAATAACAATTCTCAAATCTCTGGTTAAAAGTGGCTGCTGAGCAGGAGTTCTGAAGAGAACAGTTAAAGACTTCTGAACTCAAAGAAAAGGCCAACAGAACATTTTGGTAAAGGAGCGCTGCCAGCTCCTTCTTTTAGTCCACAGTTAAGGTCAACATTAAAGTAAAACCAATTAAGGTCAACATTAAAGTAAAACCAAACACACCAAGTGCCAATCTGTCCAGATTCTACTACACTGCAAGTCCATCAGCACACGAGCCGTCAGCTGCTCAAGGCACACGGTAATCTTTGTTTCACTGCCCAGCTTTTTACTGTCACTGCAGAGCTCAACATACTTTCAGTGAGCTAGCATGTTAAACTTAAGGCATATAAACTCTCTCTGGCACACTGGAGCAAGGATATAGCTAAACATTGGATATGTCTTTTTTGAAAAGAGCATTAAATTTTGTGTTTTCTAGTCACTAGAAAGACTGAGAAAGGAAAAACATATATTAAATGCATTCAAGACCTAACACTGACAGTAAAAGATGAAGCACAGAAATAAAGAAGCAATTACAATTTTTATAAAGGATGGTGTAGCCTGGCACAAATCTTGACATGTTACAGTCAGCACATGCCTGTCAACACCCGTCTATGGCTACAAAGACTGACTGGATAATCACTACTAACACTGCCTGGGGTTATTCACCTCAGCACAGAAAAGGCTATTCACACTAATACCTATGTGGTTTCAGGTTTAGATTAAGTGTCCAGATGCAGACCCTCTGGATCACAGTAGTAATAAATTCTTGGATAAACTGCCTAAATTCTTTTGTATGTTACAAATTGTTCAGCTTTCTTGCAGTGATACAGAGCTAAGAAGTGTCATGTTGAAGAGGGCTCAATCAAATCACTTAAGATTAACTAGATTTGTGATTTTGAGTAAGGCTGATTTTCTGTAAAATCTAATGCTCTTTTTAGACAAAAATGAACAAATGCAACTTTCAGGCACCGTAAATAAACACTCCTCTTTTAAGGAGAAAAATAAATACACTACTTTGTAGAAGAAAAAAATCCCAACAAACAACTTTCTAGCCATGTTTTTCATCCATAAAAGAAGCAAATACCACAGTCTCTTCTACATTAGCCCTTCTTATCAGACTGACTTATTTCAGCTCTATTCTTGCCAAGCGGTACTCTTCACTTACCAGCCAGTTTGCAAGCTAGAAGAACGTATGTCTTCCCAGACTTTGAAAAAAGCCCTCTACCAGCAGAAAGCAGTCACCCATTTCTGAAAACAGCAGATACTTTTCCCTCAAGAGATAGTTCTCCAGAAGTCGAGAGCAAAAACTGAGAGCTCTGTTGTGCTTAGCTCAGATAGAACATTAGCTTTGTTCTGAGAACTTTTTTCCCATCAGAAAAACATAATATAGAAAGAGAAAAGCAATTTCTCTGATCCCAGGAAATGTCCCTTCTCCCAAGCAATTACCCTTGCAGCTCTGCCTCTGGCCCACTGCGCCTCAAGATCTCCCTCCTCACAGCTGCACAAGGGCAACTGCACAGATCAAACGTAAAGCTGTCTATACATTCCAGGTGGACACAAACACACACCCAGTTCAGTCTTCCAGATAATCATCCTAGTTATTCATCTGAAGATGGTCTGGAGGATACCTGCTTGAGCGCAGACTTCAAGCTACACAGCCTAGAGATACCCAGTTGGAGGCACTCCTGGGTTCAGCACACAAACATTATCAGAAGACACCATGAGGCACTGACCCCACACTGTGATTTTACTTCTGTAGTTTATTCCCATGTGTTGTGGCACTCTCCTCCCCCTTCAAATCTAGACACACAAAGTTCATCAAATTACTATTCTCAACATGCATATGTACTAACTGAACTGCTACAGAACAAAAATACTTTTAAAAAATGTCATCTTCAGTTAAGAACAATGTAAGATTATCCTCCCCAAGAAGAACATCTATCCTTGTACTCTGTGTACTTGTACAAATCCTGCAGGTTTTCTTCCCCACAATTAGAAACTAAAGCCAGATCCTTTTCATATTTCACGTGAACGGTACTATTGAGAATGAGATTGGTATTTGAGGTGTAGAAAAATAAAATTGGCCAGAGGCTATGGGAAATGCAGCAAAGACATTTATTGGAATTTCTCCAGGCATTACATGAAAAAAATTTAAAGTTGAAATAGAGGATAAAGCTCATTCAGTGCATCTTTAAAAAAAAAGATGTATCTGAATAATCTTGATTCTTTGTAACAGATGCTGCTGCAGTTCCTGGGATTAGTTTTTTTATGTACACATCAGCTAAAACTCACTCTTGAACAAAACTGCAAAGAACTCCTTTTTCACTTGGCATTTCCCCATCTAATACAATACGACATTCTTGAAATATCTAGACAGATTCCACATAATTTTATACACAGTTAAGACCTTTCACCCCAAATGTAAAAAGAGAGACTGTTAAGTAAATCAGTATCTTTAATCAAATAAAACATCATGGAAGTAAAAAAACAAGAGCAAAAAACCCAGGAGAGCTGAAGCCCCTGTGTTCCACAGCAGTGTAGCGAATAAGCATTGTTGTTTCTCACTTTTATGGTAATATAAAGCATAATACTTAGAAAGCAGTGATATTCAGTCCTTGCTTTCTAAATTGGACAATCTTATGTGAAAAGACACTGCTGTATTTGGCACTTTGCTTAATTGGTTTTCTTACTAAACAGAATAAGTGTTTCCTGAAATACACTATAAATGGAAAGAGATAACATGAGCCACTGTAACACGCAATTAAGGGTTCAGAAATGCACTCCAAAATACTCATCTATTACACATTTGTCTAAGTCTTCTCAAAAATTCCACTCAAAAACATTTTCAAATCTATATGCAACTTTTTATACCTCTAAAAACATAATTTCTCCCTTGAAATGATCAGAGTTTATCCCACCTTCTGTCCAGAACACACAAATTCATTACTTTTGTTTTAAAAAGACCACAAAGCAGTATTAAAACAGGAATAGCCTGGACAGTGTTATTAAAACTGTGCCTGTACTTCAGGATCCCCTTTGAAGTGTATAGCCACTGTATATGAGAAAAGTGAAAGGTACATAGTATCTGAGACTTGCTTGGTCCTCTCTTGTGCACTCACACTTAACTGCCTGCAACCTACCTCAATTTTCCTCTCAAATAAAATTTAAAACAGCTTTCTGCATCCCAATGCAATTAGACAAGGCTTCTTGCAGCATTTCTTTGGTTAAATGAGAACCCCTGACACACCTAATCCTTACAACAGGCAAGTCTCCAGTGGAAAATTAGCATCAGGATAAATTCCATCCCACTGTTGTGCTTCCTTCCTCTCCTCATCACGATCAAGCCCAGGACAGGTGGAAGCAAAGAGGCCAGGAAGGAAGTGGCAGTCACTGCCAGCTCTTGCCTTTGCAAGCTCTGCTAGTGCGTGCAGACACCTATTCCTTAGCTCTGGGTTATGGAGGCGGAACTATGAGGCGATGCTTTTTTGTTTCCAGTTCCAACATGCATGTGGAATTACACTGTTGACTGGTACAGCCCAGACAGTGGATGGCACTACAGTTCTGTCTGTGCAAACCATGTCATGATACTTTTTATGCTTATTGGTCTGTGTTCACCATGTCAGTAGAATTAAAAGAGAGGCACGCATGAGTTCACACAGATTTTCCACAGAAGACGTGAAACATGCTGCTCTTTGGAGGGAAAATTACATTCTCCTTTTTGTTTTTCTTCAAGTATTATTCAACATATTGAATATACATATATATAAAGACACACTATCCTCATTTCACTACAAGACAAGCACATCCAGAGTGAATTTGCAAATCACTGCTATCTTCGTCTACTCCAATTTCTCCTTTCCTTTAGGTCAACTCTAAATATACATCTCCTCATCATAATTACATGTGAGAATCCTTTATTTCCCCCTTGTGATTTATTTACATAATCATAAAAAAATTAATAGCCTGAATTTGCACACTGATACTTGAAGGCCCATCTGTAGCTATGAGTGTCCCAGCACTATTTTTGGGTATTACCATTGCCTATTGCTAAGTAGCTATTGAAAGCAGCATACTCATTTTTTCCATTCCCTTTTTCTGTTTTTGAAGAAATGCTGCCTAGAAAATCCTGGTTTATGGCTTACTCCATATTTTATTATTTGGGTTGTAGTTTACTTCCTTCAGGAGCTGTTCACAGTCTGACAACACTTCTGCTGGCAAATACTTCACTATCTGCTCAAGAGTCTTTTGATATGTTGTCTTCTCCTGTTCCAGGGATTGAATTAGAGTCTTCATTTTGCTCTCTCGTGTCAAAACAGCCTCCAGACTGGCTTCCAGACTCTGAATTTTAGCGTGAGCAACCTGTAAACAATAACATTATTTTAAATTGATAAATTCTATATAGTTTTCTTTTAATATTATGATACAGTATCTGTTAAGGAAAGAATTACATAGCTACTTCTAAAAGACATCTGTGTAGGCAGACAGTACAAGGAATGCATACTGTGTATCATACACAAGATCTCCTCATAGTGACCAGATCAATCTGAAGAATTTCTCAAAGATTTACAGAGGGAAGGAGAGATACAAGTTGCAGCAAACAAGGGACAGCTGAGAGTAACAAGGAACTGGAGCCAGAGAGAGAAAAAGGAAATCAGTAGCCAGAGTAGCACTGGAAGACATGACCTGACAGTGATGGAACAAGGGGAACCCTCTGTGACAAAGTAAGTTAGAAGGATGGAGAGGTAGGAGGGAAAGAGAACCTCAGTATTAAGTCAGAGGGTGTTCCCTGATCTCCAATTAATAATCTACAGCTTCCTCTGACTAGTCAAGGAAATCCTGGACTACAGCAGCAGCCGCCGTGCCCTCTGTGGGAACTGGAAGAATTCTGATTATTCCTAGGAAAGGGTACAAGCAAAAGAATGAAGAAGTTATGCAAACAAAAAAAGGTGATGAGGTTAAGCACAGAGAAAGATGCATTATTGTAAGGCACTCTGTTGCAGTGCACTCAGCACTCTGAAAGAACAGAAAAGCTTTGATAGAGCCTTTCAAATCAGCCATTCAATTATGCTATGCCTTTTGTGCATTTTCAGAACAGAGGTAAAAGCCACAGCTGCAGTAAATACATAAAGAAAAATAAAAAAGAAAAATTAATAATAGTAAAAAGTTCAAGTGATTCCTGTTTTCAGTATCAAAAGAACACACCATCCTTAGCCCATAAACACAAAAATAATGAGGACTTGATCTTTCCTTTTTTCCTTCCATTTTCACATTTCAGAAGCTGAAAGTGCTTTCTGAGCTCTTTGCAATGCTCGTTCAAATCAACAAATATAACAAGAAATAGTCTGATGATGACAAACCAAGAACTTATCTTTCAAGAAAATGCAAGACAATACAACATATTGCAACTGAAACAAGTCTTGGCCAAGCTATGAGACAAAGGGTAAATAGTGAAGGAGGAAGGGCTTTTTTTAAGAACAACTTCACCAAAGTCTGGTGGGCTTTCAAATGTAATCAGGTCTGCTAGGACCTTCCAAAAGTAGTACTATGAGTTTCAGCAGAAGAAAACAAAACAACACTGCCTACAATGGCCTGGAAAAAACAAATCTGCTGCACTATGGATTATTCCTTCAAACTTTCCAATAGGGAAGCAGAGAGATAAGGGACAGAGAACTCACTTTTCACTAAGATATACAAATTTTGCCAACAGATCTTATGGCAGATAAGGGTAGAGAGATTTTGGGAAAAAAAGATATCTAAAACAAGCAGGAAAATCCAAGGAATGACAAAGGAGTTAAAAGTATGCCTAGCAGAAGTGAATCTGCTATAACTAAGAGAACTGCTTAACTGCACAAGGTTTTGCAGTAAGAAGACTTCTCACATACACTTAAAACAATACTTTTTCCTCTATTGGCTGAATCATGGAAAAGACTTCACCATGAGTCTGCTGCCTAAGTCGCCTACCTGTAGCTTCTCCAACAAATCCATGTTTTGCCTCTTCAGATGATTATTTGCCCTCTCCAGCTTCTCCAGAGGTTCACCTTCATCACAGGGACTCACATTTTCCTGTAGTTCATCCTGAAGAACGTGGTACTCTACTTCATAGGCATGGAGCTGTTTTGAAATGTCCATCTCAAACACCTACCATGAGAGGAAAAGACCATTTTTAATTACAATAGGGAGGACTTATTCCATGTAAATGTTTGACTAAGAGTCAACTCTTCTCGGTTAATGCTTTTCCTGTTCCCTTCAAAAAAATATTTTAAGGGGATGTCTGCAGTAAGAGCATTATAACAGAGTTGTAGCCATAATAAATCACAGACTTCAGAATAAATTGGATCACACCTTTCACAATTACCAAATACCATCTCTTACTACAAGATATATCAGCAGAAAAGTCTTATTCAATACAAGAATTTTATAATATGACAAAGTTTTATTGACTCTTGCTCAGGAATATTAAGAAGTTCAAGACAAAATTTTTAAATCTGGGATTCATCAGATCTCTGCCTTCAAAACTGGATCCCTTGGCTTCAAGAGCTCATTTACAGACTTCTGTAAAAACATTCTTCATGGTTACAGTTTCCATGTGCTCTACCCCAGCATGATGGCACACTATTTTGTTATTGGGATACTTTAGGGACAAAGTATTGTGAAGGCTACAGAACTAAGCCTCTAACAGTGATGGGATATACAACCCTTACCTGTTTACACATCTAGTCACTGCCTCTCAGCTTCGGAACCTTATCAAAGATTTTAGACTAGGATTGGAAGGATGTCTACAGTGACATCAATTTTCTGTTTCTTATCCTAGAGATCACAAACATTCCACCAACACAAGACACACACAGATTCCCTGAAAAATCAAGTTCTGTATTACTTTCACTGTATTATTCTATTCAAATGAGATAAAACTTTAAATTGTGTAGTGTTCAAGCTGGGTAAGAACCATTTTCCTCTACATAGCTACCTGATCAATCATCTGTGTATTACAGATCTGCACAACATCTACATTTTTCTTTCATTACCAATTGCAATGGGATGGTCCTGGGAATTACAAGACTGTCATAGCCAAACAAGTGCCCCTGCAGCCAGGCTAGGTAGCAGCAACAGGATACAGGCAGTCTACACACGAATGCAGATCTAGAAGACTGCTCAGCACGAGACCACACCACAGGCAAACAGAGCAGAGCTGAGCTGCCCTGCATGTAACCACATTCAGCTCTGCAGGCAACATAACCCATTCTTTACTCTATCAGACCTGGCTTTGCACAAAGCCATTTCTACCCTGCCCACACAGCATGGCTGCTCTGCAGCCCATGCAGAACACAGAACAGATTTAATGTCTAAGAGTATTAGACATTAAATTAGTATTAGTATGCCTAAAAGTGTTAAACTACCATCTCTATCATTCCCAGAATCAATGAGCTGTGAAAGACACAAAAGTGCCTGACAGGTTTAGCATGGCAATGACAGCCAATGCAATGAGGAAATGAAGATTTAAATTGTCTAAAAATGAATTCTTATCTAACAGCACCTGAAAGAGTCAAACTTTAACAAGCTACAGGAATGCACAAGTGTTTACTCCACTCCTGCCCATGGACATGGTTTTCTAGAGCTCTTCTATTATCTCTGAACTACCATGTGAAGGGGGAGTGCTGCTCACAGTGCAGTTTCACAGTTAAGGTACTAGACTGAGGCTCACTCTCGATTTGTAGCTTCAATGCAGAGGAAGGTAAGTTACAGATACGAAGATTCCAGACACTGACAGTATTTATCAAGAAGCTTTACATGTCTTCTTCTGAGAAGACTTTTGCATATAGTGTAGGCGTGATTATTTAAAAGTAAACTGAATGGTGGGAAAAAAAGTAAAGAGAAAAACATCCTTACCTGAGTAATAATTTTTTCCATTTGAGGTTTAGTCATATCAGGAATAGTGGTTTTAAGAAAATCAACAATGTTCTCAAAACTCTCACATCCCATTATAGATGTCTCCTGACTGCTAAGTAGGCTCAGTGCTACCTTAAATATGACTTCTGTTCCTTGAAGAAAAATAATGTCTAAAAGAGAAAATAATTGAAGTATCTTGAAAATGAGAGCTAGAGTCATTGGATTAATACATATATTTACTGGGATGTTCTTTGTAATCAATCACAGTGCAGATGTATTCAGATCAGAAGTGTAATCTGTTTTATTTCAACATGAGGATAAAGCATGAATTTTCTTTCACCTTACAGATGCGAGAGAACATTAAAGAAAATACTGCATGCTTATTACGTCTGTAGCAGTTATCTGCAATAAGCATTTCATCGCTGTCTGCTAGAGATGATAACTGATAACTAGTTTTAAGTGCTCCTGTGACTGAAAAGCAACTGAGGAGCAGATCACAACACAACTGTTTTCTACAGGCAGAAGCTAGTCCTTAAAAAAAAAAATCATGTAGATTCCATAACCAGTTATATTATTTTCAAAATTCGTAGCAGTGATCTTACTGGCTATAATCTAAGCCCCAAACCCTTACTTTGAGGTACAATTACATGGATAAGAGAGGAAAGTCTGGGCTCTGCAGGTCAGGAGACACAAGGCTGTACAGAAATGGGAATCTTGAGGACAGTAAATAGAAATTCTGCCTCAGAATCAGTGGTGGATTTGAAGTTACTGAGCTGAAGGCAGCACATGGGCATTTCAAATAAACCTCCTGAGCTGTCAGCTCTGTCACATCACAGGGTGTTTGTTTGGGGCTACACAACTGAAGAAATTAAATTCCTCATCCTGACACAAGAGGTTATCCCTGGCCTAATCCAGTATCACACAGCAGCACAAGGACACTGATGAGGCAGCCATCTCCCTCAAATGCAGTTCCTGAAATTCTCCCTTCTCAAGTCTATGATGGGCATTCAAACAGCATAAATATATAATTTGTAAAGGGTAGGTAATAGCCATTTGTTCCTGGTATATGACCATGTCTTTAATAAGACATTAAAAATTCAGGAATTCAAAGCATTAAGAAGTAAAACAACACAATAATTTTCAGTTTTAAAATGGGAACCTGCCTTGCACAGCTTATTACAGAGAAATGAACATCGAATCTTCTTCCCATCTTCCTCATCTGTAAAAAATTCATTTAGGAAACAAAAAAACCAAACAACAAAAAAGAAACACACACAAAATGCTCAAGTGTCCCAGAATTCAGAAATCCCACCAGGAAACAGATATTCACATGACTGGTACACCACTGAGAAAGAGATAACACCAATCGTTTGTTTACCCAGACAGCAGCCAAAGAAGTTTGCTGTAAATGGAAAAAACCCTCTGCAATTGAGAAAGCACTAGGTAAAAAAATAAATTAAAAACTTAAAATCAAACCCAACCAAACAAAACCCTCTTGCTGCCCCCAAGCCAACACACTACACAAACTGAAAACCTAACACATTCCAGTAATTAAAACATGAGACAAAGTCAGGCTGAATTTCTTAAGATAAGACAAAAGGTGCCATATGAAAATGGAAAGATCAAAGGAAAAAAAGTATCCGATTTATGAGGAAGTACCTTATACATGCATTTAGATTCTTGGTGCATATACAAGTACAGTGAGTTTTGCACTAATAAATAAATTTAAATTTTAAAAAAGGTGCATTACTAGAGATTTGACTAAGCTGGAAGTTATGGATAAGAAAAGAACCCCAAAATAATTATTTGACATCCTGATACTGTAAACACTACCAGGCATAATCAGTATTTGGGCTTCTGTAGTAGATGTTACCCATAGAGGAGTTTTTAATGAAAAAACTATCTAAATTAAATCAGAGGCATATTAAGACTTGGAAATTGTTCAATACATATACATGAATACCTAAACCAGCCTTTAAGTTCAAATTTGCCTGATTTTTTTTTTAGAAAGCACTTTAGAATGAGAATTCAGAAATGCATTTTCTTTTTTCAGTTTGCAAGTTCAACAAGATGAACTTTTCTATTGATATAAACTGAATACATTTGCATAAAATATATTTGCAACAATAAGCTTTCTGCTGTTTACACTTCACAAGTCTCTTAGGCAGTAAGAGAAGATACAATTATTTGCTCAAATCTGATGTTTCAAGAAATACCTTTTGGATTTTCCTCTTAAGAAGGAGCTGATACCTCACTAAGAAAAGTGTTGCTACTTTTAACAGCCACCCCAAATGTCCCAGCATGTACAAAACTACTCCTGGAGTGTTTCAAAACACAATAGATATTGTTCTGTTTATTATTTCAATAGAATAAACTTTCTTACCAAACACTCTGGCTACAAATCCTAATGAAAATTGAGATGCGAACAGTGTAAGAAACCACGGTGCAGCATAAAGACTGGGACTGATTTCGTTCTCTTCAAGATGATTATACAGGTCTCTGTGATAATCATGTAGAAGCCTTGAGAGCTGATACATCTGAATCTACAGGGCACGAGGGGGTTGGGGGGGGAGAAAGTAAAGAAAGAAAAGTTCAGCTTTACTCAGTTTTCCAAATCATTCATATTTCATTCAAGGGAAATTAACTACAGTACAGATGGCACAGTAAAATGCAGCTTAATTGCCTCCTGGGGCCTCGAGTGGTATCTACTCATGTATAAACAACCTGCCACTAATGAATTAAAACCAACAGGGCAGTCAATAACAAAGAACAGTTCGAACCTGATTACTAATGAAGTATCATTTCAGATTCACAGGCTTAAGGTAAGAAGGCAATATATTGTTCCAACTTTGTCAACAAACCAGAACTTTCAGTCTTGCAGCAATGAAAGTAGTTATATCTCTTCCAAGATGTCAAAATCATGAGTTGTGACTAAATTTACACATTTCAGGTTTCATTCTTTGAATTTTGGCCTTATTTTTGCTGCATTTAAAACTCCAATGCTTCAGTCATCACTTTAAACAGTTTCTGTACCCACAGAATACATTTTACACAAAGGTATATACCACATACATATTTCCCAGCACATCTCCCAATGGTCCTGTGGAATTCAAGACACTGATGCAAAAAAGTGTTGGTGTACAACCTATAATGGTTGCATGGGAAAATGGTTAAAAGGTGCTACTCATGGCTAAAAATATCACTCTGTGGTGAATTATTTCCTTGCGACACTTCTCTCAGAAAACAGATGATGAGAAGCAGACATATACTGATTAGTTGTCAGGTCTAATTTTATTGTCAACAGTGCTTTGTGCTTAAGGTGAATCTGTTCCTCAATAAGAAAATGAGTCTTTATATCCGGCTATTTTCCTACTTCTAAAGTTCATGCTTGTTCCCTACCAAAAGGTGAGTGCACTTGAAGCTACCTGTTAGTCAGCACTGCACACAAGCAGAGGGATCACTTTCATTTAGGCAAATCAGCTAAATTTGTGCATGGATTTGAGTTCTTGCTTTAATTGCGTAAGATACCAATTAACACCAGTTTGGACAGTGTCAATACAAAACACACGTGTGAAGTCAGAATTGCATCACAGAGCAGTAAACCAATTTGAATAGTTCTTTATGAACTAAGGACCTACATTACAACTTTTTCCAGACAACAACTAAAAAATCTAAGTCAAATAAGTTTTCATTATCCTGAAGAATCATCCAATATTTTTCTTCTACAGGACTGAAACCAATTCTGCCTATAAGCTTTCTGTTGTTTCACTACTGTAAATGCAAAAGAATCTGCAGTACTCTACTCCTGTTAGAAAACAACCCAAATATAGTAAGATTCTTTAAGTCTTCTTGCCTAGTTTGACTTGAGCAGACAAAACTTAACTTTAACAGAAGAACTGCCCAGAAGGAAACTGTGGGGGAAGAGAGGTCATTTAACTTAAAAGCCAAACAATACTACAAGTGGTAAACTTTCTCAAATTTCAAAGTCTTCTTACTAAGAGGTTCTGACAATGAAAGAGTCGCACTCATTTGAACTAAAATGTCAAATCCTGGACATGTGAATGCTCTCAAATCATCAGATGCTGGAAGTCTACAACTGCAGTATAACACACACACACTTAGAGAGCATCTACTAGGGAAAAAAAAAAGCCACAAACATGCATTTATCACGCTTTGAGTCTCACTAGTTTAAAACACATTTGGGGGGGGAGATGGAACAGGAGGAGGTAAACCAATGCTTTTTTATGGCTGTTCACTCTTAATTCATCAACAACAAACTTGTAATAGCATACTTACATCCACAGTCCTCGATTGTTTTTAGAATAAGAACATACAGTTTCTTTAACTACAGTCTATTCCATTGCTCTGGACATTTGCCAAATAAACTCCTAAAGTGACTGGTCATGAAAAGTGGACTGAAACTCACCCTTTAGTTTTACTCAATTTTAAGTGTTTGCTATGCAGGGAACATGGGAAAAAAAAAGGAGACTTTTGTATCTGCTGCTGTTTTCTCTTCCTCCACTATGGATTACAAAAGCTTTAACTCATCAGTGATATATTCCTTTATAATGTAAGGGGTTTATAGCATACCATAATTATTCAAATCAGTGGACAGTTGCATGTCAAGGCGAAAAATTTCTCAAACTTTAAACTCTGAAATTTATACAGATCTGAAAACTTTTCTGTTTCCCTCCTAAACAGTCTTGAGTATCTAGTGCCAGCTATTAAATACTTCAGAGCATGCATCATTGTATAAGATAATTAAATTATTAAAAATTAATTAGTTTTCTCTCTCTGTTGAGGGTGGTGGAGTAGAAGACAATGAGAGAAAGAGGTGAAAAGATGAGTCAAGGCAGAGCAGCCCCAAGTACTAATGCCTGCAGAATACATTGACTGGCCACTGTGTGTCACTATTGACTTGACTTACAAGAGAGAAATCTATATTCAAGTGCTCATGGACTGAAGAAAAAACAAAATTTAATTATTTTTTAAACTCCATCCATATATGACAAAGCATATCAGTTTTTTTTCTGGCATAAGAAAGAAAGAGCAAAGAGGAAGAGAAAAAGAAGGGCAAAACAGCAGAAAGCAGAATTTCTGAAGCGATGACAGGGCTGTGTGACAGGAAAAACTCTGCAAGTTTTAAACTTCTCTATCTGCAAACTGAGAGGCAGAGAAGGGCTTGACAAAAGTACCTCCAAAACAGTATAAGAGGTCTCATAAGGCCCTGGAGAACCTAAGCAACCCCTAAGAGCTCAAAAGTCATTTAAAACTGGTTTGTTCCAGAAGGACTGACT
The DNA here is from genome assembly GCA_024734555.1 of Trochalopteron elliotii. Taxonomy (NCBI): domain Eukaryota; kingdom Metazoa; phylum Chordata; class Aves; order Passeriformes; family Leiothrichidae; genus Trochalopteron; species Trochalopteron elliotii. The sequence goes on from JANPWX010000070.1 coordinate 2,546,705, forward strand.
TACCTGTAGTGACATCATGTCTGGCCTGTACTGTTTACGGAAGCCAAGGTCATACATGAGGAATTTCAGCATTTCAAAGGCCTGTTCTTCACTCATATGCAGAAGCAGTACCCCAGCTACAAAACTGATACCTTGACAATAACCTACTTCTTTGTCCAGCAAAGAATATGCTTTCAAGAGATTAAACAGTGAAAGCTGTCCTGCTCCCAGGTGCGTGGAAAAGTAAGGATGTGTAGGGAATGTCCGTCCTGATATAAAAAGAGAAGAGTAGTTGATATTCAATTCTTCCAAAGAAAAAACCCCAATCCATCTGACAAACAGCATTTCTCCTCCCTCAGACCATTTCTCTTTGCTTTCACATGCAGTTTGCCTTCAGTCAGATCAATCTGTATCCTACCACTGATTTTGGACTGTACCTTTTGAACACATTTAATATTCTCATTTGCACAGAACTTGCAGAAGCAACTGCCTTACTTCTCTCTTCAGACAGATGCAGAAGGGCATAAATATGAATGGCATAGCCTAAGAAATCATCTTCTTACAGGACTCTAAGTGGCATACACAGAATGTATCCTGATGACATAGAAAATGGAGCTCATAGAGCAGCATCTATCTTCAGCAACAGCTTCTGTTATGACTGGTGTGTTTTTCACTCAAAGACACACAAAACCACTTGGAAAGAACAGACTTACCTAGATCTACAAGGATGGCATGCTGCTGAGCAGTCAGTTGTTTCAGAAGTTCTTTGTAAGAGATGTCAGGAGGCTGCTGCTTGTTTGGCAGCCTGTGCCTGACTCGGTGCTGCACAGCCAAAAACTGCCAAATTTCTCCCCGACGACTTTTTGGTACACCTGCAGGTCAGTCAAAAAACAAGAGGCCTAAGTAGGGGGATACTTTTAATGCTACAACCAAAGAATTTGCTTTGTCACCATTTTAGCTGAAGCACTCTGAAGGATCCCTCACAAAGTGAACTCCACTCGGCAGTGTGTTCACTCAGTAGCCACAGCTCAGTCACAAACTAAACACGAACTACAAACTTAAGGGCAATTACACTGAGCAGTACCCTGGGCAATTGAGGTACAGATTTCCCTTGCTTTGCCACTTCTGAGCTGTTAGCCTCCAGCAGGAAAAGATGCACAATTACATTCAGAATGCAGAATGACCTGTTTAGAAAAGCTGAACTAAATTCACAAGTGTAAAATACAGGCAAGTCCTTTTTCCCTTTGCGAAGGGCTGATCATGTCAGTCCACAGATGTGGAGAGATACATCCCCCTTTGACATCTGACTTGGTAAACAACCTTTGAAAGTCAAAATGTCAACTTGCTAATACCTTCTAGGTAAACAATTATTTAACAAGAAGACAAGTTAAAAAACCATTTCCTTGTTCTCAACTCTGAACTGCAATCCCACAGCAGAAGACAGAGTATTAAGGTAAATAATCTGTTAGCAGACTTCTGCTGGTCACTAACAGGAATTGCTTTATATCTTTGCTACTATTTACTTTGGTAGCAATTTAAACTTCCCTTCTGTACCACAGCCAGATTACACTGAATTATTTTTCAGCATCTGTCACACACGAGATTCTATGGAAGAGGGCAGAGCAGTGCAATCAGGCCCTACATCTGCATTATACTAACAAGGCCTTCTGGATACCCTCTTGGCCTATGGCTCGTCCACAGGAATATCTACTTCAAGACAAAATCCCCAGCCTTTCACTCCATGAAATGAAATATAAAGTGATGTACTCCAGACTCTCCAGAACTTGGCTCTGGTTCCTCTAGGTTTTGGGCACAGTCCACAGTAGACATTATGGTCCTGCCTTCTCAGTAAGCAAATAAAATCAGAACATCTGAATCTCAGAGTCAATTGGACCCACTGATCAGAAACCAAAAGGTCACAATGTCAGCTGCAGAAGCTCCAAGTTCAGTCTTGAATGTAATGACACATGGAAACAAGCTGCTACTTTCAGGAGTATGATATACATGTTTCTGCATTGCTGACATTGCAAGCTGCAGATACAGCACAACCTATTTTCTGTTCTGCAGGAGAAGGCAGCACCTTTGTGAAGAGAAAGCATTTTTTGCTACTGGAAAAAGTGTATTACTGATTTCTGTTGGTATCAGAAGGGAATAAAAAACATGATCTTGAGACTTCAGAGCTAAAAGCCCTGCTACATAAATACCTTCTTTTAAAGTGGAATGAATATCTTCCATGTCACATCGGATTTTGGCTCTGCAGTTTAGTAACTTCTTATCCCAAATATTTACGGCATCTTTCTGACATGTACCAACTTCATCATAGTCCAGTTTTACTTTCCTTGATTGGAGTTCATCTCTGCTTGCTAGAACACAGAAGAAAAAAGGAAGAGCACATGGAAAACCAGAATATCAGAAAATTACAAGATAACAGCAAATACACAAACCCCATTCAAGTTATTATCTATCCAATAATCTGACTGGGGATAAATACATCTACAAGCCATTAGTTTATAGCTTAGATGGGGCCACTTTTCATAAGATGCTGCATATAACAATTTAACTTTTCTTACTGGGTCATGAATATTAGCAATTCATGAAGCCCATAAAAGTACTTGTTAAAGCTTGGGGCAAAAAAACCCACTCAACAAAACCTCACAGCACCTGCTCTGCAAAACCACTTTTGATAATTTTATTCTTGTTTCTATTAAACATTACAATTGTTTGAGTATGGAAAGTCCCAAATGTATGAATGTTTGTATTAGAGATTTAGGCAACCAAGCTAGGCAAGTCTTCTGAACTGAAGTCAGTCACACTGGTTGCAGTTTTTGCACATCCCTCAAGAGAGTGAGAAGTGCTCTTGGCACTGCTACCTGGCATCACCAGGCTGAGTAGTGCAAACAATGAATCAGCATGAATCATATCCAGAAAGATATGTTTATGCTGAAACACAGAACTGCTGGTGTTATAAACTTAAAAGCTTTGCTGCATAGGACTACCTGGTACAAAGTATTCATTACACTACTTCTGAAATAAAGTTGCATTGTCACCCTGGCATTTCATGGAGAAGCAGCTTTCATTTCCATCACTAAGAAATTAACTCTGGGTGTTTTATTATTCATGATGCATGTGCAGAAAAACACTCCAGTTCCTCTAACTACTGGTACAAAAAAACTGAAACGAAGACTTAAATGTCTCTTAATTTAGAGAGTTATGTTTAACTATCATTGGAGTGAACTGTACATTTCACAACATCACCTCTGAGCTGCAACTGAGTTTATCCCAAATTTGCCTTGATCTACGCACACTACTTATTGCGGAAGTCCCCTTCTCTCACAAATGTATCCCCTTTCCCATCATCACCTCTAGGTGAAAGCAAACTCCTGCTCACATTTTTCTACATCCTGCAAAACAAGTGCATCTGTTCTTTCACCTACTCATCTCACTTCAGATAGAGTCAATATTGGATCAATCCACAGGATCATTGCCTAGCCCACTTCAAAAATGACAAATTATTTCCAAAAGCTCAATGTTACACCTTTGAGATCTTACCCAAACAAGACTACAGGGGTCCCTGCAGAAGGAGGTATTATGCAAGGTGCAGTGCACTGCATTAAAAATGGGAGAGTGATCTTACCACAGGAATTCACAGTTCAGCTGGGGCAGTTTCAAATGTTACGCTACTGCTGCACAATTTCACCCAAGAATACTCCCTTTTGTAAGCAGCATGCAACAGATTCAAAACAGCAGTAACATATTTCAGTGTGACAACTCCCACGTGAACTGTGCAGTTAACCCTAGTGAAAGCCATCAAGTTTGCCTGTTGATCATACATGCCCTACCTACTGCCCCATCCTCGATTGTTTTTAACCATCCTTGTTAACATTTTCCTAATCAATGCTAGGTGGCCTGCTACTTTTTGCAGCTCTTTTATTTCTAGGTGGCCTACTGGAAAAAGGAGCTTCTAGCTTCTCAGAAAAAAGAAAGGAAAAGAAAAGAAAAGGAAAGCCAATTTGTGCAACTGACAGAACTTACCTTCTGTAAAATAAAGAACTAATAGCATTCCAGTCTCCTCGACAGCAAAAGGAATAGGAAAAGAGGTTCTATTTATATTTTGCACATAAAAGTCAACAAATGATTAACAGAAATACACTAGAAACAGTTTCACAGCAATTCCAGTCTTAAACCAGTCTAACATATACAGGTAATAAATTCACAGCTAGGAACCTGGCTTCAAGTAAACAAATTTCTGCACTTCTGTTACTACATTTTCCTCTCCTGAGATGTACATTTAATTGTAGGCTAGGATGCAAAGAACCACCCAAACCTAAGCTTGTTTGAAACGTATCAGCTCTGCACATGTCCTGTCCATAAAACGGCTCATGTTATAACAGCCCCCATGAAAGAAACCTAGAGATAGGTGTTAGAACAGTTTACTTTTCACTCTTTGAAAATAAGATGATGAATTATAGCTAGCAAGAGCACCAGTTTCACCAGGGGTTCTCATGAACCTGAATACAAGAATGGAGATATGCTCCTCAGAGCACAAACCAAGAATGTGGGCAGGCAAATGCGTGCCAGTTTGGTATCTCCACTGCCAACACTCCTGTTTTCACCACAAATGATCAGGTAGGAAGGATCTGATTTCTACATATCTGTTACAGAATTGAAGCAACTTGTAACTGAGTCTTAAGGAACTGGACTGATTTAACAGTTTTCAGTACCCAGCCACACAGTGTAAGGATAGCAAAGAGTTTTCCCTCAGCAGCTGGAAGTATCAGAGGGAATAACATGAAATAAGTTGCCACAGTGGATCTCCTCACCCCACAAAAACAGACTTTTTGCTAAAATGGTTTATGAAATGAAGATTTTGGCTGAAGTTCTCTCTTGATGATCCCTATGAAATTAGGACTTTCCACAGAACTGTGTGTCAACAGGGAGACAAACTGTAGAGAGAAACAGCACCAAGAAATACACTGTGTATGTAGGAAATACATTCAAGGATGTATGCTTGTAGGGACATGGGAAGACTTCTGTCCTGATGGTTTTCTTTCCTCTCCCTGCCTTACCAGTAAGCTAGTCTAAAGAAGGAAAGAGTTAACCAACTTTAACAAGATCATTATGTTTGAAGTAGTATGACAGTATGAAAAATCAGACTACCATAGAGGTTATACAGCATAAAGGAAAAGATGAAGGCAGCAATTGTAGAGAGGACACTTGGAATTTTCAACTTGCACCAAAAGCTTGTTAGTCTATTACACTGAAGAACTTTCATATGCTAGGATAGACATCGTATCCTGTTTTTTATTTGTGTGAGTCTTGACCAGTCTTAATAAAATATCCTAACCACAAGTTCAGGCAGTTGACAGTCACAATGGTCAACTTCAGATCCCTCACTAACAGCACTCAAGTTTTCAGTGCACAGTGCTCATGTTCCAAAAACCAGAACTTTCTGACATACCTCAAGAGCCAGTTGCTCAAAAATCATATTTGGATTCAAGCATTAATAAATTACCACTGTGATGTGGTTAATGAAGAACAAAAAGCCTGGAGAGAAAGGCCATGAGCTGCAAAGGACTGAAACGAGATAGAAAGGGTAAGGTTTACCATACCTAAGTGTTCACACAGCACCTGTTCTCCTCACTCCACTTCACATTACAACTCCTAGACTCAGATAGATACAACACAGACTATAGCATCCTTTGTCTAACATACACTCAAAAAGGAAAATTTATCACTTTCTTCTGTCACTAAGATTACTCATTTAAAATGACATAGACAGAGAACCTGGTAGACTGTGAGACAGGACTAGGAAAACACAGGTTTTTTCTAGTACTGTTAATTAAAAAGTTACAGGACCACATCTCTGTTTGAGATGCCCCATACCAGAACAATTTTCATCTTCAGGCAGCAGAATCTGCAATAGCTTTTATGGGTATTTTCTAAATAGCTAACCTTCCAGCTTCTGGTTTTCTTTTTCCATTCGAAGTAACAGAATTTGTTGATGGATGGCTTTTCTCCACAAACTTTGTAGTTCTTCTGAGTTTTTCCTCTCTCCAGTTTTATCTGGACCATCCTCATTTTGCAATACTAGAACAAGAGGATCCTCCTCCAGGGGTGGAGCAAGAGGGGATAAGGGTAACAATTCACTTCCATCATGACCATCTGCAAAGAATCAGAAAGCTATTACAGGAAACTCAGATTGTTTGACATATCATGAACGTCTATGTCACAGCAGAACAAAAATAGCTACCTTTCACATTCAGCAGTGACTTGGTGATTCCAAAGACAGATAAAATGCAGTGCAACAGTACAGAATTATTTTTTAAAAAGTGCTTTTTTACATTAATAAAGTTATATTTAAATTAAGTAGAGTTAGATAAAGGGTCACCCAGTATTTCAAACCTTTCCCCTGCTAGCTCCTTCCACAGTTACCACAAGACATTTATTCATAAAGCCTCCTTTACAGTTGAGTTTGTTTACTGCTATGATTTACCATGGGTTCTACATTAAAGATACTACTTCCATCTGCTAACCTGCACTACAGAGGGTGCTATGGCACTTTGTGGTCACAAAATACAGAGTTTGTCATTTGCCTATGGTTTTGAATTCTGCCAAACGGGACTTTATGAATAGCACAATTTCAGCTATTTCACAGGTTTCTACCTTAAATGGCTTAAAAGCTGTAAGAATTATTGACACACTCAACAGAGTGTGTCACTACAAGCACAAGATATAAAATTCACCATTTTCTGCAAACATTTCTATTATGTACACAGGTCAGGGTAAAAATTTCCTAACTGTTAAAAAGAACATCATTGTCAGCAAGAGACCTGTCTTAATTTCCTCGCTACAGCAGCTATGGCAGATTGCAGCTCTTTTGATTTTGATGCCAACATCCTCTATTCAAAGCAACAAAAACCTAAACAGTCTAAAGCCAAATGAGTACAACTGATCTCTGGTGTGAATATTGTACCACCCTGATTCCATTCTCCCTTTCATATTATCACATGTTGCAGTTCACTACAGTATTAATTAACAACTGCTTGTTTATTTTCTTTAAAAGCACACACAGACCTGGATGCTGCATCTTGGAAGGAGATTTATTCATAGGTGAAGCTACCTGCAGGAATATTCTCCGCCGCCAGGAGATGCGGCGAGGTGTGAGCGTAGCCCCCGCAGCATTTAGAGATTCACTGCTGCAGAAGGTTGATGTTCTTTTCTTTCCCTCCCCATCACTGAAGGAAAGAAAAAGCAGATGGGGTATTTAAAGTCAGTATTCCTTTTAGGGGGAAAAAAACCCTTTATTAACTCTGTCTAATGTATAACCAAGCCTGCGGAGCATTTTTGGGGAAGCTTAAGAAGGCAAAGCGTGCTGTGTGTGAGCTTCACCTTGAATACTGAAGTGCCCAACTGTTTTCTTGTAGCACAGTGAAGTTTGCACTATATACCACCAGGAAGCATTCATACAGGGCTCAGCTGTAAGCTCAGAATAAAAGCTTAACTTTTTGAGAAGTTAAGACAGAAACACAGTAATACTTAGCCTCTAACTTTGACAGCAATGGGTTTTGTCTTGCCATACATCAGTCTTCTGGGAGGAATCTGATGTAACACCCCTAAAAGCAGAGATGGTGCTCCAGTGGAGCACAACACTCCATTTAGTGCCATTTTCAACATCATGGTGAACTCACAAGTGAATATTTCATTGGAGACAATGTTCTGCTGTCTCATATGGTCTCTTTCCTAAGCTTCAAGAAGTTGATGCTTCACTTGGATAAATGGGGACACATGTCCTCACATTTCATCAGCTGTAGGAACAGAGAACCTGCAAACAGAGGGCAGATCTTCTCCCCAGCTGCCATGTAGCAATAAAATTACACATTAATTTTAATAGCATCTTATGCTGCTGGAAGAAACAAGGAGAGGATACAGGAAAGCTTTACTGGGAGAACACATCAAGTACACCTTTCTACTGACTACGGCCAGAGGAAAAGACATTTACCTTTCATAAGTACTTGATCCACTTTCAGAAATATTCCAGAATTTTGCATTTGTGGTAGTAAATCAGGTGCACAGATATTGTATAGAAATAGGCACACTGATTATCTGGCATAAATCCTTCCATCTAGTGTCAACAGCACAAGGCACAATTACAATCTTTCAGGAACAGAGCATCAAACGAGGAGCTCTTTCTGCAGCTTCACCTTCATCACAGGGAAAACTGCCATATCAAAACAGTAGCTACACTTAAACCTTCATCCTGTAGCAAATTTCCATGCTGTAGTGCATGGATCCCAAAAAGTTAGATGAAAGGAAAGCCCAGCATGTTCACTATGTTTTTAGTGGGACTGTAGTTGTAGGTGATTGCAGTTTGCCAGCTGCAGTCCATCCCCCCCATCTGGCTTGCACAGGAGACGTCTGCAAGGGAGGACTATGAAGTTTCAGCTACACAAGTCTACCAGCTCCTTCATAATCTAATCAGCACTTCATAACTAAAATTCTGCTGAGTGAACGTGCTGAATTCACCAAGCTAGGACTGGCCTTTTTGGTGACCAAAGCTGTCACTATGCTAATGATCCACAACAGCTCCCTGATATTCGTAAACCTGAGTGACCAACTGGACTCACTATCATTCCAAGGTATCAGACTGTCCTTCTGTATCCTGGCAGAGAAATAACCACAACTTCAAATTCACCTACTCAGCACAAAGCACCAGCTCCTGCTCGTCTCTAAGAACAGCGCTACTGGCTGGGAGCCCTGAATGACACATAGTCTGAATTGTTCTCCACTCCTGATTTAGCTTCCATAGTGCCTCAGTTCCCTAGAGCATCACACTATTGGTACGTGGTCTCAGTAGCTGCATTAACCTCAACAGCAACAGTGACAATCTTCTTTGTCGAACTCTGTATCTTTGATGATGGGTAAGCACTGCTTGTGGTAGCCAAACACAGACTACTTAGACTATAATACTAATTCTGAACCTATAGGTGTTGCTTTTCAAAGGTATTTCAGTCCAACAGCTCTTGGAAATGGGATACTGACTTTGGATATATATAAAACTCTAAAAACCTATGTTTCTATAAATAACTGCAACAGAACTACTTCTTGCTATTTCAAGTCTTACCTATCACCACAGGTTATTACACAAAAACTGAGTCATTCCAGGGCTTACTAAACAGACGCTATGTAACAAGGGAATGAAAAGTTCTTTTCTACTTCTAGGTACAAAAATGTATGTTCAGCTACTGTGCCTCTAGACAGTCCTAGGAATAGTGTTCAATTTATAGTAGCAAAATCCACAGAGAAGTCCGAATAAGAAGGTGGTTATTTTGGGGTATGAAACTAACCTGTTTACACCATTTGAGTCATGGAGTTTACTCTGGGATGAACTAATCACTTACGCTACCTCATGAAGTATGTAAATCATACAGTTCTGAAGACCTGTATTTTTGTTGTTAAATCCTCCCTTCACAAAAATCCCCTGTCATTTTAATCAACTAATATTAATCACCTTCTCTTTCAAAGAGCTGTCCAATTAGTGATTAGAGGAAAACTTTTGCAAGGCTCAGAAACACACCTTGTCATATGAACCCAGGAAAACACCAAGATTTAGGAAAGGAAGGTTAGAAAGGGAACAAAGAGAGTTTCCTCATTTCAAGACAGACAACTCCTAGCTTAGTATCAGATCTGAAGGTGTGAATCAATACCCTACAGAGCAAAAGCAGGAAGAAGACAGAGTAAAATGGCAGTGTCTCCTACCCTAATGAAAAGATTCAGGAGGTTGGTGCAAAAAAAAGTTTCTCCAAACAGGCTGGGGGCAAAGGAAAAAAACCTAGCTATCAACTCCCACAAAATGAAGAAGTTTATTAATATGAGTGGAGAAACTAAGCCAAAGCATCTCCAAAACAAGAAAAACAAGTTCTTAAATAGAGTTCAGTTATTGCTACTGAAAAACAGAGCAGAGTTTTCTCTACCACCTAGAGTTTTCACTACCACCTATGCAGACATCTTAGGTGGACATCTTCCCATCCACATGGGAAACATACTTCAAGGTCACCTAGTAGAAGAATCTCTGGAAAAAGATAACAATGTAATACTCTGTATTTAAGACATATGCATCACAACTCAGTTTGGAGAATAATGGTTCTCTGTAGGGCTACTTATCCTATGCTTCTGACCCAACACAGAAACCAAAACACATTTATCAGCTTGTATACAATAAAAAATGAACAGCTGTAATATAAGGCCTCAAACATTTCAGTTTCTACTTTCATTCTTAAGCTGTTCCAAACAATAACCCAAGTAATCAAGAGTACAGAGTACATGTACATGTAAGGTTTTATCTCAGGTAACTGCAACTCAGCTTCACCCATTCACTATTCTATCAGATAATGTGTAGCATGAAGATGAGACAGTTAGTTTGGGGGAAGAAAATAAAAAGGAAAGAAAGAAGAAATCTCAAAAAAATCAGTCAGATAACAATTATTGCTTGGTTTTAATTACCTAAATGTCTTCCCAGAACTGTTCTTTAAAATGCTCTCAAAGACTGATATTTAAAAAAACATGCTACCCCATTTCTTGTGAGCTCTTTACATAATACTTACCTGAATGATTTTGCACTTGAGTCCACGAAAGCCAAATGACTTGTGAATAAATACCGTTGTTACTCATGCCAAGACTTGTATTTTTCCCCATTTTGCTTTCATTTCAACCTCTCTTCTTGATTGCTCTAAGTAGCAATTGAATCAATGCAATCTATTTTGCAATTTGGAGGTTGAGATGGTACAAAATTCCCCAGATCAAGTACAGAATTCAACTTCCCAGCACTTAAGCTGGCAGAAACCTATATGTCAGACTAATACATGAAGCATTCCTCCCATCTGGGAAGAAGAAAAACCAGTTTCTATCAGTTTAAACCCCTCTATTGGTTCACTCCTGTCATATATTTTTATTCTGAATAATTACTTTCTGCTATTTTGTTTAAAGGATATTCTCAAGTATTTCACTTCCTTCATGAGACACGAAGCTGTTTAGAAAAAAGCAATCTGTTCAAATTCAAATTCATCCTAAATTATCCTTGCAGAGCAACACAATGAACAGAGAAATTGTGGGCTAGTCAAACCTACACTGAAGGTTGTTCCATTTTTAAAAGTGCTGCTTTTGTGTTTTTATTAAAAAGCCTTGTTTACCTCTATGTTGACCACACATTTTTTAAATTCTTATCTGCAATTCTGTTCAATGCTGCACAACACACTTGTCAAAAGTCAAGATTATGTGGAGACCATTTCCATCCTAGCCTCCTCTCCAGAGAAACGTATTAACAATGCCATAAAAACATCCTGAAGGCACCAATAAATATTTTGTTGATGCTAAATTTAATATACTGTTAATTCCTCAAAGAAAGGAAATATATGGGGGGCTGGAACTAAGTAATCTTTATGGTACTTTCCAACCCAAACTATTCTGTGATTCAGTAAAAAAAAACCCTAAAAAACAAGTACAAACAACCAACCAAAAAACAACCAAGAAAACACAATAAAAAAAATCTCAGGCCATTCTATAACATTCTCTCTGCATAACTCCATCTGACTGCCACAATTTAAAAATCTTTCTAAAACAAATTCCGACTGAAACCATCTCTGCTCTTGCACACTGAAGTCTGCCAGAACACCAAGAAAAACTGCCTGCTGCATCATGTGTAATCTCAAAGCTACACGATAAAGAAGTGAGACTTTACAGAATTTTTCTCCAGTGTAATAGGAATTCCACACTTCACGAATGCATAGTAACCAGGATGATTCTGGAAAATGCACTGAAGTTTTAATTAAGGTTCCTAACAGTCAAATAGTTTGTAGTCTGCAGATTGCAAAGCACTGACACACTGTGCTTAATTGCAACCTATCATACGCTCACTCACATGAGAATGCTAAGAACACCTCACACTGATCCTACTGGGATAGACAGTGGTCCTCTCTGAGAAAAAGAACCAAAGGAAAAAAACTCCAATGAACCAAAGAAGCCTACAAGAAAAAACACACTGTAAAAAATGAGAACTTCCTCTCATTCCTAAACCTGATGGCATAACATACATTTGGAAGTTTTGGCCACTCTCAGTTGGACAATACATTTCATTTTCCATTAGCCAGTTGAAGTGACAGATTACCTCAGTGACCCTTATCACATCAGCATTATTCACTAAGCACTTCTTTCTGACCATATCTGTTGTATTCCCTTCACAAACCCAACTAGATGCTAATAGTCTGCTTTTGCAATTTTCTCACCATGACAGTTCAGGCCCAGTTGCTCCTAGCAAGATCTATAGCTAATGAGATCCCATTTTCACAAGAGTCTCCATACAAATTAAAGATCAAATGATATCAGAAATGTATATAATGTAAAACCTAAGTAGAAACATGGTGGTCTTCTGGGAATTACTCCTTGAAGCTCTCCCCACTCCAAGAGTTCAAAACTCCATTATAATAAAACATACTACCTTGATCTGCCTGCATAACTAATTCCAAAAACAATATCTTAGAAATTTCAGTTTGGAATTATCTGGCATTAAAATACAGTTTTCATACAATGCTCAATCCTTCATTCCCCAAACCCAGAAAGCTGGGTTTAATGGTATCCGTTGCCTGTACAAACTGAGCTAGGCATTGGTTCAACTTTGCTAGCTAAAGGGAACACAAGAAACAAAGCTGGACTAGAACCAGAAACTAGAGGTAGTCTATAAGAGACAGGTTTGGGGGTTTTTTTGCCACTTTTCATACCTTTGCTTATTCCCAAATCCTCTTCAACTGGAAGTTACTTGTTAATTCTCTCTAAACATCTCACAGTTAGTATCACCCAGGTGTTTCCCATTCCTCATGCACAGGCATCCCACATTAGTACTGTACACTCTTCACATTGCTCTTTTCATATTTTCACATGCCGGTGATCATGGCAACACATGCTGGTTTGCATTCAGCAGAGAAAGCATTAAACTGGCATAACAGTCCTAAAATCCATTGCATTACATGTGACAAACCAATGCAGCAGGTTTGCAACACTGCAACAGAAATAGGTGACAGCTACTTGATGTCAGCATAGAAGCCTCTAGTTTTAACAGGCTTTTTTATCCAAAAGCCTGTTTGCCGATTTGCATCACGGAAGTCTGTTAGAAATGCAGGAGCACAAGGCAGAGTGGGAGAGATGCCATGTGCTGCATTCCACTGGGAATCCTACTGTTAAGCTAGTGGCACTGGAGAACTAGGCAGGAGACAACGCTCTCACCTCTTGGAGAGGTCATTTTCTGAGTGCTGGTGCAACCTTCCTGAGCCCTGGTAAAAGGTTTTCAGGAAAGAAGGGGCAGAGAGAGAGGAGGGGAGACCAGGTGACGCAGATTCACTCTCACTGAGAGCGCGCCGAACCCCGACCACAGGACTGTGCAGGCAACAAGAGAACACAGCAGATGGGTCAGCACGGATTGGGATACAACAACAAAACCACCAGATTAGAGACACTGGCCAAATACCTCATCTTGGCTTACATTAACTTTGTTTCCCAGAAGATAAAATCTACCACATGCACTCCGGGGCAGCTTTCCTAGGGATATTGATTTTGCTGTTACAGCTGCAACTGTATTAAAAAACTTTTCAATGACATTGCAGAACAGGGAAACCACCTTATTTCTTTAGCTTTATTTATTCCCAAAGCAAATTCAGGAAAAGAATCTCTTAAGCATTCAGAAAATATCCTTAGAAAGCTTCTTCCAATAATATGAACCGCATTGTTTCTTCCCCTTCAGTTTTCTTTTGCTTTTGTAAACAACACATTAGGAAGTACAGATTATTTAAATGCAGTCTTTCTGGATAAATTTTTGTGAAGTAATTAAATTAAGAAAGGTAGTTCTACTCCACAGTTAAACATTACTTAGTAGTAGTGACAAGTACTGGAGAGGACCTAAAAATTAATTCAGTTTCTTTTGCTTAACATTTATGACTAATCCTCAAAAGAAAAGAATGAAAAATCCCAGCCTAGAACCACACTGCTACAAACTGTTTTGACTAAAAATCTGCTGATGCCACTTAATCAGTGACTTCTCACAAGTTATTACAAAGTAATGTAGTCAGCAAATCCTTCACTTTGAACTGTCAGTGTTTCCTGTTTGCATACAGCACGGTCAGTGGGAAAAAAGTTTACCTCAGTAAAAAAACACATTATTTATCTCTCTAGAAACACAATGTAACAAAGGCCAGTTCCTTACCCTTTACTCTCTCCCACTCTCTCAAAACAGAATAAAATCTTTTGCCTTTTTCTACTAGCTGGTGCAGCATTCACGCTGATATTTTAATGTAGACATCAAACAGGTGACAAATTACTATTTAAAGCCATTTTTAGAAAGAGCCAACAAAAACCAGAATTATAGCCAAGCACTGAAACAGACAACAGGTTGAAGAATGTGATCCTCCAACTGAAAACAATTGAGCTCATCTGGACCTGAGTTTCATAAAGGGTTTGGAATTTATATAGTCACTTACTGCAGGTAGCCAGCATAGAGGAGAAAAAGAAGGCACAACCAAAGAGGCCCACTATGAACTGTGGGGACCTCTTCTGCTGAGTGAAGGAACTCCTGGAGGAACAGTGTTTCATATGTTAATAGCTGAAGAGTCTCCAAAAAGGAAGCAGAAAGAAGTTACAGAGGGAAGCTACAGAGGGAAGCTCTGAAGAAAGGCAAATACGGAAATCACATGCCTTGGAGTTCAGTGGATGTGTTTAATCCTTATGTCCTTTCGCAAGGCTCCTCACCAGTTTTAATTCTGGACATACTCTCTGTGAGATTTGACTAACACAGCTACAGACACTTGAAGCTGTTAGTGCCTTTTTCATCCTGGCATAAAAGTTTCAGGCTGCCACCCCTGCCACTTAAAGCACTGAGGGCCTCTTTTCCAAAGGGTCTGAATAACAAGACTGCCAAAAAGGCTCAGGTCAGAGGCATCGAATAAATAAATAAACAGATTAGTGCTGACATCTGGCTGAATCATCAATTTGATGGATTGATGCTGCCCCTGAACCCCTAATTCAGGGACTACTGAGTTACTGCAAAGTACCAAATTACTCAAAGGCAGAGAAGACAGGCTGAAAGTAAATAAATAAACGAACAAACCAACTCTGGAGAAGTGCAGAAACCAACCTGAATTAAGCTCCTTACGTACTTTGTCAGAAGCAGGGCTGTTGCAGCCTCTCCCAGGAGGAAGGCCAGTGAGGCTGGAGCACCGGGAGGGCAGGGGCCCGCGGGCGGGTAGCACGGCATGCCCTGAACTCACCTGGCCGCCTCCACGCAGTTCTGCCGCAGCAGCGGGGAGCGGGCGCTCTGGGACCTCCCGTTCTGGAAGGTTATCCTCCGTCGGGCACTGGAGGGCGGGTGGCTGAAGGTGTGTGCGCGCCTCCTGAACTGAGGGGACTCCGACCCTTCCTCTGGAAACGTCTGCCAGGCCGAGGACACGGGGGACGCTGGAGGAGTAGCTGGCGGGGAATCGCCCGGAGAAGTGTCCTGAAAGGAAGTGCTGGCGGAGTAAGGCCTGAGGCTCTGTGCCCTGTGAGAGCTCTCACTTAACCCGCGGGCAGCCAGCACCGGGGCACCAAAGCCTCTCCCCCTTCTGGGTCATGGCCTATTGTATGCTAATTATCACCCAAACCAGACATCCTTTGATAGCTCGCTCCAAACCAGCAGCGTCCTTCTTCCAAAAAGGGAAAGCGGAGGGAGGACTAAAACTGTATACGCAACACAAACAACACACTAATTACTCCAGGCATCCTCTCACATGGATTAGCATTCCAGCTACCAGACTTCTGTCTCTTTCAGGAAAACACAGGAATGGAAAAGGCTAGGGAAACTGCTTTTAGCTAGTTTCCTCGACATATCGCGAGCATACTTCCTGTACCGTCACAGCGACATCCTGGAAAAGAGACTGTTATTACATAGCCAGTTTATGAGTAACTGTAGCAGGAAAACCATAGCAGAATCTTCACCTCCTGGGAAAACCAGTAACCAACCCTCATGCGAGGTAAAACTTTAAAAACAGGAAATAAAAAGAAAGTGAACAGAGTTCCGCCCTCTTGCTGCCATACAGCATCCTCAACAGCTGGGCTTAGGTCAAAAATTCTTACTTCCCTAAAGACACTTACTTACAGA
Source organism: Trochalopteron elliotii (assembly GCA_024734555.1). Classification (NCBI taxonomy): domain Eukaryota; kingdom Metazoa; phylum Chordata; class Aves; order Passeriformes; family Leiothrichidae; genus Trochalopteron; species Trochalopteron elliotii. Next base: position 2,562,858 of record JANPWX010000070.1, read on the forward strand.
AAGGATTCTTCACCTTCAGAGCACGTCCTTTAATTGAGACATGACCTTACCTAATTACTTCAGCAAAACAAGGCAGAAACCAGAAATTCCTTGCTTTTTGTAAAAGCGAGGGAAGTATAGGAAAAAAGGACTGGCAATCAGATTAAAGCTGAAGCTTCAAGTCAACATAAACCCCAGCTTTCTTACACACTCTGCCTCCCAGTGGAAACATCTTTGAGTTTTGTAAGTTGATGTGCTTTGTTCTACTTCTTTCAAATTGAAGCAGAGTGCCATATTTACACTCCATTGACAGCCGTGTATGAAAACACTAGTTTTAAGCTAAGCTCCTTACGTACTCTGTCAGAAGCCAGGCTGCTGCAGCGCTCAAAGCTGTCCACACTTCCCAGGCGGCCTCGCATTCTGTTGGCTCCCTGAAAAAAAAAAAAGACAAAAAAAAGAAAGGAAAAAAAAAAAGAAAAAAAAAAGAAAAAAAAAAAGAAAGAAAAAAAAAAAAAGAAAAAAAAGAAAAAAAAAGAAAGAAAAAGAAAGAAAAAGAAAGAAAAGAAAAAAAAAAAGGCAAGAAATTTAATCTGGTCTTTTTCCTCTTTTTCTGAAGGTTAGGCAAAGATGGTAACTCCTGGGAACACAGGAGAGTTCAGGCACGTGACATGTCTGACATAAGACCACAGGTCATGGGTCAAGCACTGGATTTTACAAAAAGTGACATCTTTAGCTGGCCAAACTGCATCTTCTCCCACATGGCTCCCAGGAGTTTTACACCTGCAGCTCTATTGTTTGAGGCAAGTGAGTACTTCCTGACACTTCTGATTCTGAGGCAAAGTAGCTAAGTTGGCTTAAACAGCTGAGTTCAGAACACTCCAGACTTCAGTACTGTGTGTACACTGCTCCTGATGGATGCCTCTGACACACCACAGTCCCATGAGATACAGTTTATCAATATCTAAGCACTTCAGACAAATTAAGTCCACTTGGGCAAAAGGAATAAAAGTACTAAGACTGGAGAGAAATGCTCCCTTGGCAGCAAATCCAGCCAAATAGCACCAGACAAGACAAGACAAGACTTCCCATTTATAACGCAGATAAACCTAATGCAAATTTGCTAGAAATTTATGCTAAAGGATCGTCGCTGAATTTGTAACAGTGCATTAGTTTCATAAGAAAAAGCAATAGATCCACAACACTTTTGACTACCTTTAACTACTAACGTTAACCCCCAGTGGTATTTGTTGTTGGACACTTCTGACTGCTGAAGCAAGATGCTTTCAGTACTTTATCAGAAGAAAAATAGCCCACGTTTTAGGAAAACCACAGACAGAGCTCCTCTTCGTATGCTTGGAACTACAGGGGAAGTTCTGTCAACATCATCAGAATTCATTCAGCCTACTTTTTCCTGGTAAGAGTTATTTTCATGACTTAGAATGACTTTTAAGTACATTATCCCACTTAAGCGCATTACCAATAAATACTCTGCCTGAAGCATCTCTTCACTGAATCTCCCAAAACACCAAGAGCAAAGTATAAGTTGAAGTTCCTCACTGCCTTTGAAAAAGCACACTTTCGGCACTGTAAGAAGGACTTTTTGGTTAAGAAAGAACAACAGCAGAAGAGGTTAGTGCAGCATGGAGTGGATGAAATCTCTTCAAGAGGTCAAAGAAAGGTTATATTTATTTCTCAGAGATACCTCATTAGGAAGCCTGGTTTTGGTTCAAACCTCACAAAAATAAGATCAGCCAGAAAAACAAACAAGTGAAGAAGTGACATTCCTCTGGGACTGTGTGAAGCCAGGGCACAGAAAACAACATGTTTCCTAAGGCAAGCAGTGAATGGCTTAAAATATCACTTGATGCTATTTACCTAGCTAAGAAACCATCCACTTAGTGTTCTTAGATACTGATTACTACAGACTTCTTTCTTTCTAACTTTCTTAAGATTGAGGCTGTCTAAGACTCTCCCCAACTTATACTAACTTCTAACTTTTATTTAAAAACTTTTATCTAGAAAAAGATGCTGAATGCCACTTTAAAAACAAAACAAAACAAATTTAAATTCTTTCTTGGTCTATTACTGTACCTGGCTTAAGGAGGGGAAAACCCACTACACCAATAGGTATTTAGGGTTTAAATACCTTTAAGAATTAACCATGATCTTCTGTTAGGCTTGTAATAGCCTGATGAAGAATAAGAACTACTGAAACAGTCATTGTGTATCCCATGTATGTACATAGCACACAGCATATCTGCACAGAAACACTTGTATGTACCCGCTTTAAACAAATAATTAGTGGTTGAGCTGCACTCCAAGTAATTTTTCTTGGTCTTGCACTGTGTGGATCTGCAAGGACGAACCCCTATGCGTATCATGACTCACTGCAACACACTGCTGTTCATGATCTATTGTACTGTCAAGGTAAAGATGAAATGACCTTTCTCACAACTGCAAACCCGCTGCATAAAAAGCAAACTTGTGATGGCTCTAATTCAGATTCAGGTGTCCCCCTTCTCTTGAACTCCATCACGGGCTATTGTAGAGCCTTATATTACAATATGCAGCATGTCTCAGTGGCCCTGGTGAGAAGAAACATACTATACCAAAAAACTCCTAACATCTATTTATAAGAAATTTCCCTTCAGAGATTTTTCAATTTAAGCAGTGTATTTCATCCAAATTACTTTTCCTTGACATGACTGGAGCGCCAGCATGGCTGTAAAAGCTTTATTTCAGTGATATTTCAGTGGCTCCTTTCACAGCCACCACGGGGTTAGTGACCCACCACTACAGCTAGATGACTTGGCAGTCACATGTCCCTTAGATGTGGAAAAGAAACCAGACACATGAAAGGCATGACTGTAGCTGCCACCATTTGATGATATTCCAAATGGCTGAAATTACCCAGATCTTCTGACAGCCATCACTCTTTTGCTCTCTTTTACATACAGTCACTCCCTCTTTCTCTCTCTCCATATTCAGACCAAATCCCTAGTCTGTAAAATTTGCTACACAAGAGAGGTCACATTTGACAAGGACAGTTTAATGCTAGTTTAAGTTCTAGATCAAATTGACACCTAGCTGCAAGTTCTAAGGATTCTCTCTGCCTAAGAGTATTGTTTCCTTTATAGGGAACATCCATGGTATCCTATATTTGTAGGTTACTTTATGACATGTCCATGTAAGGTGCAGGACAAGTACAACTTAGTGCTTTTGAAGTTACATTAAGCAGAAGCAGCTTAATGTCATTGGTCCAAATTATCCTGTACTCAGGTCATCACATTTCAGCTATAATGACACACTGGATCCCAGGCACACAGCCTTCTTCAGATACTTCTCTATATGCCTCTTCTCTGACTCACCCTTCTGAGCAGAGGACACTAAACAAAACTTGCCATTCAGACTTCTTTACCAGAAGACCACTTAATGGAAGAGAGTTGCAGTGATTATCCCCAATTTCACATCATATCTGGCTAGGAACATTAAAATGAAGATCAACTCACTTTTTAAGACTATTGCTTTTTATTGCCCTGCAAAAGGAACTTTGTTACTAGTTTCTAAAGATTCTTAGTGCCTAATATGGGCAATTGCAGCTATGAGCTGGAAGATATTACTTCTCAGAATAGAGAGATTGCCCATATATGCAGGCACACTTATTCACACTTTGCAAAACCGATAACATGTCTCTTTATGGGATCATGCAACTGTCCTGATTGAATTTTATTCTGAAGCAACACACCCAACAATACTCAGCTAGCTCACTTGCCACCTACAATGAATGCTCATTATTCAGAAATTTGTCTTTTTTCCACTCAATATGTGTGGCCTTACAGTAAACTTTCTAGTACAGGTAAGTCATAATCAACCCAGCTGTAACTCTCAGATTTCACAAGAAGGATATTGCTTCATTAAGGATTTATCAGACTGAGGACAAAACAAAGAAAAATCTGATAGGTCTTTACTGTCAAGGATATCTGGGACAGCTGATGATAATGAGTTGTTAACCTTACCCTTGAGAAGATATTTTCCAGGGAGCTAGTCAAGGATTTCTTTGCCTTGTTTTTCAGAATGTCAAGTTTAAACCGGCCACCACTGGTGGTGTTTTCTGGAATCGCACTGTTAGAAATGACCTGTTGAAATGAGCGAGGACAATATTCAGCTTCAGCAATTCTTTTTTTAATTGTGAAGACTATTTCCAAAGACCAGAGCTGAATCAGGTTACATAAGAGACAAAATACCCTTGGCCTTATTATAAAAAAAAAAAAAAAAAAGCACAAACACACTACCCTCCTTCCAAAAAAAACCCCAAACAAAAAACCAAAACAGTCTCCCAAACAAATAAACAAACCCACAGTTAATGACACATTCCAACCCAAAGACTATATTGTAAGAGTAAACCAATTTAACAATGCTGTTGCCCATTTCCTTTGCAAGGTAAGTTCACAGTTTAAACTAAAACCAATCCCCTTTTCATTTCTACTCTTCCCAGATATTATTGCTTGGCCATAGGGATCAAAGGGGAAAGAAAAAGAAGATTTATCCTCACGCTATAAGGAAATACAGACATAAAATTAATTGGTTGTCTTTCTCCTCTGCCGTGTCCCCTCAAGTTGTAAAATCCAGACAAGCCACTATAAATTAAATCAGATTTCTTTCCTGTATAGACCTTTTTTAATTATACTACCCAGTTTCAGGTGCTCCTGAAGAAATCTAGCAGTGGTGCAACAAGTAATTAAGACAGCATTTGAATAGGCTGGGAAGGGGGAGAGGAGTAATACAAAACCAAGCTTTACCGATGGTGCTTCACCAATGTGGATGTGCGTTTTCTGCTTAGTCTCACAGAGCTGACGGAGATGTAAGATCACAAGTTCATTTTCTTCCTGGTCATTATCAGGCTTCATTTTCTGTCAGTAAAAGCAAAGAAAGGAGTTTGTCTTTCAAGTAATGATTTGTTTATTTTTTCTATTTTTCCTTCTTTTGTAGGTATTCCTTGAAATTAATATACTGATACACCAAATGCCAGAGTGCACTGTTATTATGTCAAATTGCAATTCTGTCTGTGTGCCTTCACACTCCAGAGCAAGGCAGAGCAAAAACTGAAAAATGTTGCAGGCTGTAGAGAGAAGGGAGATTTTACCCCCACGCATTTTGTTTTCTAAGACTGTTACTATACAGCCTTCTAGAGTGGAAAGGAAACCAAGCCACTCTATTCTTCAGGACTTCAGAGAGGAGCACAGCCTTTGGAAGCCTAAATCATTGTACATTTCATCCAGTAGAGCACATCAGCTTACACCAGAATGTTGTGCCAAAGTAATTAAAAAAAGAAAAATTCTGAAAATGCCAGAGTTTTTCCTGATACCTGCATGCCCCTCCTGCTCTCAACCTAATCCCACATCATTTTCAAGCAGGGAAACATGTTTAGGGATGAAAAACTAAGCTCTGAACAAAAAATATACTCTACATAAGGACACAGAGTATCTCAGGAAATTTGGGAAATAAAACTTTTCTAACAGCAGTGCATAACACATGAGGTTAAGTTGGAGCATACTATTTCAGTATGACTTTTGGTGGAAAAATAATAAATTCTAGATCAACTACACAACAAAACAAACAAATCAAAAGCAAAAATATCTAGTTCATTTTATCATGGTCTTTTTCGAATTAGGAAGAACAGCTTCAAAGGTATTACCTGAACACGCTCAAAAATGTCTGCTTGCTCATTGTCAGTTAGCGATGACAGATGTCTCTGAATTACAAGTTTGGCTCTTGGTGGATAGAGTCCTAGGAAAAGAATGGGCCATTAAAGATTCTCAAATGATATCTCAAAACACTTTTGAGCAAAATGACAGTAGAAGATATAAACCTGCATTTGAGATTATACAAGTTAAATGTATGACAGCTGTATATCCAATGTATACATACAAAATAAATGAGGTTTTGCTAAACCACATGGCTTTGTCTCCTTTGTTTAGCAGCAAAAATATAATCAGCAGCAGCTAAGTGGCTGGCTCCTGTGTAAAAGGTTGTTCTTCCTACCCCACCAATGGTTTCTGTCCTAATGTCAAAAGATCACTGACAGCTGGAAGCCTGACAACTGTATGGCAGAGGAGAAGGAAAGGAGCAGATTGGGGTTATAACAGGAGAGATAATCAATACATAGGACACTTGGAAGTTTTCAGATGCTTTTAACTGAAAAATCTAGATGCCTTTCTGCCCAAAGAAAGGATAGGGTAGAGGTCATAGCAGAGAACTGAAGACACTTTTAAAAGCAAGAACAGGATAAAAAGCTGTAAGAATAAAGGAAAGAATTTCTGATACTCAATAAAATGCACATTTTGTCACAGAGGTAATTCTAGGAAGCTACAAAAAATGTGAGTGAAAACAAACCCCTCAAACCAGATGAAGATTTTTTTTTCCATCGAAGGTAGATATCATTCATAGAAAATTGCAATCAGAACAAATAAAAGATTTTTTTCAAAATCATGCAGCTTTAGGTTTGATTTTGCTCAAAGCAGATGGGTAAAAAAAAGAAGCAGATAGACGCAAAGCAGATGGGTAAAAAAAGGGACACGAAAAAAGTTTTTTAGTCACTAAGAAGAAAGTTTATGAAACTACTACTACAGTACTCTAGTTTTTGCCCCAAGAGAGATTTTATTTTTATACTGGGTACTTTTCAAGTTACTTACACTGCCTTATACTGCAGCCTTTAGAGTTTATTATTTACAGAAAACATTCCCAGCTTAACCACTTCTGAATACTTGTTGTTAAACCTGGAAACTAAGTCACAGCCTAGCAAAATTTCACCCCACTAGGATTTTACACTTGGTTTTTCATCCACCAGAGGGAACCAAGCAGCAACAGCAGCGAACTCCAGTGAACAGGAGAACTGTAAAGATCGAGCACCACCATAACCACACCAGAAAATACAACACTATCTGCTTTTTGTAACATACTTGCTTTTTCTTTTTGTTGCATACAATGCTTTACAAGGACATATAGAAGAGTGACTATAAAATAGGAACCCAACTTTTTTTAAGAACTTCTATCTTGTATCTTCTATTTTCACACGTGTTCTGGCATATTTCATTTCCAGTGACACTATGACACTACAAAAGTTTGTCTATTCAAAAGTTTGTCAGGTAGTTGCCTTAACTTTCTTTATTGGATATTAATCTCCTAACTTAATAATTTATTTTCCCAGAATATAACTAGATTGCAAAGTGTGAGGGAATAAACACAAAGAAGGAAAAAATAACCCTACACAGGAAAGATGGAACACACAGGAAAGAAAGATCCTTTTTGCTCATGACTGTTTTTTATGAGTCATTTTGAAAGCATGCAACTTTAGAAAAAAAACCAAACAAATGGAAGGTCAGGATGAGTTTTGCTGCTCTGCTTAAGAAAGGTAAGATGATGAAAGAGTGTTTATAGCAGAAGCTACACTATATTCTGTTGCAGTATCATTACTGCTACCACACCACCTAAACACAGAGAATGCAAAGTGACAATACTTTTCCCTCTGCTCTTACATTGTCTAAGTTATTCCTCTAGAAGAATTAGCAAACCACAATCAGAAGATAAACTCAGCTACTACCTTCAATTCTTTCACAAAGTTTGTGCAATGAATGCATAGGGCAGGCCTCACACAGTTTAATCTGCGTCTTGGCATTTTGCAGAGCTGCAGCAGTGCTGAAGGCTTGCTTCAGAGTCAGCATTACCTCATCAACCTATATGGGATGGAGGGAAAAGAGTACATAAACAAAAATACATGCCATATACACAAAATTACATTTATAAATCACATCTCAGACAGGTGCTTTACAATTAAAGAAAAAGACATACAGAACCATACAAACCCATTTGCTGTTTTCTAAAGAGATCAAGGTTGAATTCCCACCTTTCTGCCTTTTCTGTAGACGATCATCATCTTTAAGTTGTGCTAGACAGTGTAATTTTGATGTCTAACTGCAGCTACTCAAGCTTACTGGGAAAGCACCCACTATTTTAAGAAGCTGCAAGTGAGAATTTTTGGCTTGAATTTTGGCTGGCTAAATAAAAAGCATTAATTTCTTTAGCTTCAAGTCTCTCCTGTAAACTGCACATGTTCCCTCTTAACCTCTGTCCTCCCACCATTAAAGCATTTATGCACCAACCCCCACAGACCCATCCCTGCTGCCAGACAGAAACTTCCCACAGCAGTTCACTTTTCTCCTGGATACCAGACTGCCTACCAGCCTCATTACAATCACCACATATCCGTAAGTGCTACTGGCCTGCCCTGCAGTCTGCCCTGATCCTTGTTCTGCTGCTACCACAATCACAGCAGTGCCGTGTTCCCACACACCAGCACTAGAAAAGCTCAGCTTGTATCTAAGAAAGGTTGAGATCACAGCCTTTATCCACATTCATTCAAATATACTCCCAGGCATACGAAGCACTTGGAGTTCTCCTCTCTGTATTTCAGGGAAATACAATGCTTATTAAAAGCTGTTTGCTCAGTCTCAGCATGAGCAAGGAAAGAAGGAGACAGCAGCTTCAGAACAATTTCAGGAACAAAATCAGTATTCTACTTCAGAATCAGTCCACACTCTGCTTGTTACTTTGTTTTATAAGCAGGAAGAAGAAACCTGAAATATTTGAGACAAAATCATGTAGTTTAACATTAAAAACATACAGACCTTTTTGAGGGTCTGTCACTTGGGGGAAAAAAAAAGTAGAAAAGGAACCTGAATGTAGAAATTTGAACTAGTTTGTGTCCCAGTGTATCTAGGTTTGTTTGCTTTAAACCTCACAGTTTTAAGCATTACCAGTAATTTCTGTGTGCTTTCTCTTCTTAGCAATAAAGCAGAACATCGAACAGCAAATGTCCATCGTGCAACATGGAGTGGTAAGCTTTTTAAGTTTGCTACAATCCCTCTCCAATGCAACATACACAGAACAGTGCTAAGCATACGGATTATGACTACCCTAAAATCATAAGAACCATAGCACAAACTGTAACTAGGCTTGGAGCAAACATACACAAGCCTCCCAACACAGCCTGCCTGGCAGTGGAGAATCTGGAAAACTCTGCCCTGCCACAGTCAAATTGCCACCAGGAACCAAGTGATTGCATCTGAAAGTAGCTCAGGAACGTTTATTTCATATTGCAGTGTGGGCATACCCACATATATCAGTACTAGAATAAGCAAAGAGGTTCATAAAAACATGGGTGTTTTAGACATCACTTAAGCCTTTGAATTATGCACAGTCAGATTCATCAATAGGTCAGATGTAACATTTTCTGTTAGTACAATGAAAAAGCTGATTTCATAGCAAACTCCCATTTTGACAAAAATGCAGTCTCAGCTGCCATTGTACATCTAGAGCTGTTAGCTTTTGAAATTTTATTGATGTAAATCTATTCACTCTCAAGCTAGTTAGTCAATGGATTAACAAATTATATTTTCAGATAGCTAGAAAAGTGACTTTTATGTTTATCTGAGAAAGAGTTAGCAGCTGTTACCAGTGCTAACAAACAAACAGAACAAACATGTTTCAGAACAGGAAACAACGTCTTTTAAAGTGTCACAGTTTTAAAATAAAAATGGAGTCGTCAGAATTATTTCCTGTATGCATCTCACACTATTAAGCTACCTATTATCAGTAAAATCAGTGGCATCTAAAACTTCAGTTAATTGATACGTACTATATACAGTGTCCAATGTACTTTTTTATAGTTATATACATCCACGAATACTATGCTTTTCTTCTTCTGTGATCAGACGCTGCTATTTTCTTCTCCTGAGGAACGAAACAAGACTACAGGGAAAAAGCTAAAGCCAGATGTAGGCTTAAGATAGATGCAGGATCAGCCAGTAGTTTAAACCCTACCCTGAAGGGAGTGTTTGGGTTTTATCATCAGGCTTGTTACTGAGTCAACATATGTCTTTACATGTTTAATGGGGAACCAAGTCTCTCAACAGCTAGAATTGGAAAAGTTACAGTCAAATACAGAGCCCAAATATGCTCACAGTCCGCATGCATGAACACACCCATATGGATTCATCTATTTGTTATTGATATATGCATCAGCAGGGTAGCAGGATGTGGCTGTGTATGAACAGACTGCATGCATTTCCTATTGCAAATTTGCATGTGCACAGCTGACGCCTTGCACCAGAGCAGATGTGAACAGTGAGGCTCAGCTGAGACAGCAGAACAACAGAGACTCCTATAGTTCAGGAAATGCCTTGGAAATGCTCTGATGAAATGGTTAGGATCACTAATAAATACTCACCAGAGACTCACTTGCACACTGGAACACATAGCAAACATACTGGCTTATCCCAGGTTCCACAGATTCCCGGCAAATAAAACCAAAGTGATCAACGTGTTTTATACCCTAAAAGAGTTTAAGATCAGCATTAGTAGACTACTTTATAAACAGTTTTAGTTTCCAAAAATTGAATTTTAAAATTTGAACTATAAATGCATACCCCTAATGATCTATTTTACAAGTAGTATAATTATTTTTTAAATTGCTTTTTGTATTTAAGTTGTATAAAGTTCTTTATACAATCAAAACCAAAGTTATACAGCAATAAACCTGGACCAGAATTTAGTGCATTAGCAAAACTGGATTTTCAGGGAAGCAAACTAAAGACTGCTGGGTTGTATTTGGAATTGTGTCCACAGTGAAAACTTGCTGTTATAAGCCCATGCTAAAACACAGGATTGGAGAAGTATCAGGATAGCAGCAGACTCTTGCTTTCCTGTAATACACGTTAGGACTACACAAAAAAACAAACAAAAAAAACCCACAAAAAAACAACAAAAAAAAGAGGGAATGAGTGGCAACATACAGAATTCCAACTAAATTCTGAAATAAATTCTTTGAGATTGAGTTACATACCAGAAGTTTCAAGACTTACTACATACACATTACTACTGACACTTTTCCTATTTTTTTCAAGATGTTAGCATAACAGCTTGACAGGGAACGCTGCCTTGCTAAAAACAGCACTGAGAAGATCAAAGACAGCTGCTTCCTAAGAAGCACTATATTCCCAGTCTCAATTCATGGAACATGATTCACTATTGTTAAAGCTTTTGCCAATGCTTTTATCATTTGAGTATGGTAATAGTAGATTTTCTCCAAATGAAAGCCTAATCCCGCAAGTTCAAATACAACAAAAGTCAGAACACGGCTGCTTGGATCCATCTCCAAAGAAAACACCTATATCATAAAAGAGAGGAGGAGGAAAGCAACTTGCTTGTCACTACAGAAAACATTCTAGACAAGATTGGAAATGCAGTACGTGACAGACTGAACATATTGTCACTACACACTGTTGTTTTTAAAAACAAAATTCCAAACGTCACATCTGTGCCACTTAAGAGGTGCACAGGGTTGCTAAGATGACACAAATGGCATTAGCTGAACCACAGTCCAACTAATCTTGACTTCATTTTCTCGTGATGTATGTAGTCTTCAAAAGCATAAAATAAAGAAGGTCAAATGTACACACATGTTGATCTATAGAACAGTGTGGTGTTGACCTCTGTTTTGCAAGAAAACATATTTATTACAGGCCATTTGGTGAGATGCCAGTTCCCTCCTTACTGACAGTGCCTGAACAAGTCTACTGCTGTCTTGACTTCTCAGTCTCCACAGGAGAACATTTGAGGGGGGAGACAGATGTGACACTTGCCCTACTGAAGCACATATAGGACAGTATGTTCCTAAATCAACAGTACTTCCGTCCCATTTCTTTAAAACAGTGGCTTTAAGAGGTCATGACAAGAAAGTCAAGTTTTGTGTTGTTCTGGGTTCCCTCAAGGGGAAGGCTGCAACAAGAAAATTTCTACAGCTATTTGATATCTGAGTTTAGACTGCACACACAGAGGTTTATCTTCAATTATGTCTGCTGCTTGACAATTATAAGGAGTGTGGATAATTACTTGAACGCAGCAGCTCAACCATGCTTAAGTTATGGGATAAAAAATACCTTTATTAGACCAGACAAAGAGAACCCAGAATGCAAACTGGCAGTAACATCTCCTTCTCATTGTTTGTAAAGCTTGGAAGGACAAATATTCCTAAGCCACAGTTGCACAATACATAGTAAATCACTGTCCTATAAATCCGTAACAGAGGAGCCCTGGGGCTAGCACCAAGTTCTTAAAGGAAGTACTGATTAAGTTTATGCAACCAATGCTTAGTCTTGAACAAATTAATATTTTATTTCATTTGAACACAGAAACCCCTCAACTTCTCTAAAGTAACTGTTTCACATAAAAACCCCAAACAACCAAACAAAACCAAACAAAACCCCCAAAGTATTGTGACTGCCTCTTTGAGTTATTCAAGAATGGAAAGTAACAGAAGCTTTACCCCAAATTAAAGTGAAGAGGTGGAGCCTCCAAAGCCCAATATACAGAATTACCTGACACTATTTACTGTACAAAGTTATTTTCCTGAAGGAAAGCTCGGTCTTGAAGGTTTTCCATGGTCTTACTGGTCACCATACTTTAAAGTCAGCAGAAAAAAGGTTGTCCCCACTTAGGACTGTTTTGTTTGACTATTATAAGTATGTAAGTACAACCTAGGAGCCCAGTACCTAAAGTTGAAGTGTAACTTCAAGTACACCCAAAAAGCAGAAGAAGACCTAAGTCATCCACAAATTCTGCTTTCCCTATCTCTTCTTTAAGCATCATTTTTATCTGTATTTATTATAAAGCTATTACTACATTGTTTGATCATACTATCCCATTCTGTTTTGCATTAGCTTTTTTCTTCTACCAAAAGCAATACAAACTGTAGTTAAAATGTAGAATCCATTTAAAGACCTGGACCTTTAGTTGGTAGCTCAATGCTCCACTTGAGTTACAAGTATTGCCTAATTCTTAATTTGTCTAAGCATTGGTAGCCCAGTCATGCGAGAGCAGACTTGTTATTAGCATTAAAATGAATGCACTTGGGGGTGAAATACAGGTTTAGAGAACGCCAAAAGTGTACTTTATACTAGAATTATCATGCTTAAGGAGGCCTGAAGTGATGATGTGGCATGGTAAATGAAAAGAGATAATAAAGTAAGACCCCAAACCAAAAAGTGTCTGTAGTAACTGGTGCTGAACAAGAGGAAGATGACAGTCTTGACATTTAACTTTACAAGAAATAACTATTTATTACTGGATATGGCTAGGTACACCTATCACCATATTCTCCAGAAGAAATGATGGAGGTGAACTGCTGTTTTCCTGAGGGTTTGATTTGATGCTCTCCTCCTTTCATTCTGAAGGCTTTCAGGAACTTACCTGCTCAGAAACAGTACACTCAGAGCATCCTAAATGGAGATTAAACTGCTTCCAAAAACATATCCAACACTCTCCCAAAGCAGAACAGTTTATACTTCATTTGCTGATGAGTGATTGAAGCTGCTGCTATTACACAGCTCAGACTGGTTATTTTGCACTCATATTTTCTGGACTTTTCTGGAAAACGAATTCTACGTTTCTTTTTTTCTCCTGCCTATAGACCAGCAAGGCAACACAGCTGAAGAACAAATAAAATCTTTTTCTCCTGATGATCTACATATTGCTTGTTATTAATGCTTACCTGAGAACATGAGGAGATATCTTTAAAATTCTTTTCAAACACAACAGATTTGGTATCTGGACTGATGAGGTTAACTTCAAACCTTCCAACCTAAGGGGGAGAAAAATAAATATAATTTATGACTGTCTTGGGGGCATAGCATTTACAGCAACAAAAATGTCAGAATCTTGCCCTTTCTTGTTCACATAGAGTACCTTTTGGCACAACAGCTTACTCAGCATGAACAAGGGTGCCGTAATTCTGCCTACGTTGAGTAAGAATATTTCAGCAAGAACAATACACTGAGTTTAATAACAAAAAAGGACTTGGAAAAAACATAGCTTTTCTTTCCCTCCCCCACCATTTTTCTTCAAGTTATTATAGTCCAAAGATCACGTTTGACAGACAATACTAAAACCTTTAGGAAACAATATGGCTAAATTAAAAGCTAGAAAAAAAATTGGAATTCTTGATTTTTAAATTATACCATAGATTAGCTGAGAAACTAAGATGATACTTTTTGGTTTGTACTAATTCCAAATGAGAAAGAGTAGGTTCTGTAGCAAACTACCTTTCAGGTTTCCCAAACTGCTTCTCAAGCCCACGGAATTTATTCTACAGACCTCAGGGATTTTGCCAGCTAAATCCTTTCATTACTAGTGATAAGCTGTGGCTTTCTGAAGAGCAGTGCATTCTCACTTAAGTTATCACTTCCCCAAGAGAATAAAAAACAAGAATGATCCTTGAAACAAATGGAAAAACAAAATCCAGGCATTTAGCCCACTGCTATTTTAGGGTCCAAAGATTTTTCCTTTTATGGGTTACCTCCTTTATGTATCTTTCTGTTTTCTCAAAACAAGTTTCACAAAGATGTGAAACACACTTCAGACAAGAGAAGAAATAACCACTGGAGTCTGAAGGAAGAAGCCTTCAGTGCAGAGATGTCTGAATACTCATCTGGTAAAGAGGAGACATTAATACAAATTATCAAAAAGAGGCTGGCTCAAACACAAGGCTGTGGAAGTCTTATATGAAGTTTTTTCATTTTAAGTGCACTAAAAAAGAGGTTTTGTTTGCATAGTAATCTTCATTAATTCTCTTTTTGAAAAAATATTCATGTTTTTCAGCTAGGTTCTAAATATCACCAACACAGACAACCCAGAACTGCATATAAAACAATTATTTCACTAAAAACTACTCCTTTAAGTGATTACTCCATAAATAATTACTTTCTCTTAGAATTTGCCTGAGCTCATGATTTGAGGTGAAAAGTTCAGCTACTTGTGTTCCAATCAATTATGAACAGATACAAAAAATATTTATGACAAATCATGAAACCATATTACTTATCCAAAAAACCTGTCTCAAACTGCAAAACCTGTCTCAAACTGCAGAGGGAAAGAAAATATGGTACAAAACCAACAGGAAATTGCTTGTCCTAGAACACACCTGGAACAACATTGTCCTGTTCTTCTCAGAGTCAGAGGGCTGAACATGACTGGGTGCACTTGCATGTCTCCTGCGGGACTGTTTCAGGTTTGTGTCGTGAGCCCTTCTCTGCATCACTGCAGTGACACTGCTGCACCGGGAGCGAAACTCCTGCTGCTCATCAAAGCCAGAGTCCTCTAAAATCCTCTCTGGAAAGCTGCCACGAGTGCTGGCCAGGTTGGTCAAGTTGGTCTGGCTGCCAATTGTAAACATTGGAGCATGCCCTGAAGTGCTGTTTGGGCTGTCCAGCTCCTCAAAGGGGCTGTCCAGAGGAGAAGCTGGCACATTTTCTTCACACAGGGGCAAGTCCAAACTCGACTCATTATTCCGCTGCTCGTTTAACAGTTTCAGGCGCTGGCGTTCATGGAGGCTGAACTTCTCTATGCAGTCGTCAATCAGTGTGGAGGGAGCTTTCTTGTGAGCCACTGTCACCTTTCCACAGTACAAGACCTCGAATTTTTGAGAGTCATAGAAGGCATCTTCACTATCCTTACTTGGTTTGGCATCTTCTTTCAGTGCTGCTTTAGAGACTTGTCTTATGCTGCTGATGACATCAGGAACCTAAGGGGACAGTGTGAAAGGCCTTTTTAGTAACCACAAATGAATCAGCAGAGACAGTGATGCATCAAGCATTTGTTAAGGCAAGTATTTACACAAGCTATTTCTCCAGCAGAGTGTCACAAGCTTCTTGGCAAAGAATATAAAACCAGTAAAGTCTAAATTCTGTATCGACAATTTATGCAGTGGAAGCAGAGCAAATAATTTCTAATTTTCTTCCTGGAATGTTTTCCAATACATAAGGTTTAATTACCAGAGGGTCGACTGGTAAATGTTCACATCCTTTTTGTTTGTTTGTTTTTACTGGGGTTACCATCTCTTTTCCATTGTCCTCTGCCCACACTAGCATGTTTCACTACTGTATTCTGTAAACAGCCATCACTGTTCCTTTGTTTTTATTTTGCAGAGCCACTTACTCTACTCTTAAGACTGTTTTGGGAACAGTTTTGTGGAAAAGAGACCAGCAATCTCCATCAGTTTCAACTGACAATTTTGGAATAGAGGTAGCGAGATTGTGGACATTTTACTAAAGTACCATGTACAACTGCATTAGGTCTCACTTACTATCAACTATAAAAACCTTGCCCCATCCATCCTATGACAACTCACCTTAAGGTCACACTTCCCTGCTGCCTCTGTCATTGTGCAATTAAGTGGCACACACAAATCTCTCTTCTCTGCACAGACCTCTACTATGGCTTGTAGGGCCGAACTGCCCATCTCCAGAGGAAAGTCACAATTTCAGCCCTGTATCACACAGTCTTTCAAAGACATCCGGTTCTTCCTCCATTTTATCCCAATCACCCTGGGAGGAGTCTGCTTAAAGTACCAACATATTTAATATGCGAGCTTGTTTTTCATTTTGGCTTCACAAAAGAAAACAAGGACATGCCCAACTCCACTAACTGCAGATCAGAGTGGTAATAGTTGCTCTTTTGACAGTACCTACTCTTCTGAACCATACATCCTTCCTACAAGTCCCATTTTCTCTAGAAGTACAATGAATGGCATCACACTACATTCATTGGGGAAGTTACTAGTGACAATGAGATAAAGAGAGAATGTCAATCCAATTCTTTTTGCAAGAGAAATCAGTTCTCAACATTCAACTAATCCAATATAGTCAATCAACAGCTTTTGTATTCCATACAGCTTCCCACTATAATATTTGATATTTTTCAAAGAATTTTTCTATTAAAAGAAGGTAACTTTAAAGTCACACCTTAGTAAATAATCCATGCCCCTACAGTATCTCTTTCTTCGAGTCACATGATACCAGCTGAAGCTTGCTACTGAGGCAGCAATCTCATATACCAACACTTTTGCAAGTCACAGTGGAAAATTACCTCATCTTAGTCCCCATCTCCCATTACACACTCCTCATCACTTGGGCATTCAACTCAAATCTGCTTCCAGTTCATTTATTGCAAAATGAAGTTCAATTACCCTAAGGTCTACTGACTGTTTGGCTTCTATCCCTTTAGATGTCACCATCATCTCAGTTTTCAGTGAGGCTAAAAGCTAAGTCTAGATCTGACACAGATATGAGAGTGCAACTGTTCTTCCCCCACTCTCACTACCGGGCTGCTTTACCATCACCCAAGGTGCACTCCCTTCCAGCCATGGCAGTTCAGCTGGACACACACAATCCTCACTTTGCAATTGCCTGTTTGTATTCCAAGAGGCAGCTCTTTTTCCACTGATTGGTCTCTTGTTCTCTCTATGGCCTGTGCTTAAACAATCTCTAGAGTTTAAATTCCTTAATTCTCTGTTTTAACAAAATTCACAAACTAGCAGTCTTTTAATTAAAATTTCCCTTTTTAGCATCCAGAAGCTGTTACAGGGCAATTCACATATATTTCCATTTGAAGTTCAGTGACAAATGATAATTCTATTCAAAATGCATGCACTTTGCATATAATCAACTAGAGTAACCACTGTCAGCTGTTTAATCAGCAATTAATTTTTTTTAAAAAGTGTACCATCACTTCCACTCCAATAACTGGGTTTTGTCTCCTGCTCATCACCTCTAAGACAAAAAAAATAGATATTCCTAAGTCTTTCTAAAAATACTCAATAGCCTCCTAACACATCCTCCCTCCCCCACCAGCAATTGTCCAAATAGGCTGGGGATAAGACACTACCAATTCTACACTAACAGTAATACCCATCACTTCCCTCTTCTGTCAGAGATCTTCTTCACAAACATACAGTTTCAAGCAATTGCAATTCTACTTGGAAAAACCCACCATCCTAAGTATCCTGCTGTTTATCACTTTTATTTCCATCTTTTCCAGATTGTGTATGCTCTTCCAACACCAGTATTTAAGCCACAAGTGTTCTTTCAGTATCTCTGCTCCTTAGAAAGCTTTTGCAATACATAAATTACTACAGTATTTTCACTTGCGCATAGAGGGATCCTAGCATTAGAGCAGGGGTCTCAGCTCATACAGCCCAAACAATCCTTATTCCCTGCTTTGTTTAGGTAAACTTTTTTACAGGCTATGTTATTTTTGGGGTGCTCCCTCATCAGCATTTTTTTTTCCAACCTAGAGACAGAACTAAAAGTATCAAAGTTAACATTTTGAGACCTGCTTAATCTCTGTAGTTATGAACAGTTTTCTTATATACAGATGAAGAGAAAAACAATGTAATGCAGTACAGGGATGTCACAACTGATAACTAATCAGTCAGACAGCCCAGAAACAGTTCTAGATGCTTGTTAGTTGTTTCATGGGTACTCTCAGTAGCATGGTGTAAAAAAACATTTTCAAGTATAATATTCAAGACAGATACTAACACTGCCAGGCTATCAGTCGTGCACATTAATTTTACTGGTCTTTAGTGTATAGGAGCAACTGTGTGCTGCTGCTGATGTACTCAATGACACAGCCTGAGCTGTTAGACCTGACCCTCTTAACTCCCAGAGTGACACTTTCTTATCAAGAACCAAGAGTTACTTCTGAGATGTACCTGATCAGAGTACAGTATTTTCATGTAAAGACTTGACTTTGAGCAAAACTCCTGAGTGGGATCAAGTGGAGTCTGAACAACAGTTTGCATATGTGTTTTCCTGAAATGCAAGATACAGGAAAAGTTACATAATTATCAAGCACACATCCCAGTACGGCTTTTTATACATTTCTTTGACATATATAATTGGGTTTAGACATCTTGCTCCTCTGTGTATCAAGAAACCCCAGTCACAGAAGTTTCACCATCAAAGTTGTGTAACTTTTTTGGATTTGGATATTAGCTTATTTTCTCTTAATGTCAAAATTGCAGGGCAAAGTTAGACAAGATATTAAGCAGAACGGAGCTTTTAAAATACTGAATTACCTGGATGAAAATTCTTAACTACTTTTAGAAATCAGTTTAAGAATATTAAGACGACAGACTCCTGAAACAGTCAAAACTTACTAATGTGTTTTCAAGTTTCCCTGCAGAAATCTCATTAAATTAAGCAGCCAGAGGAGAGAAATGCAATTCTTACTCCTGAAACCCACTGGGCCATTGACAATCTTCCTGGACATCTACTACCAGCCGTTACAGTAGAGCAAAATTAAAAGTTAAAATTAAATGAGTTATTGTATAGGTTTTCAGCATTCACCTGAATAAAAAGAAATTAAATCCTTAAAATGTTTAAGCAATTGATCTATTTAACACACTCAGATTATTATTTTTTTTTGTCAAGTCTTGAAGACAGTTACATGAAGAAGAAAGACTGGATTAGACAGGGCTACACAGTGTATTCTCAGGGTGAGAAAGACACACTTCCAGCCCAAACAAACCCTGTGGTGGCACAATTCAAGAAGACTTAATTCTCCCAGACTTCGCCTCTCCCAAATCCCATGGTCTAGGGGCCTAGCATCTTTTTCCCAAATATTGTTAGACAGAGAAGGGATTATTCCGTTCCAAAGGGAGTTGCACAGGGCTTCTCAGTCCAGAAAGGCAGGAGATGAAGATGCAGTGCTGAAACAGCAGTTCTCAAATGTAGAAACAATATAGGGCATATTTACAGGTTTTATTCATGAAGTTTCCCTATACTGCTGAGTAGCAGCAGACTAGTTCATGAATCAAAACAAGGAAATTACTCTCTACTCCAATACACTTACTCAAATATGCTGGAACAGCACAAAAAGCTTTCTCTAATGCAGCAGTGACCTCATGCTTAAGCAGTAACAGGCACACTGAACCTTCTCTGGTATTAACAACCTGAAACCAAACAAAATGGATCTGAGAGCCTCAGGCAAGCTTTCTTCCCCTCCAGGATGTCAAGAACATCCACACCAGTCAGGAAAAAAGCAGCAGCATGTGTACTTTAAGATCCTTGAAACAGTGCTCATAGTAACTCCTTCATCTCTAAACAGAGCCAAGAGAATTCAAGAGCAGAGATCCTTCTTCATGCCCTGTTCCAAACAAGTACAAATGCAAGAGGTCAATAAGACAAGGATGGACAGTGGGTACTGTAAGTACAAAACTAAATCTGTGATGCTAGTTTGGCTCTTCAGTGAGAGCAACACGACAAAACTTGGTTGAGAAAGAAGAAACCAAAAAAACCAAATCCCAATACCGAAACCAACCAAACAAGACTGCGAGTTCAGAGGCAAATAGTAAGTGCTCTATAATGTCACTGAAGAGGCAATATTTCCCTCCAGGGAAATATATTTGATCTAACAAGAGTAATTAAAGAAAAAAAAATCAACTCCACACTTGGGAACCCAAATCAAATTTGTTATTCACATCGGAGAAGCCTGAGATTGTATGAACCAGTCTTCACCCAAACAGATCTGATTCAATACGTGGCAATTCAATACAGAAAAGTTAGCTGTACTCAAATCAGAACAGATGGCGCTGGCCAAGCTCTGCATCACCTACAATTAGATTTTGTTCTGAAAAAACATTATAAGTAAAGCCTGACACTGACACAATTTTTTTTTTTTTACCACAGGCAGTAGAGTTTTGATAGTTGAAACTAATGACAGCACCAGTTTTAGCCAAATAATTCCCAATCTCCTCTATTTGTACCACACACCTATGATCTTGGTTAGAGACCTTTTGAGCTACTGCAGCACATCATCTATTTGGCCAGATAGTGTAGAATAAGGTGGCAGCACTCAGCTAATTCCTGCTCTGCAATTCAAGGACTAGATCTAGTTCTGTCCCTTGTGACTAGATCTGTAACAGTGTGAATTCATAAAGCAGAGCAAACACCCTCCTCATGCATTAGCAGCACACTGCACAAAGGGTATGTGATTTGTACTGTCAATAAATATGCTACTATACATCAAGACACTTCACTGTGTTCTACACAGAATAGCATCTTCATGTTGGAAAGAAACATCACTTTAACTGATATAAGAAATGCAAGGACTTTCATCTGACCAAAGTGCAGATTAAAACCAAAGGGGAGGACTGCAGAAAAATAATCACCACCCAATTCGTCCCATGTCATATAAATGAGGTTTTGTTAAAATTAATTCCAACTGCCACAATCCTCAAAACCTCAAAAACAAAATTTCAGTTATGAGTATTTATCATCAATATCTTTAAGTTGCAAAATAGAGAGACTGTTGAGCCTACTAATTCATGCCTGATGCAGCATAACAGTAGAACATTTTGTCTCAAGTCTAGAAAGAGCAGAGCATCTCCATTGTAACTACATGCTTTCTTGAACAGCAGTGACAGAAGTGGAAGCATTGAAAAAAAAAAATCCCTTTGAATTTACAAGAGCCTCCAGTGAACAAAGGTGGATGACCCCTTTCTGCTGGAGTGATAACTTCCAAATGCATCCTCGGTAATTACTGAGCGGTGCTTTCAATTTTAATCCAAACTTAGAACTTGAATTCTATGAACATTGCAAAGAAGAACAAAATTCACTGGCTGGATTCCATTATTTCCACAGATTAACAGAATTTCACCATGCAGAGAAGCTGCAGCTCTTCCTAATTTATGTCTAGCTTCCACATGGAAAATTTCAGTCTGGAATTTATTAACACAGCAAGGTCCCTCTTCATACCATAAGGCTTAAAAACAAAAGTCTGGCTGTGAAGTACTAATCTAACAAACATGCCTAACAAATGCGGCTACTTAATGACAGCATTTCTAGCAAGGCAATTATTTTCAAAACAAGGAAACAGCTCAACCCCTCTCACTCCATCACCACACAGTGGCAGATCCCTTGCACCGTACAAAGAGACAGGAGATGAATGAACTTCACACACACACAACAGGAGCAGTCAGTACCTTCTGGTGTGAGATCCAGCTCAGAAGCAGAGGCATGTCCAAGCAAAACTGTCACTGAACCTTAGTGTCAGGAACACCAAGACTCAGGGAAAGATTCCTGGGATAAGTGAGTGCAAAAAGGATCCCGCTCTCACAAAGGGCTAGCAGTGCTGTCACGGCATTTCCTCAGGCTCGTTTCATGATATCCCAGCAGAGCCAGAGATCCGTGCAGCAGCCGTTGTTCTTCAAAAGTCAAGTATTTCCTGACACGGGGCAGGAAGCATCCGCACTGCCTTGGATTTGAATAATGCATCCCACTCATGATCAAGCTATGTACACTTAAATGCAAACAAAAGAGAAACAGGATACTGTTCAGAAATCAACATCCCGTGCTTTGCTAATTACTGGGAGTTTGACATCTATCAATAAGAAAGCAATGCAATGTGAGAAAAAATTAGGAGCAATTGGAATGACTCTCCTTTCAGTTGGTGCTAACTTGCATATCCACAAGATAGGAGAACCCAGCCACAGCTGTGAAATATGAACAGAGACAAAATAAGCTACATGTCATATCCTGCTATGTACCAAGCATTTGACAGGAGGAGGCAAAGTTCTTATCTTAAAAAAACCACAACCAAACGCCAGCCAAAGTGCAGATATCCATAACTATTCTCAACTAGAAAGAAGGGTGGGAGAGGGAAAAACTTGTTTTCCTTTAACTGCTATAAATGTTTTTATTGCCATGCAGTTAGTCCAGTACTGATCATTCAGACCTGTCGTACTTGTAAAACTGCTGCATTCTGCTGCTTTCCACTCTGGTGACAATGCTCCACTTAACAGTTTTTACCATTAAAAATGCATCTTTCCGATAAAGAGATAAAAGACCAGGTTGGCGTGATTCAACTTATGCAGTCACACAAGCAAATTGCTGACTTTGTTTATGCTAGAGGTATTTAAAAACTAGAACAGAAGAATCTGCCTCCATCAGCTGACTTACTGCTGAAAGTAATACTGACTATCTTCTTTTTTACAGAAATAAGGAGGATAAGCAGCCAAGAGAAATGATACCACAAAGAGAAAGGAGTAACAGCCTAATTACTAAGCATTTCTATAACCCATCTGCACTTACTGTACAGTCTAAAAATAACAGTTCAGAAAACTCCAAGTCAGGTCCTCAGCAGGCAGTAATAAGCATCTGCCATCAACTACAATTCATTCTGCTGCATGTCTGTGGCTACACAACACAAGCCCAGTAGCAGAAATCTGGAACACAGGGGCTGATAAAGAAAGTTTCAGTGAAAGCAGCTTTTGGACCTTCAAGCTAATTGCCATCTCTGGCAGCTAGAGCTTTCATTTTTCTTCTCTAAGGCTCATGAATTTAGCCAAAGCTTAAAGCACCAGAAAACACATTAAAGGATTGCATAGAGGAACATTAAAGGATTGCTTAGAATAAAGTTTTGCCTTCAGGAGACAGTCTTCCTCCTATTTGCCTGGCCTATATTTTTCCCAGGTGACTGGTCAAGACCCAGCTAGGTTTGCTTCTACAGAACTGCTATAGAGCAGTGCATGTATTTTACTGGGACATTCAGCCTCATGCCACATATTGGGGCGATCACATATTCCTGCTGAAGGCAAAGCTGAAGACTACTACTACACCACCCTAAAGAGGGATCTTTTTTTTAGATAGGCAAGCTCAAATAAAATAAAATTCAGTTTACAAAATAATTCTTATCCAAGACCAAGCCAGGAATTACTTACACTATTGAGTTTTGATACAGTCAACAAGCAGAAAAAAGTACCAGAGTTGCACAGCATACATTTAGCAAACCATCACAGTATCTAATTTGCAGCTGGAAACTTGTGGACCACCTAACACATTCTGTGCACTACACACACACACACAAGATGCCTCTATGCCAAAGATCCAAATTTAATTAAGCAGTATAATGACAGAAGGTGAATCAAGCTCCTTAACAGGAAAGAATGTCTAAGAGTTACAAGACAGTTTAGACACCTGAGCAGACAATAGGTGCCTTTCTTTATACTTCTGTGCAAGCACTACATTGGTGTATTGCAAAGAATACTACAGTGGTGTATATGCAAAGAACTTCAGCGATGGCAGTGACAGCACAGCACAAGAGGAGCAGCACTTAAGCAAGGAAGGTTCTTGCAATTCAGTACTGTGTTCCTATGTTTAGGCCAGTCAGGCTTGATGCTTTTCCACCTTTCAGATACAGCTCACATTCACTCAGCTTGAGTACTCTGCACCCCACAGAAGTGTCAGTAGGTCTCATGACGATCCTTATGCTCCTGCATACGTAGATTAGTAAAACAATTCATCTACCCGTTTTATACTTAGAGCATATGGAAGTTTGTTTCCAAGTTTAGGACATAGTTCCCAGTGAAAGACTCGGCAAAGTATAGCTTGCTTGGAACAGCAGTTCTTCTTAAAATCCTTTAATCCAAGTTATTACAAACTACAAAAGCACAAATTCAGCTATTAGCTAGGAATTTTCTCCTAAAAACTGTGTTTTAGCTAAACTTCACAGTTCTAGTAAGAGGTTTATTAAATATGTTGTTTTTAAAACTCCATCATGTTTGACACATACCCTATTTTCAAAAGGCCTTGCCTGAGAAGATAAGGCTGTCACGTGAACAGTCCCAAACAATTAATGCATTCTCTGCATTCATTTCCTTTTGGAGGGGTGGGGGGGAAAGTTGGAGAGCTCATTGAAGTATTTTGCCCATTTATGGTCACTAGATCTCCAATACAGATCATGAACTTCATTTTAGCAGATTTATAGTGGCAATACTGAAATAAATGCTCCATACACCACGTTTAAGAAAGTGGCAATTTTTTAATTCTGTAGTTTCTGACAGAAGTTCCCAAGATTTTAAATTTAAAATATTAATTAACATGTTGATTCACTGTGTAATGAACATACTTTGGTCTATTTTTCCCTAGTCAAGAGATGAAGATTTCAGGACTCCTACACAGCAGATCATGAAGACTCCTGAAGTGACTCTCATCCCAGATTTAGTTAAAATCTATCATGATACCCGTGGATGACACCATTCTTATAACTCATTTGCTACAACAACCACTTTCTTCTACTATCACTGAAGAAGAAGATTGTAACTGGTTTAATTCAGTGTTGACTCTGGGAGATGGGAAAAGTTAGATTCTATTCAGTCTAGCAGATGGGGGTATACTTGGTCCAAAAAAATCAGGCACTACAGTAACTTCTAGCTCCCTTAATGAGGCTAGAATTCCTCAGTGACTTGAAACCAAGGAGTTCTTTTCCTATTTGATGTTTTCCCACAAACT
Source organism: Trochalopteron elliotii (assembly GCA_024734555.1). Classification (NCBI taxonomy): domain Eukaryota; kingdom Metazoa; phylum Chordata; class Aves; order Passeriformes; family Leiothrichidae; genus Trochalopteron; species Trochalopteron elliotii. The sequence continues at coordinate 2,588,021 of JANPWX010000070.1, forward strand.
CTCAACTGCAGTGGGAGGTTTCAGACTACAAACTTTGCTTAAAAAAGGCTCTGCATACAGAAAGTTGGACACCAAAAGCAGTGTCAATCAGCAGATGGTACTGTGGCAGAGACAGAAAGTGTTACTACTGGGTTCAAGGCTCTTTTTGTCACAAGAACATTCACTAAAAAACTGTGAAGACAAAGGCACATGATTCATCAGACAATGTGGACTGAGTAAAAAGAAAATAGATTGCAACCTAGTAGCATTTCAACAGCTTTGCCACACCTGCCAAGTAATGTTCAATAGTTTTCTAGTACTTTGGAAATACACACCTGTACACGTTCCAGCTTGTCTGCTAATCTCACAGTTCACAAGAGCAACTGCATTGTCTTGTGACAATATCAAATGCCTGAGCAACCAGTAGTACAATTAGCTCTTCCCAGATAACAAGCAGCAAAGAACCCAAGCATAAACACAGCAAGGCAGGATTTCAAAGCCATCATCCAGATGCTGTATTAGGGACTGCTTTGAAATGAGGCACTGGGAACTTCCACCTAACTAGACTTGCTTCAGCACTGAAATCCTGAACCACCACTTCACCTAGGAGTCAGGGGAATAATGAATACCACACTTGAAGGCAATGTTAGCACAGCATAAAACACTAAACAATACTCTCCCTGGGAGTCACATTAGTCTAATCTTGTCAATCACTAACTGTTTAAAATATTAAGATTTCATCAGCTGGTTAAAGAGAATGAAATCATTAAAAATAGTTACAGTGTTCAAATGTAAATCCATACAGACACAGCTGGATGAGCAAGTATTTCAAATTTAATAGCTGAAAATAATTAAATCAATGGTCCTTTTACGTTTTTACCGAGAAATTCTAAAAGAGCTACAGACTTACTGTTACTACTACTACTAATAAAACAAACAAAAAACCAAACCAAAACAAAAACAACTCACAAGACGCAGGGCTGACAGAAAAGAAAATGCTTTCCCAGAAGGCTTTGATATGAAGAAGTCAATAAAGTAAACGGTCAGGACCTTTCAGAGAAACAGCTTTATAAGGCAAGACTCTTGCATTATGACATCCATGAAGAGTTAGCTAAGAGTGTGACAGAGACCCATGAGACCATTTACATATATTTCCAAAAAGTCTGTAAGAGCATTTTGTTTTGCTTACGAATATGGGTTCTACAAAACTGAAGGGGAGAAGGGAACACAGAAGCACTTAATCACTGTGTAAGTAAGAAAGCACAATAGGTAGACAGAGTCAAGATTGGTGGAAAGGAGTTGTTTCTGAGCTCATCAGGGAGGCTCTACTCGTTGTTTTAGGCAACATTTTCATATACATCAGGTAAAGTAATTCCTGCGCTGCTTCATTAACTGCTACTGGTAGATGCTACTTATTTCAGGACTGCTAAACTTTATTTTCTGAATTTGTTGTGCCTGGTACATGCCCAGTATTACTGCATCAGCAGCTGCACAGCACTGCCTGACAGCATAAACAGTAGGATTTTTGGAATTGGCTTGAGATCACATAGGTAAGAAGAACGGCTAGGCTGCATTAAATAACTGCAGCTTTTTGATAACAATATTGACAGGAAGAGTAGCATTGGCTTAATGAAGTCCTAGCAACACAGTGACCTATTACCCCAGGATTTCTGGAATTTCAGTTCATTATTAATGCAGAGTGAAGCCCACACTGCTTCACCTTCCCTAGCAGCATCTTCATCTTAGTAGTTCTACTGGGTTTGCATGGTAAGGTTTTAGCAGCAAAGGGGACTGCAGGGGTGACTTCCATGAGAAGCTCCCAGAGTTTCCCCAATGTCCAACAAAGTCAATGCAAGCCAGCTCCAGGACAGACCCATCACCCACCTTGGCAGTGATGGTGGTAGCCCCTCCAGGATAATGTATTTCAGAAGAGGAAAACACCTGTGCAATGGCAGCTAGGACAGAAAAATGAGAACACATGAGGGGAACAGCCCTGCAGACACCAAGGCCAGTGAAGAAAAGAGGGGCACAAGCTGATCCAGGTGCCAGGACTGAGATTTCTCTGCAGCTGGTGGTACAGCCCATGGTGAGGCAGCTGTGCCCCTGCAGCCCATGCAGATCCATTCTGGAACAGGGATCCATCTGCAGCCCTTGGAGGACACTACACTGGAGCAGTAGAAGATCAAAAAAGATTTGATCTTCTAGATCAAATGCTGGAGCAGGCTCCTGGCAGGGACCTGCGGACCCATAGAGAGAGGAGCCAACAGCGGAGACAGTTTGCTGGCAGGACTCCAGCAGGAGACCCATGCTAGAACAGCCTGTTCCTGAAGGACAACACCCTGTGGGAGGGGCCCACGCTGGAGCAGTCTGTTCCTGAAGAACTGCACCCATGGGAAAGACCCAGATTGGACAAGTTGGTGGAGAACTGTCTCCTGTGGGAGGGGCCTCACACTGGAGCAGGAGAAGAGTGTGAGGAGTCCTCCTCCTGAGGAGGAAGGAGTGGCAGAGACAATGTGTGATGAATCTCCATTCCCTGTCCCCCTGAACTGCTGAGGGGGAAGAAGATAGAGAAAATTAGTAGTAAACTTCAAGAAGAAAGGAGAGGTGGTGGGAAGGTGTTTTCACGATTTGTTTTTCTTTCTCATTACCCTACTCTGATTTGACTGGTAATAAACTTAAGCTGAGTCTGCTTTACCCATGACAGTAATTGGTGAGTGATCTCTCCCTGTCCTTACCTTGACCTACTGGCCTTTTGTTATATTTTCTCACCCCTGTCCAGCTGAGAATGAGCGAGAGTGAGGCTTTGGTGGGTGTCTAGTGTCCTGCTAGGGCAGTCCCCCACACCAGAACTATTAGCACAACTTAGGTGGATACCTGTATAAGATATGTTCCCTGTTTGTAAAGAAGAAGGGCAGCACAGGCCTAATGTCTAGGGCTTGGTTAAAGTATACTTACATGTAACATGGCAAATCCCATCATGTGGCTCTGTCTGGCCTGGAAATAGAAACTCTTTATTTCTGGTCTGATGGGGGAGGGATGAGAAGGGAAGAGTGATTTTTGTCACTGACACAGCAGTGGTCTCATGACATTTAAATAAGCTGTTTGGAAGGATAATGCAAATCCCATTCATTTCAGCTTACGACAGGAGTTTCTTTATAACTTCACCTAAGGTATTACATGTCATGCTCAGCTACCATCAAAGCAAGATACGCCTTCCAATAACTTAAAGTTTCAGAAATAAGTATGTGAATTGTTTTCTCATAGAAGTCAACAGTCCTCTCTGGACTAAGGAAATTAAAACTCAGTTTACCCACAACTTTGTCCTTCTACAGTTTATTTTTTACTTCAAATAGCACAGATTATGAAACATTTCTCTCTGCAACTGGAAGTTGGTTTGCTGATGAGAGTTAGCAGTGAGCATACAAACTATTAACAGAAATCAGGAAAAAGGTCCCCTAAGCAGTGAACTTCATTCCTCCTGCTCATCAACTCTCTCTCCCCTGGGGCAGCTTAGTTGATCTGGGAATTATCTATGTTAGGAATCTATTCTTGGTCATGTCTGAATGTCCTGTTCTCACTGAAGTCGAGGCTGAAACTTGTTTTGCAAAGCCAGCGAAGAAACATTGTATCATGAAAGTTAAGCATATTTCTTAACTACCTCTTCTGTGATTCCCAGCATCCAAACTTGGAAGATAAGGTATGTCTTTCTCTGGTGGGATTCACAAATATGCCTTCCAGTTTTAACCATGACACCCACAAGGGCTTTCAAAACAATTCCATACATTTCTGTATGGCTGATACCAGTAAACTTCAAGGAGAAACAACAAAAATCTCAAATGTGATAGAAATATACACTAGTTAGATTTATTTATTCTTTAGGGAATTTTAAACTATCTGGTACAATCCCAAGTGCAGTAGTTTCTGTTTGTTCAAGAGCTCTCAGGGAGCTGAAGCTAGCACACGACTCAAATTGGATCATTTCTGTGTTTTTGCTCTTGTAAAAACATCTTGCATAAATTAGGTAACTTCAAAAAAGAGTTATGACACAATGAAGCAGGTTTAGCAGATTCATACCCTATCAAGAGAATTTTATCAGAACTTACAAGTGTTCAGAAATTAATACGGACTTCAGCTAGAAGAAAAATCTGAAAAATACATAATCCATTTGAGAAGCCACTACAGAACTCATAGACCAAGACATAGTTCAAAGAGATTTACACAAACAGAAATAAAACTGAATATATTAACATCTCCATCCATATTTTTTCATAGGCAGAAGTCAAGTCCACCAGAGTGTAAATTTTTTTGTTTGGGTTTTGTTTATTTTTTTAAGTGGGGGAGACCTTTATGAGAGGGTTATGAACAATTGGAACAAACAATATAAGTGAAAGTAATAGGAAAATGTAAGAACAGGCATGTTTGCTCCCAAATCCAGTACTGGGTATGCACACAGTTTCAAAGTGCCAATTGAGAGCAGCTTTCTGCAGTGCTACAAGCTGCCAAGCTGAGGCTGCTCCGCACGGGCTCGAACCTACATCCCATAAAGAGATTTTAACATTCTATTTTCCCTCATAGCTATTTCCCTGGGAATAGCTATCTCAGACTTGGATCTTCAATTTAATACCACACTAAAAGTACTGCACCTCCTCTACCCAAGCAGAGGAAGTATGAAAAGAACCATTTTATGCTGTTTCTGCTTACCACAATCCTTGTTTAACCTGTTGGAAGCCTTCAAAGACGCATCATACGTAAACACCAGTCTTGGAATTAAACAATTTGGAATTGCCACCAGCACTTAAAAAACTGTGTTATTTTCAATTAGTAGCAGATTCATGATCATTGTTAGCCCAATTTATTTAGATGATGCCAGCTCTGAGGCTGACCATAGCAGACAGGTGTTGCAGAAGGACACAAAACAGTAGAGTTGCTGCAAGGAATTTGTAAGCCCCAATAGCATATGGTAAAAAACAGCCACTGAACAGCAAATTTAAAACTTGTGCCCTCTTTTCATATTAACAACATAAGAGGAAAGCAATCCATGAAATAAGAGCTAATCAAAAGAAAAGGAAAGAAAAGAAAAAATGAAGACTCTTACACATGAACTCAGTTAATTACAGGGACACAGAACAAAGCCTGTTACAAGTTCCTGGATTGACAGGTCTGAATTTTTTATGTACAACCAAGGTCTTTTGAGTTAAAAAAAATAAAACTATCTAAGGTGTCAGAAGTTGTCACTTCTGAAAATCAGTCACTGGTTTAAGTGGATAAATTGGTAAATAGGAGATGATTTTAAGGCAGCACTTCAATGAAATGGATTAGGTAACAACAGATGCATGTCATGTAGTAACATTATGGTATTATACCATATTCCTAAGTGGCATGAAGGCGAAATATAGGGTTTAAGACACCAAGAGTTTCTTTCCAATGGCAAATATACAAATAGTGTAAGATTAGGACACTGGTGAAGAACAACTGGCAATCCTAGTATTTTATTAGGGTTTTTTTTCTGTATCTATCAACAGAGGCAGGAAATTAAGATCAAATTGAGGTCATGTGGCTATAATAGATGTTGACTGTAACAACTATTTTACATACAGGGAAAGAAATACAGGGAGAGCCATCTTTGCAAGCAGCTTTTATCAGTAATCCTGTATTGTTTATAAGCTACACTGACTGCTTGTTGTGAATTCCCAAGCAGATAAGAACTGTTCATGATGTACAGACTTCACAAATAGCCCCACCTCAATAAAACTTGGGGTTCCACACCTGCTACTCATAAATCAAGATTCCCCTCAAACTTTAAGTTGTCTTATTTCATAGTCTATAAATTTACAGTAAAATGGTTGTCATTTATTCTTCTAAGAAAAAAAAAAATGCATCATTTTGCCCAGTTTATTATTATTATGGAATATCCTACAATTTCATTCTGAAAAAAAAAAGTCAAAAAACCAAACAGACATTTGGAAAAATATTTATGCAATTAGAAGGATTTAAAAAGAGGATTTTAAAAAGACTAAGCTGCTAAAAACACACTTGATATCAACCCAACACTGAAACTCCCAAGCATTTATCAAAACTACAGTGCACAGCCTGAATGTTTTTTAACCTATAATTATATGCAGCATAATTGAAAAGCCTCAAATTTACAAGAACTACCCAAGTGGTGACAACATGACAGAAGAAACTCCTACTGGAAGGGGAAACACCCCACTCCCCCACAGCTGATCCTTAGAAGAGTTTGTATGTGCAGCTGGAAAGGAAGAGATTAATCTCAGAGTTGAGATGTTGAAGCGGTTCCATGCTACTGCTTCCCCAGTATTCTCTCAAGATATCAAACCAAAAATTGTGGTGAACCTGGCAGTATTAGGTTAATAAGTTGGCCTTGATGATCTTACAGGCATTTTCCAACTTTAACTAATCTATGATTTATCCCGATAGCTACATAGAAATAGGATTTCAGACACTGTATTTCTATTAGGCTTGTTTGGATGCTCACACCCACAGAAGGTAAGAGCGTACTTTCAAACCTTCATTTACAAAAAAACATTCCATTTTGCCACCCCAGCACTTCCACAGGCTTTATGAGCAGACTTTGCTTGAATACAAAGAACTGAGGCTGCAACTCTACCCAGCAGGTGTTGCTCATAAACTGACTAAACTGAACCTTCAGAGCTTTTAAGTTCCCAGATAATTAAAAAAATATTTAATAGACTGAGTAGGGGAGGGGAGGCTGTTTTTTACAACACAAGAAGTCCCTTCATCACGTTAAGAACAAAGCTGCATTTATATCATTTCGCCGCTTATCTGAACACCACCCTGCGCTATCTAACAAAACACACACTGCACTTTCTTGACAAAACACCCTAAGGTACTAAGTGCTAAGGTAGCTGTACCTACTGGGATGTGAACATGTGTCCTGAGCCCTATTGCAAGCAGCACAGAAACAGATGATTTCAGATTTTGTGTACTCAGCTTGCATTTAAGCAGCAGCTGCACGGTGAAGCCTTTGCACACCCACAAGCCTGAAAGAACACTGGCTGCCCTTGCTTTATTTTTATTCTAACTTGAGATCTTGTCATCTTAACCTTTACCTTCTAACATCATCAGCCACATTAGGCTGAGTGCCTTAGCCAAGAGCTTCCCATTTAGACAGCCAGAGAACAGACTGCAAGACGTTTTTTTTTCTTTCAATTAGGTCCTGAGGTCATCAAGGAAGGGGCCAAGCGACACCCACATCCAAAGGTGCAGTAAATTAGCCTTGCAACAATGCACAGAGTGCTTGGCTCTTGGAACACAGGCATGGCCAAGAGGCTGCAATGCTCACCCTCATTCATATTGTTTTGCCAGATTTTTAGGCTCTGTGAGGACCCTCTGCAAGTGCTTTTAATTTAAAAGCAGAAGCTACTAAATTATTCTTTATTTTACTCTGGAGGGAAAAAAAAGAAAATAATTTGTTTACTACAGTATTCAATATATTTACAAATGCAATTTCATTTCTTTGGTAGATCTCTCAAGTTTATCATTAAAAGGATAAGGTGACAATATTTAATTTTCTACAGTATAACTGCTTGGGGAGAAAAAAACACTTGCTTTTCTGAGACACTCATAAATTAGATGAGAAATTGAGACCCCTGGCAGTAAACTCTCCCCTGCACCAGCACTGTTTCTCCATTATTGTAAAAGTGCAGGATTTAATCTCTTTCCTTCCACAGCCATGCCCAGAAGGGTCCAGACAGACTGATCAACCATTTCTAGTCAGCAGGGCTCTGTGAAAGGACAGAAGGTATTCCTCTCAAAGCAACCTGTGAGATCAGTTTTAAATGCCTACAAAGGTTCATGATCTGAGGTATGTGATAAGTTTTCTATTAAGAAATTGCAAAGGCTATGCAGTAGAAAAAGAAAAAAATGAAAAAGAAAATATCCACATGAAAATTTGTACCACTTTTGTAAAAGCTTTTTCTGTACCAGAATGTTTAAACAAGAGCAGCTTATCGATGAAAAAAAAAAGAGAAAAGTTTTTGTTTTGTAGCCAATAATGAATTAACGAATAAGTTAAACCTGCACAGGGAGGAGGAGGGGAGAGTTTCTCTTCCCAAAACTTGAACCAAATAATGAAGTCCAAGCTTCCCAAGAAGAAAATGACAGCAGACAAAGCTTTCCTTCTGTCACCTGTGTCATTTGTGCATTCAGCTGCACAGTGGCACTTCCCAAAGCAGCCAAGTTCTTGGAAACAATACAATAGCTCACACAAGGTGAACCAGCAGTGTCCACTTAGTATCTCTGTCAAGTGTTTCTGAAGTCACTCCTGCTAGCATCATTTTTCTACACGTTTAAGGAATCTGATGGAAGGTAGAAGACTGGAAGATGTCAGCCCCTCAAATTTCAGCAACAGGAAACAGCCACCATCATTTTTTTTTTCTTTTTTAAATATAACACTGAGTCTTTCTGCACCAAGCAATCAAAAACATAGCAACAATCAAAGTTGAAGGTGAACTTGGACAGAGAAGATAAGATATACAGGTGCTTTACAGTGAATTCTGACTGGAAACACTTCAATGCATTGCCAAGTACTATTACAAATTTGGTGAGAACTGTATGAAAAAAAGAAAAAGCTCTGATTTTCTGAAGTCATACTCAATTTATACCAAAGTTTATTTTTAGGCATCGAGTTCTATTTTTGTCATACTTCAAAAAATGAGATTTCAGATACTTCATTCCCTAGTAAAGCTGATTTACATTACACAGCACATAAGTAGCATGAAGAGCATAATCTGCTTTGTGGTGGCTCATGAACGACAGACAGGACACTTATACATGCTACTTAAAACTTCAACTCTTAGGAAGGAAGTTACTTGTCTACCTATGGTTCTTCAGTTCAACTCAATAGGGCTGGGAAGAAACTCAGCTGTTCTCAAAAGCTTGTTTTCAGGATTCAGAAACCAGGCAACACAGGAGGCTGCATCTGCACATCTTAACTTTTGCTGAAAGCATAGCCAGCTTAACCATTCCTACAAGAAACAAATGCTTGTAGCAACAACCTGGACTTGAGAGATTTATTTTTTCATAAACCCTCTGGTTGATATTAAATTCCAGCACAGGAAGCAGGGTTGATTTCTGCTTGTAAAACATTATCATTTATCATTTCACAGAATTAAACTATCAAAAGTACAGTGTAACAGACCATAACAACGTGCTTTTTTTTCCTTTTTACATGAAACTAGTTTTTGGAAACAAGACGCAGAGTGGAATTCCACATTGCCTGTTTTAGTTCTGTTCTTAGATGAACCTAGTCTATCACAGAGGTAAGTGTAGTCATTTTCTGGGGGACAGTCAGGGCTATACGAATGCCACTCATGCACTGGCAGTTGTATTTCATCCCCAGCATCATGAGGCATGGCAGGATAATGCTGAGAAATTGCATCCTCAAGCATAGACAGAGCAAACTTACACTTAATGGCTTTCTTTTGCTGTACCCAATGTGCACCACCTAAACTTCATTCCTTGCTTCAGATATTTGAACCTCTCAGGGAAAAGAAGAGCTTCCCAGTACCTAGACAGCAAAAGGAAAGAGTGTTTGGAATGAAACACCTACTATTTAGAAAATCAGAATGAAAGACCTTATTGGGATCTCCACAGCTAACCTGGAGGTACCCAATCTGCCTTTGTAGGGGATCACTAGCTAGCAGGCTTCTCACAATGGAAGAGTTGCATGTCCAGCCATGAGACTGGAAGAAATAATCACAGGTCTCTTGTGAAACACCAAGGACCATCTACAGGAACCTTGTACACCTCCTTTCCTGGCTAAAAAAAAGGCTTCTAAAATTACATCATCAGTTCCTTCTTGTCTTCTCCATTCTCATAAACAGCTAAGGCTCATGTCTTCCACCGTGTTTGACTGCTATGTCAACCTTTAGGGTAACCTTTGCTGGGGAAGGCCAAGTGGGGTGCAGAGAAGACAAAGTGACCAAGTGGCTGTGGAAAGCACAGACGCCCACACAGAGCAGAACTGACAAGCTTGTACTGAGGGCATCTGTTCTGCTTGGCTGGCCAATGCACACACAAGTGTGTCCACAGTAAACATCAGCTACAGCTGGAATAACACAGTGTTTCTTGCCCAGAACTACCCAAGGACATAGAATTAGCTGGAAAATGAGAGACTGTGTAAAACAAAGAACTTCATAAACTGCTTTATATTAAAGAAATTCTAATTGTGCATTTTCTTTGGGTGTTTTTACATTCCCTCTTACTTCTGGCTCCACCTCACTGCACAATTTCACATTCATTTTCCAGGAAATGCTGAAGGCCTAGCAGAATCTTCTGAGGTACCCAGCATATTATAATACATCCTTCTTATCTCTTTTAAACAGAAGGAAATGGATCAAAACAAGAAAGTCTGTAACTCATGAAGTGGCAGGAGTGTTTGTTCTGCAGCAATCTGGATTTTCCCAATTTGTGAATGAGAAGCTGTATTACAGTTTTATATGAATGTTAGCACAGTGTTATTTCAGGCATGGTGAAGATCACAAATTGAATCCCTCCTTCCTACTCCCTCTTAGACATACACACATTGCAACATTTCATCAGTTACAGTCACAGCTCTCTAGAGCATTAAGCTAAATGTTGCACATTAAAACTACATTATTCATTATCTCCAATGCTACACCAAATTTGTGTGTTTAAACTCAACCTGTTCCTATTTACACTTCACAGCATGTCACTGAACACCACCCACCATTTAAGAACACTGAAAACATTGAACAACATTTCCGTAGCTTAGATACTGCCTCTGAAGCCAAACTGCTGACTTAACAGCTGAACTTTACAAGAGCAACAAGATGGAGCTGTACCCCCAGCAGGACAACAAGGAGCCTAACACACATCCAATCAGCTTGTCTCACAGGGCACATCCAGAGCTTCTAGATGTTAAGACTTCAGGTTTTTCAAAGGCATAAGAGCTATCCCCTCACCTCCTTCCACAAAGTATTTTTCAAGGGCATTATACTACCAAGCTGGAATATCTGTTATGTGCCTTCAAGGACTGAAATGATTAAGTGTTTGAACTCAAGGGGTATTACACAACCCTCATGCACAGAAACAAATCTTCAACCTTGGAAGAGACAGCAAGGACTTTACCATCCTGTAAGATAATGCTACAGCTACCTAAGTGACAATCAAATTCAATATTAAAAAAGTACTAAAGTCATCTTTTTGGCATACTTGTTTTCAACAGAAAAATGAACTCTAACATCACATAAAACGCTAGTGTAGAAGTACTGTGACTAGTCAGGAATCCTCAAATCCTAGGTAGCTATGTAATATTTAACTATTTAGAATGAGTCTTATGCTGATTGTCTTCTCTAAACTGAGCTAAAGCAATTAATGCATAAAATATTTCTGTAACTGTCAATCAAAACACAGCTTTCTCATGCTTTAGGCAAGCGTATTTATTGTGAGTGAACAGACTAGATTAATAATTTAGTGGGTGGTTAATAAAAGATGGAAAGGAGTTTTACTACTCCATGTGAATGAGGTACAATAGCCATCTCATGTAGGAGATGGAACTTAAACCTGTAGCTGAATACCATCTTGCCCTGTCCCACCTTCATACAGCTTTCTTTTTTCCTCCCCTGAAATGAGTTGGACCGAACAATCTGAATTCTCACAGCAGAAACACAGAGTGCCCTGTATCTCGCTGATGTCTCGTCAGGCACCCCAGACTCCACAGACTGAATTTGGTAGACCATTGCCAATTATAATGTGCCATGTGTAGGTGCCTAAGAAAAAACTCAAAAGCATAAAATAGCAATAGAGTGAGAACCTATTTACAAGCAGCTCCAATTTTTATCATCTCTTCATATACAAACCTCAAGGTTACTGTCTAAGTATCCCAAACTGGCAAGAGTTACTTCTGAGGACAAATAAACACAGCCTTCCACTTTCCAGATGTCCTGGCTCCATTCAGGACACGGTTAAGTTTTGCAGTAGCTGGGAGCCATGGCCAGAACACAGAGGTTACTCTTTACCACTTTGTGCCATTGCTGGGGCAAGGTGAAAAGAGTCTCCTCCAGGGAGAAGGAGTTCCATCTGGTTGAGAAAACAAGGTGGACAGAGCCACCCACTACTATCTATTATTGGGTGGGGTTTTTTGCTATATGAATCGTTTCTTCTGCCCTCTGTCATTAGTATTGTTGCTGTTGTGGTTTGTTTTCTTATCTCATTGCTGTTTCCAATAAACTAATCTTACCTCAACCCATAATATTTGCCTTCTGTGCCTCCAATTCTCCTCTCCAGCCACCTGCATGAGGGAGGGGATGGCGGTGCAAGCTGCAGCGTGGGAGCACTGAATTGGAGAATACCATTCCTAAACCATGACACCAGTTTATTCAAATGTCTAACAATAAAGAAAAAATAATCCAGTCAGGCTTCCACCAAAATAATTGGAAATGGTTGTTTTTAATGAGAACCAAATTTACTGAACCTGATCTGGAATTTCAAATTATACTGAGCAGACTAAAACCTTTCATTTACTTACCATTCTCTTTCTAGTTATTTCCTATTAGCTTTCTCTCAGTGCCCTGTAAAAGTCAAAAATGAATGCTTACTCTTAAGAAATTTATTCTTCCTAAAGCAAATCCTTCATAAATTCCTCAGTGATACCATTTAATAAAATGGATTGAGGCAAAAGGGGTATTTCCTAATATCCAACTACCTAATTATGACAACTTACATACTTCAATTTTGCCTTTATCCAGAATTTAACTTTCTTTTCCAGGGAAGAGAATAATTGCATTAAAGGAAAAACAAAAAAAGGTAAAAAAATCCATCATATCTTCTTCCTATCTTCCTAAAGAACCCTTTCCAAAAGGTTCTTTAACCCTCAAGCCTGGCTAAACGAGCAACTGCCATTTGAGCTTATTGACCAGGGGTACTACTTGTTATCATCCAAAGCATCAACAGCCAGAAAGGCAGGACATTTCCTATGACATTTAGTATTATCTGAGACATGCATTTCAAAGGCTTCCACTTTCAGTCTCGGGTAATAAGTACGCTCTAATAGAAAGAAGGTCACACACCCAGACTCCAGTCAGAATAACAACTTTCTGCCCTACCACTTCCACCACATCCTCATGTGGCCATTAAGAGCTTGTTCCTTTCTTAATCCCTAAGCCTGAAAAGAGGCACTGATTTCACAGGAAGCAGGCTCCCTGCTTCCAGCTCTGGATCCTTTCTGGGCAGAGTTTATAGTTAGCAGGATGAATCCTAGGGAGACTTATGGTGATTTGTGTCTAGCAAGCCTAGGATCCTCAGGGAGTTGCATCACAGAGCTGCAGTGAGTTGCTACAGGATCAGCTCATGTCCAGTTACTGAACAATTTATCACACACACTCTGACAGCTCTAGCAGCTGCAGAAAGCCCTTCCAGCCCTTCCCTTACAGCAGGCATTCTCTAGCTTCCAAAAAACTCTTGCTCAAGTTTTAGACCATTAATCAATCTTTTCTTCATGACCTTTGCTCACAGAAAGCAACTACACATTTTAAATTCAGTCTGAGATACTCGCTTCTGTACAGAAAGTGGTCCTGCTATGTCCAGATGGTTAACTTTGGGCAATAATATTGATGAAGAAGAAACAAATTTAAGGAGTCTGCCCAAGGTTCTTTATGACAGACCCTAATTCACGGTCCGGCTTTACCAAAACTGTGTCTTGCACTGACAGTTTTCTACAAAAGCATATGACCTTTCAGAAAACAGTAGAGTCTACTACAGAAGTAATAGCAAGTTGGAGAAAAAACAGATCTGTCTAGAAAGTTGTACAAAGAAATCCTCCTTTATCATTCTACCATCCTATGATTTTGTAGAATTTGGTTCACAGTGGTGCCGAAGTTATGCATACAAAGAAAGCATTTTTGCACCCCAAAGCCAACTTCTCTGCTTGAGGAAGACAGACAAAGAAACCTAATTTTTTGGGTTGTTGTGGGTTTTTATTATTTTAGACAAAACAAAGCCTACCAGATCTGAAAAGAGAAGCTCAAATACTGAGGCACAGAGTCCTGCAAGATAAATCCTTGCCAATTGCATGTAACCTCTCTTCCAGCTGAATCTGTTTGAACTACTAGAGCAAGAAAAGCTGATTTTTCACCTAAATTTGAGGAAAAAAATAAGGAAAAAACTTAAACCTGTATCAAGGTTCAAGTCATAAAAAGGCCTTACAGTTACTATACAGGAGAGATCATCTTTGACAATTCGACTTCTGACAGCTGGAAAATGGTTTGTGGGTGAAATGATGCAAATGTCAGAGAGCATTATCTACAAATGATGACAACAAAGTAAACTGTAGGAAACCACCTGCTTGCTGGAATTTGCATGGCATTGTGAGGGCAACCTGAGCACCTTCCAATGCCATCATCTGGGAATCAAGGTATTGTTAAAAACCAAGCTACATCATATCACTTAATTCCTGGCTCATAAGGGCCATTATCAAAGTATTTCATCAAGTGTAACACCACCTGTACTAACTTAGATTCTCCCTGTTGTTTTTTTTCTCCTGCCCCCAGCTATGATCTAAGGGATATTATCCAAGAAATTACTTTATCTATAGAGACAGCTGCAAAAGAGAAACAGTTGCAGAAGAGTAGAGAACTTCAGCTTTAAATATGAAGAATGCTGTTGGAGTTAAATCGTATACAGATGTAGATCTTTTACATGACAGCTTTTCATCAGTTGTGGCAGGAGTCAAAAGACATTCCCAGGAAGCCTAAAAAAATTAGTAAGGAACTTTGTTCATGGTGACAGAGAGTAGAAGAGCAGCATCCAGCATTTTCCCAGTGCTTTGGGGAAAGCAGCCCAGGCAGTAGTGAGATCTCTTCTTTACTGAGAGCCCAATCCAATGCTAAGTGGGCAGAAGTTGCTCTTTACAGCTCTTACTTAAAAGGACCAATAAAACAAACTAGGAATATACCTTGTCAACCTGTACATCCTACAGTGGAAAATACCTTTATTTTGGTCACAATTGCCAACTATCACACCATGAAATATTCCAAAAGATGTCATGATTTTTTTCCCAAACTAAAGCTCTAATACAAGAACAGCATTGCTGCTTCTGATACATAGGCAGACACTACATGACAGCACATAACTCCCTATGTAGACTTTTTTCCTGAAAATGGCATTGAGTCAAGGGAACTATCTCACAGCATTATAAAATTCTAATGCTGCATCAGTGATTCAGTCTGGCAGTTTCTGCAAAACCATCAACATAAACAGAAGAGGCCTTGTGCACCAAGTAGACATGCAGATAAAGGTATACTGAACACAGTGGTTCCCACTATGAAATGCAAACTAGATGAAAGCACCCAGAACAAAACTTGTTTTCAGATGGCCTGAGACAGGGCAAGTTTATTTTTGTGGGTATAATATTAATTCTCAGGCATAAGACTCAGGCTAGCAACTTACCCAGATCCTAGTATCTGGAACCATAAAGGCAGAGCAATATGTCACCAACCAGTGGATATTTTTAAAATCCTTTGAAAGCACTAACTGAAAGGAAGCACACACTCTAGAGGAATGAATTACTAACTTGAAATAAATGCTTAAAACATTTAAGAGATCACACTAGAAAACTTATGCATGTATTGGGTAATAAGTTCTACTCTGGTTTAATTCCTAATAAAGAAATCCCTCTCTAAACCCAACTCCAGTCCCTTTGAATCCAACTGTACTACCACAGAGACTCAAAATCTTAATGGAAGGGAGACTTAGAAAAGCTAAGTGTCTCAATGACCAGTCAGAAGTCAAAGTATACACCTAACACTGCACAGTTATCAGGCAAATGCCATCTTTGCAGCTAATGAGTGACCAAATCACCCCACCCAAGCAGAGCCCAACATGCTCACCAGCTCTTTGTACAGCATCTCCCATGCTGGCTGTGCTGACACCTGGCTGAGGTGGGAGGGAAGTGCTGCATGCTTGCTGTGTTACCACTCCAAGTAAAAGACAGCTATGGCAGAGCTACTGTGGAGCTGTCAGCACTCGAGCTCCTTTCCCTGGACTTTGGCTGTGAAGCAGACAGGTCTTAACAAGAGCAGAAACACATCTTCTGCTCTCACCTGCACCTCTTAACAGTCCCAGAGCTGGTCTGAAGACTTTCCACACCAGTGCCACAGCCTAATGAAGGAGAGCTTGGGTTATTGGAAACGTACTCAAAGGCACACAACCAGTTTATGAGATATGAAACTGTTATCCTCCTCCACTTCATAAAGCACCAAGGTAACAATGTGAGCATCAAAGAGTCTCAAATTATCTTCCCAAATGTAAAGAAATAGACTCCTTTAACTGGGAGCAGGAGAGACATCATCTTTTGCCTTCCTAAGAAATATTGTTTCTCAAATGACCTTCATCCTCTGAAGTTGGGAGGATGTTCACCTGAAGTTTAATTAAAACCATTTGTCTTACGAAGTGATGTTGCTCTCTCTAAGCACAGTTTGTGGTAAAAACAATGTTAAGAGAGGTACAGGAGGCAAGAGAATATTCTGGACTTTTAGTTACTCTTACTGGGAAGAAACTGAAGGGAAATAACCTGTATCATCTTTTCTCTTGAAGTGTGCATGCTCTAAAACACAAGCTAGCACCACTGAATGCTATAAAAACTTGATCTACACAGTACAAATATATCACCCATCAAATGTTCACTGACAGTCATTCAGTAAGGAAATTCAAATTCATACTTTCACAACCTGCCAGTCATACATTCCCTACAAGTTACCCTATTTGGGACAGCAAGCAGAAAAAACACATCCTTTAAGAATTATGCTTTTGCATGTGCAGTGTAACTCAATACCACAAAGAGAGAAAACAACGATGCACTTCAGTCTGAATCCACTGCTAACATTCACCAACAAGAATCCCCTTCCAGGTCCAGAGTATTGCCAACATTCTGGAGCTTTGTTACACAACTGCAAGAACTGCTTCAGCTCCCACTGTGCAATTTTCCCCAGTAGCAATTGTTTAAGACTGTTTTTCCCACTGTGTTATGGAACAATGGGAATGATTAATGTACCCAAGAGCAATACTTGAGTCAACGATTATTGATATCAAGTGTTGGTGTTTGGCATGAGATGAACTAAGTTCTGTTACATTAGACACAACTCTCCTCTGCCAAAACCCTAACCTCATTTTTCCAGAGAGGGAAAAAAACCCTCCACATAAGTGAAAACATTTTTAGGAAAGTTACCCACTTAAAAAGATATAGCTAGTCCCATTATTTATTTAGTATTGGCAGTAAAATATATAAAACTGAACCCTGACACATTTGATATGACGTTTAAAAAAATTCAGAACCATTAAAATTTTAGCTTTACCATAACTCATCTCTTCTAGTACAGGGCAGTAACAACAGTCACTACTGTGTTTCAGTCCACTTTCTTTTTAATCAAGGTTGTTTGTTTGTTTATTCAGCCCTTATGAGCTGGGTGAAAGTACAGTTTTGCCTAGGTACACTTTGGTCACCATCAGCTCTCCCCCAGGAATTATTGTTCCTGACCACAAAATTTGCTTATCTTAATATTTCAGTATATGCTATTTGTACTGAACATCCTTTTAATCAAAAGGTACAGATACCGCTGGGTTCTTTGAAGCACTTCAAAGCTTCCCTTTTTGAAAGCAGCTACAGAAGCACACAGGCAGCCACAGCTCACCCCTGTGAGCAGAGGCTTAGGGAGCCTCTTTCATCCAGCATGAGAAATGTCTTGTGAGGCCAGGCATCGCACATTCACCTCTGGACATGGACAGAAAGGTGGACAAGAGTGGGATAGACAGGAAAGAACTAATATTTTTCTACATAAGTGATATACTGGTATGCAAGTGTTCATATTTAATTGGTGATGAATGTAAGCGCTTGAGTAGTGAAATACTAAACACATGCAGCTTCTAAAAAGTGGATACATAGCGAGGTGCACAAGTGTAGAATGCCTTCCAACTAATGATTATGATTTTTGATAAATGAAACAACTTAATTGGGGGCAAAAACCCTTCCATTTTTACCATTTTGTAAAATGTAAGCATTACAGTAGCTAACTTAGATCTAAATAATTTGTTTGTACATGACTGCATGCAATTTCACTGGGTTTTAGTGCTCAAGTTTAAAAATTGAGAACATGTGGAACCTTGGCACCCATTCCACAAGCACACTGTTTAAGGAACTCCAAAAACTACAACAGAATGGACATAAAACTTTCAAAAAAAAAGTAATCTCCCACCTTAATGGAGATACGATCCTCACAAGTCAATGGAAAAACACAATGAATTAATAGAGGGTTACAAGGAGGGAATAAGACTTGGGGGTTTTTGAAAATGTTTTATAACAGAGCTCCCGTATCACAGAAATTACATAGAAGAATGCAAAGACACACTGATGCAGATTTTTTTTTCTCCCCAGACTATTTCAACTCTTCCTGCAACAACAATTCTGTCCCTCTCATCCCCTCTAGCATTGTTCTAAAGTGTGTAGCAGAAGCATCTTATCATGATTTTCACTGCTGGACCTCTTAAACGCTAAGCTTATGAATGGAATTCTGTTGAGACTCCTTTAAACAGAAACTGCTGGAAGAGGGAAAAGAGTTCATCATACAGCTGGGTCACAATGACCTTAAGGTTAAAATACACACTCCTTAGGAAGCTGGTGGCTGCAGTTGTGGTGAACCAGATTATGGATAGCAGAAGTATGTGTCCAGGAAGTTCATGTTTGTGCAAATGCTATGTGCACCCTTAACCACCAAAGCAGCATGAACCACCTTGGCTGAGTGCAAACAAGTGGAGGAATAAACAGCAGGGACAAGACATGTAATTTCTAACTGCAACAAAACAAAGGAGACAGAAAGTCCCCATATATGTTGTAAGAAATAATGCATGTTATATCTGATTCTTCCCCCCCTTCCCATTACTAATCCATTCTCTTAACCTATGTCTGTAGCCCATAACTAAGTGTAATTTACATCATTGTTTGCATACCAGATTCTTTAGCTACATTTTGGTTTCAATACCTGACCTTGTTATTGCTGCAGAACATTTGAGTCTTACTACTTGCTTTAATAAGCAGAGTAATCATAGTATCAAGAGAACACAGCAGAAAATACCTTACAAACATTTTAAGTACCACTTAGATTCTACAACTACTAGAGAACAACTTCGTTCTAAAGATCTGAAGGTCTTAAATCAGTATTTTGCATTTGCTATAATTTCATAATTAGTGATGCACGCATTCCTTCTTGCAAGCTGTGAGAAACATACAACAGAAAACCCATAATATGAGTGGCTGGGAGAACCACAGCACGTGGCTGTGTTTGCTACTGACATTTTTTTAAGTCAGATACTAGTATTAAAGGAAAAAAAAAACCAAAAAACACAGAAGCTTTACTCCATAATCACACAGCAACCATCACAGAGAAAGAGAACATCAGCACTGTCAGCAACCAAATCCCATAATCATACCCAAGCATAGGCTGGGTGTCCATAGTCTGACACTATTTTTCAGTCTGCCATGGAACTGATTTCATTAGTGATACTAAACTGCAATGCGAAATTTCACAAATCCTGGCAGAAAAGATTACTATAGGTTTTTTTCATCATGACACATTTAACCTGCAGGCAATTTGACAACCCTATTGTGGAAACATTAGGGAAATACTTCTGGTTCTGCAATTCGGAGTCTAGGCTTTTCTCATTAATTAAATACAAAGGCAGTGGAATCCAACTGTCATATAAGCATTCATTCATTAAGAGAAGCATTGGCAAACCCTTTCTTGGACACAAATAATGATCCAAGGAATTCACCAATTCTTTTTCATATTCCTGCATAATATTACAAATAACTTACAATCTTATAAATGCACAGATGAATTTTCTTTAGGAATAGCTAATTCATTTGCTTAAAGATGCATTCTGCTAAAGATAAACAATGATTCACAAACACTCTATTTTGCACCAACAAAAAGCACAATTTTTTAATGACCTACTTCATGCATAAATGGAAAGGAAATGAGCCATAAAAATGGATGCCAAAACTGCCACATTCAGCAGAATTAAGAAGATGGTCCAACCCAGTTGTTCTCTGCAGGAGCTCTCTCTTCCTAGAGAAACTGCCTCATCAGTTAAGACCACTTCATTTACAAAGGTAAGAAAAGACAGTTCCTGTTAGATGTGACCAGCTTCCCAACAACTAACTCTCCCTATACACCCAGAAGCTTTTCTGGGATCAGTTTGGTCACTTGCTTCTCATACTACCAGTCTGAGTGGCTACAGCTGCCTGTAAGCTCCCCTTGAGAAATGCAGCAATTAGTCAAAAAAGGTCTCCTCACACCTGCTTTCCTTAAAAAAAAATCAGATCCTCAGCAGTTTATCAAGTTATTCAGCAGCTTTCTCTTGTTCACTGTGGATAAGCTGCCGGCCAAGTATTTTCACAGGTCCACTTAAGACCCTCAAAATAAAATCCCTTGAAAATGCTGTTTGATGCCTTTCAGCCTGCCACTTGCTTTCAGTTTCAGTCCAAAGTCTCATCCCTGCTCATCCACACTATGCATACAAATTCACTCCCAAGTACCCTCTTGGCTTTCACCATCTCACCCCTTTGCCTTGCTAAAACATTAAGGACGAAGCCTAGCAGCATTTGCTTGCAGGGCAATACAGAAAAACAGCAAGACTGCATCAGATCTGACCCTTTCTCCCCTTATACTTCCAACATTTACATCCAAGTGTTGCTTTCCACCCTCAGTACCCCCTACTACTCTTCATGTAAGGAAAAGTTTCTTCACCCAGAAGGTGTTTGGGCACTGGAACAGGCTCCCCAGGGATGTGGTCACAGCACCCAGCCTGACAGAGTTCAAGAAACGTTGGAAAAATGCTCTTAGGTACATGGTACAATTGTGTTCAGGGCTGGAAGTGGAACTGATGATCCTTGTGGGTCCCCTCCAACTCAGGATATTCAGTGATTCCAGGATTCAGCCAACTCCCAGGACATGATACAATCACTTCAACACCATGGCACTGTGTCACTCCTACGACTGCCAACTCCAACCTCATGTTTTTAGCTCCCTGAACCATGCAAAGTGCCTACCTCTCCTTGGAGGCCCTGTGACCACAAAAGACACGGATAAAACTCCAAGCAGATGCTGGCTAGTGTGGACAGAGCCAGTACCCTCTGGAGGGAGCTAGCTGGGCAAGTTCAAACGTAAGACTCCCATCTGTTTTGTGCTGGAGTCAAGAACCACTTCCAGAGCACATACCTTTATCAGGATATATGTCAATTGAAATAGGAAGCTCTTCAAGGACAAGATGATGTCTTTATTTACACTTGCACAAGTCCCTCTGCAATGCAGCACTGACTTGTAACTGCTCAGCTGTGCAATAGAGATTGCAACTGTTAATGCTATCAGCTGCATGCTAATTAGATTAAATCTGCCACTCAAAACTGTACTTAAAACACTTTAAACATCCAGCAAGGTGCAAGCTGTTCATTGACATCATTATCCTCCAAGAATGTTACAACTACTGATGCCTTCCTTGCTTCTTGGTATCAATATGTTTAACATTTACTGTTTCAGCAGTCTCTTCTCCAAGAATGAACCCCATTGCAACACACTGAATCTAATGGGAGTGGCCTCATAACACATCTAATACCTGCTCCTATCTGAACACCAAAATGGTGTTTTGGTAAACAGATGCACCTTGTATGACTGATGGACATGTCATTTCAAAATGGTAGTGTTTTGTGAAATATGTGCAGAGTCATAGGATTTTCACTGTTATCTCCCACCTCTTATTATGAAATCCCAGCTATAATGTGAAGGTAGCAGGTGAAGGCTTTTTGGATAGAAGAAGATAACAGCCTGATGCAAAACATCATGCACTAAAGCCTCTGTCTGTGTAACACAGTGAATTTTTTTCCCTAGCTTCAAGTTTCTTCTCCCACACCTGAAAGAACAGCACAATTAGACTCCATCTGAGCCCCTCAAATGTTAGGGGAATAGGACCCATTGCCCAAAGTAAGCTTCCTTTCCTTTATCTCCCTCATTTTCATAGATCTCTGAAGTACCAGTTCCATAGCACTGATGCCTCAGCTTGACCAGACACAGAAATACTATATATACTAGAGATCTCTGTATTTAAGCAACTTGTAAATCTACAAAGATAAATAGGCTATGTTTTTTGCACTCCTACTTCGTTTATTCCTCATCTCCATTAAAGCTTTTATCCAGTACAAAGTGCACCCCAAAATAATGGATGTCCCAACAATGTAGCTATTCTAATCAGAGTTTCCTATTGAAGGCTAAACCACTTTAGAATTTCTCTCCAAAGGGACTATTCCAGATGACACATTAAGTACAACCCACATGGCAACCTGTTCTGAAGAGCCAATCCTGTCATCATCATCTTAAATAGTTTTACTCTGAAGGCAACACTGTGGAACTCTCGTAACAGCATACGTAGAAAAAGAAAAGCAAGTAGATGAAAACAAGGAATAGTAAAAGTGACTAGAGTACAGATTTTGCATGGAAAAAGAGGAGCTCCAATGCAGCAGATACAAATCATCTCCATGTGTTTTAGGACAGGTGCTTTTTTGTAGCTTCAAAAAAATAGCAGAGACAGTTTACTTTCTGATACTCCAATGACAACTGCCCTTTTATAATTCAGCCATTTTTTAGTTCCATTGTTCATTCTGGTAACTCAGCTTAATAGTAAAAAAATCAAGCACGATTGTTCTGTTGTTTGGGGGAGAAGCTGGTTGTTAGGTTTTTTTTTTGCTGACAAAGTCCAACCGTAAACTTTTGCCTTCAATTGCACTACTTTCTTCTATGGCTGCAAATTTTGTCCGGAGTTTCATTGAGATAACTGAGGGCAGAGACTACAAGTTAAATGCAGCTAACCTTGCTGGGAGGCAGAACAGGTCCATGGGATACCTGCTCTGAACTAACATTTCAGTTAGGAACATGTAAACATTCCTGGTTAATGACAAAACATGCAAGGGCTTTGACTGTGCATGAGGAACACAGCAGCTGATTAAGGTGTTGATTTTGTCAGTCACTGGCTCCCAAGGAAAAACCTAGCTAAAGTTTCCATTATCTAAAGTAAATGCTAATCAGCCTTTTTAAATGCTCAGCAACATGAGTTGAAGCCCTTAGTTAAGTTAAATTACATTGATTTTTATTTTAATTTTTTTTTTAATCTGCCTGTCAAAACCTGTCTGATATAAGCTTTTCAACCTACAATGAAATAAAGCACTGCTGTAGCTACAACAAAAAAAGCTAAGACTACAGACCTGTTGCAAGATGATGTCCCATCCAGAACAATATGCTTGGCTGGAAGATGCTTAACCATTTGGCAGTTTTAAAAAAATAAGTAGGGGACACACACTTTATTTAACTGCAACATTACCTGGGCGTTCCCACCTAAACAGAGCATATACTAACCCACTGGGCTGTGTCTTTCATAGGCTTTCCCCACCCCCAATGGATCAAGACTGTGACCATGACTTCAACCAACAGACACTGAAATTGCAACAGTGAGGTCTCATCACTGGATCCAAGAGTGGTCACTACCTACCTCTCTACTACTACCCTTTCCTTCCTTTCCCTTATGCCTTTTCTTAAGTGTTACGTGTTTTTAAGTTGTTGCTTCTAACCAAAACACATACATTTTAAAGTTTCCCAAGCACCTAATTCTACCTTACTGTAGTCAAGTTTGCAAGTAAAAGTTTGTTACTGAACCTCCTGTGAATTTTGTTGTTTCTCCCACACATCACCCAGAGTAAAATCAAATAACCTTCCCCTAAACCCCCTCAGCAGACTGGGGCACAACACACATCCAACAAAAATACAAGAACATGTGAAATAATACACTAAAATACAACAAACAATAACCAACCTAAAAGCTTATGGTTAACTTCAGGGAATGACAGGATCTCTTGTAAATAGAGGTCTGGATTTCTCTTAGTCTTTCTTGTGGAAAGCCATAGCAACTTGAAAAATGGATACCCGAACTTAGATATGAACAGCCCTTGAACTCTTCCCTTTTAGCTGTTCCCAAGTTGTTTCTAGCAGTACCTGGCTCTGTTTGTCTAGCTCTTCTGCAAGATATGCTTCCATCCCCCAAAGAAACATTCAGGTTATTTTAAAATAAAAGCATTATAAGACATATTGAAAAAGAAAAAAAAAAAGGCATTTTAACAGAAATAATAAAAATGTACAGTTTTCTTCCTTTCTCAAAGAAATGTTTTCTTGGCTGGTTTTTTTATAATGGTAACTAGCAAAATGCATGCTTTTGTAGATTGCTGTTACTTATCCTACTGAACATTAAGGAACAATTAGCTAACAAAACTGAGAGTTACTCTTTAGCATTTTCTAATTTAGGAGGAGAAAAACTTCTCAGAATATGGAGTCTAAGAACACAGTTGCAGGCATAGAAGGTGGAGAAGCTTTCAAGTAGCCTTAATTTTTAATTCATACCACTTGTAATAATCTGCAAATCCAGATATTTCAGCAAATATCCACATCTGCTAAGGTTTTTTTTCCAAACACATCACTTCAAAGCTTACTGTCAAAATTAATCCTTCCTGTCACTTATGACATTTTATCTCATATACTAATTTTTTTAGGGAAAGAACACCACAATGTTATTGCTTAAAAGCATCATATTTTTACTCCTATATTTCTAAGCTACTGGAACTTAAATTGCAACACAATTAAATATAGAAGCAGATAAAGTATAAATAACTTCATCTGAATGACTGTAGCAGAAACATCTTCCCTGTTTATCTGTATTTTACAGGATTTGGGGTTTAAAAATTTAAGCTGCCTCCCAATGTTTGTGGCTGATATGACATCTTCATCCAGTTTGGTAACCATTCTGACAAACCTTGAACAAGTGAAATTAAAGTTAAGCAGCTGAGACAAAAAGTTCAAGAAATACATCCAAGAGAGCCAGCAAAAGCTTTTACTGAGATGCAGACATTTTATTGGTGCAATTAACATCATGGTTATAGCAGATTTAATTTGTGAAAACCTTTGGAGGAAGCTTTAAATAACTGACATCCTTCCTCTTCAATTAAAATGTGACAGCTTAAACTATACACAAACTGAAACACCCTGGCTAGCAACCTGCTAGAAATATTAGAAACTGAACCAGGACAGCTTTACAGACTGCCTTTGCACTGGAAGAGAGCCTGAAGGGAAGCAAGTCTAAGGATACCATATTTGCAGCCTCTTCCTCCAGGTGATGTAGTAGAATGCCTTTCTAAAAGCATTTTTGTCCTAACATCCTTACCAATAGTTCACACTCCTCCAAAGGAGAAGCAGCACATAGCTCCAGACAGGAAAGTTTTAAAACTAGGTAGCAATAGGATGCAAGGTAACATATGCTTGCTGTGCTTTGCTCTTCTCCTGCCAGGGCAGGACAAGGAAAATATCACCAAGGCCATGGCTTCCAAGATACCTACTACTCTTATTTGCTTCTGCAAACTAGCTCTTGTTCTGTTATTTTTCCCCTAGATAGGTAGGGAAAAGATAGCCCTGGAAGCAGCCAGTGTGTGTGTAAAGGAGGATGAAAAAATTGCAGAAGCAGTAAAATCTTTCGGGCATTTAAGGGAGGCTGCATGTGAGAGAATGTGAGTCCTACCATTCTGGGCCAACACTAAAGCCTCTCTGACGTATGCCGAGGAGCATTTCTCTTCCAAGAAACCTCTTGAGTGCAAGTTACAATCTCCTATTGCACTTCTGAGAGTTAAAAGCTTATTTGGACTACAAGAGAACTTGTAGCAGCTAATCATAAAGCATAATTGCTGAGAGCTTAAGCAAACTCCAGAAATAAGCATAACCATAGTTTCTGACTGATGAGAAATGCAGCAAAAAAAAGGTTCAGCAGAATCATGCAATCTTGCACCATGTTTTCCCCAATTACATGGGAGCTTTTTGTTTTGGTTACATACCTGAGCTTTAACATTTGCAAAATTGCTGAAAAGTATTTGGAAATGTTATGACTTTGCTTTCAAGTTGTGCATAAAGAAAACCCTTCAGAATGCATCACTGGAACTCCCACTGCTCATCATTTCCTTATTGGTTTATGTGCTTTTATGGTATTTTGTGTGTCAAATTTAGATTGGGAACCACAAAATGCAAATTAATATTCCAAAATTGAATAATGACTTTGTTTCTCAGCCTATATGTGTGCTTGATGTAAAAAAAAAAAAATATTACAGTCGGTGCTTCCTTGGATTAAGTTTTTCTACCTCAATTTAAACGTGCAACAGTGGAAAAGTAAAGGAACAGATTTACCTTTTCTATTTAATAATGAAGATGAAAATTCAAAGGAAAGAAGGTCAGTCACTGTAAAAAACACATTTCTTAAAAAAAGTTATACTCCTGACTGACTGCTCCATGTATCAATGTCTGGCTATAAAAAAACAAGATTTAGATCTAATTTGGGATCTCTCAAAAATAGGGGTATTAACAAATGAAGAATGATTTTAACCTTATCAACACAGGATGTTTATTACTGATTAATTTTATACATCAATGTTAATCTTTTATAGATTAAAAATAGCTCTTGCAAAACACAATACTTGTCCATGGTGCCTGAAGGTTGTGTTCCTCAGAACTATTCTGGTGTTTCCAATAAAGGCTTAAAGAACTGTATCTAGATTAGGAACTAATCCTAATCCTACACTAGAAGGTTCTACATGGATGACCTTGAGCCACTGTAAAGTGAGAATATATGTAACTACTTTAAATTTTTTTTTTAAAATAAATTCTATCATCTGAGTGATGGCCTGGATGTCAGGAACTGTCATGTTCTGATTCACTGCTCAGAGGACAGGACTGGTGCTTTGGGGACTAGCCTCAGCTCCAGACAATCAACAGATCTAGGAGGTAGCTTGGATCCTTCCACACTGGGGACCAGTGAGCAGTCAGCAGACAAATATCTGCTTTCAAAAAGGCAGAAAGCAGCATAAAAATAGAAATTTCTTGTAAGAAAGCAGATCCAGTTTCTGAGGAAAAGGGATTTTTTTGGTATGCCTGGTTTCCAGAGGCAGATTCTGACCCTCTTCTGTAACACATGCCATCAACTCTGATATGACAGAGATGAGGCCATTCCATGATGCCCTCTGAACAATAAGGCGGGCTTGCTCTTCAGACTGAGGTGTCTGCTGGGATGCAGCATGGCTCTGCTCCTGCTCTGCGCCAGGGGTTCTCTGTCTAATGAAAAACAGTATGTAGGAGGCAGTGTGAACCCCAAAGTGTGAACCTACTCATGTCATGGACAGAGTAAAGCAGAATCATCAGCTGAAAACCATCCCTGGTCTCTCTCATACTACAAGTACCAACTAAGGACCTAGTTTATTTCCTGACATCAAGAAAAAATCCCAATGGATTTCACCTTGTAAAGACAAATCTGTCACCGACTTTTAATCTGAAAACTAGAACAGTGCAATTTGTGCACCTTACTTGTGCAAAACAGCAATTTTGCTGAACTCGTGTTAAGAGCTATATAAAGCTTGCACTGAACAACTAAAATAGGCTGGTATTCTGGTGGGTACATGAGGCAATCTCCCACGGAAATTTCCTTCCTGTTGAGATCCTAATTGAAACAATATGCTAGTAAATAACTGCTGAACACTCAACTGCTCCCATCACACCGTTTCTTTCAAAGCTTTCTAAACTTCACTGGCTCATTGACAGTCTTGAAAAAAAAAGTGAAAGTCTTAATTAATTGAACTTCTCCTCTCTTTAAATACCACAGCTGGGGTATGTGTCTATACATCTATACAAATGTAACAATGAGACTCACAACAATTTTTGTTCCCAGTCACCGTCTTACTCAAAAGGTGAGGATACAGTGCTCCACATCACCAGTTCCAACATTCCTGAAAAGTTAAGAAAACTGAATGACTTGATCCTCCATCAAGTCTGTATTCTGTGGTGGTGTTTTGGGGTTTTTTTTTAATATAGCAGTCACTCTTTGCAGCACTGTGTCAAAAAGGAGCCAGACTCCATGATCCTCTCTCTGCAAGAAAGTTGTATTTCACCTTCTTTCTGAATTTTTTATGTTCACGTCTAGTTAGGTTGATTCTTAAAATTTTTCTGAAATGCAATTTAGCTGGACCTATAAAATCACATAATAAACTCCATTTGATAAAAACAGCTGACAACCAAAATCAAGTAATTGATTGCTTTTTTGCCTTGATTTTGATTTTTTTGAAAATTGGCTGTTTTGGTGAAATGCAATTGTTAAATAAAGCATATGGGCCACCTAGCATATGCTGACCCTTTAGAGTGTTATGCATTTTAAGAGATCCCTGTCCCTGTTAGGCCCATTTGTCTCTGCCCACAGCTGGCAAAGAATTTTGATCTTCACATGTCAGCTCATACTTAAAAGATCTGTTTATTTTAAACCTAATAAACAAGTTTGTAATACTGAATGGATACAGGGCACCAAATCTGCCTCTGTCCCAAATGCATTCTGTCCAAGCTGGTTGTTTCAAATTCAGAAATACCTAAAAGTGACTAAAAACTGCTGCAGTTTCTCTACTCTGTAAAAAAAATGAACAGAACAAGCATCCATTACCAACAGACAGAGCTGGAAACTTCAAAGGGAAATGGATGTGTGTGTGGACAGATTAACCTGTTTTTACAGGTAATCCAGGGGCTAATCAATGAAAACCCAAAGAAATCTGAAGAAATGCCCAAATTATTTCTCTAAATACTCAATATGTGTCTCAAAGGGTAGCAGTGAATTTCACATTTACATTTAAGATAAATGGTGAATTTTTAAGAGGTGACAGACTTTTCTTCTAGAAGACAGTCATATCTGCCCTTAATAAATGCTAACATTCTAAAAAGTAGTTGCCGTAATTTCAGAGCAATAACTAAAATTTAGTACCCTTTAAACTATCCTTTAAATTCAGTAAATGAGTAATCATTTCCCTTCTGAAACTGTCTGATAAACAGATGCATTTATCAGGAAATACCTTCTCAAAACTGAGATCAGTCACTTTCAACTATGCACAGCCCAGTCTAACCATGGTGTCCCTAATTCAAATGCAGCTGAAAGCATTTTTCACAGATGGTAATAAAAAGGGCAATGCACTTTTTACTACAGAGGCGTGACTGAGTTAATTTAAGCTGTGAAATTACTTCTAATGCTATTGGAAGGCCTTTCTCTTGAAAATGAAATTACTGTGACTGAACCACGCAGGGAATTAACAAACTCTAGTATTTCTTAACATCTCTGAATTTACAGAAATAGCTAGATTTTCATCTACCTTTTCCATAATATCAGGGGAACATCAATCACACACCTGGCTCTAGATGCTTATGTCTAAGATGTGCAATTCCCTCCTAATTTTACTCTGATCTGA
This sequence comes from Trochalopteron elliotii, assembly GCA_024734555.1. NCBI lineage: Eukaryota > Metazoa > Chordata > Aves > Passeriformes > Leiothrichidae > Trochalopteron > Trochalopteron elliotii. The sequence goes on from JANPWX010000070.1 coordinate 2,617,398, forward strand.
GAAGCATCTCCTTACAGCTCTCCTCTTGCAGAAGCAGGCTTAGCACTGGACTGCACATGTATGGACTTCACCAGCTCTCCAGCCTGCACACAATATATTGTCCATGTGTCCTGTCTTTACTGTCTGCTCTTAAGGTACAAGGGAGGGCCAACAGGTCTGCTGAGGCTCACTTCTTCATAACCCTAAAACTGCTGTGCCAGGAAGATGCTCTGTCTCCTGGTGTTTGTTCAGAAGTAAGAATATGAGACCACGAGCAAAGGATCAGCTAACTGCATCAACCTTTTCCATCCTTCTTGAAGATGACCTTAAAAAAAAATCTCTATTTTTAGAGCCACCCCTACCCCCAAAGGCTAGGGTTCCTCTCTAGTTCCTCTTGTTGGTCTGTCAGTCCATCTGGAAGGAAACTAAAGTGCTTAAAATACAACAGAAAACACAATATAGTTCAGCCACTGCTAAGGAAAAAATACACTTTTGCTTGGGTTTTGGATCCTGTTGAAAAATAAAATCACCACAAGTAATTCTTTCAAGGCATCTGGAAATGCCTTGTGCAAATTCCTCAGTTTGGACTCACTCCTAATATCTGTGCCAAATTTCTAATAAAACTGCTTTTTCTAAAACACCCCGAAGTTATCAGAGGTCAAATAAAACTGTAATCCACTATAAGAAGTAGTGGAAGAAAAGATCCAATAGCAGGTTCTTTAGTTCCTAAGTTGGTGGGAAAACAAGTAACAGCTTAGTCTTAAACTGTCTTGCAATTATTTGAAATTACTGTTTCATAGTAATTTATGCCTGCTAGAAAAAGACAGGTGACATCTTACACACTTTTCTATTAAAGCCCATTTCAAACCAGCTAATGAATAAATGAAAGAACTCATGCCTGTTAAAAATCCAAATTTACAAAAACCTTTTATCTGGAAAAAAGGCCTAACCTTCCCAGTCAAATATTGGGCTTGCAGCCAATTTCAGGAATATTCATACACAAGCCAAGTCCCTGAAGTCAACCAGAGCTGTCCAAGAACACCTGAAAGGCCTGTGCCTTTAGAAATCAGCTTGGAAAGAATCACCACTTGTAAGTATTTATCATGTAGACTCAGCAGAATAATGTAGTTCTGTGTGATAAGTGGCATTTTTGTGCCAGCCCAGCTGTAACACTGGCCGATTGTGCTCAACCAGGAACTGCAGCTCACAAGGCAGCAGCAGCATGACTGCAAGGTCACAGACAAAGGTTGTTTACAAGCTGGGAAACGACCTGAAGTAAGGTACTTTATTAGAAATTATAGATATGAGCCCACGTTCTCAGCAGGGGATCTAGAAGAAAGGGCTCAAAAGAAAAGGAACTTATCTATGCAATAGAGAGCTGGATATTTAGAGATGATCAGTCCCAAAGACAGGAGGTTGATGTTTGCTGAAACAAGACTCATGTTGTTTAAAGCAGCCATTAGCACCACAGTTGCAGATTCCTTTATGTGAAACTGCAGAGCCACCTGCAAAAAATTCACTTCTGCTTGATCACATGCAAATTATTTCACAAGGTCTAAGTGTTTCCATGAATAATTTTTTGTGAGGTATGGATGTTTTTGCTTTACATCACTGTGTGCGAATTCTTGGGATGCACAGTGAAAGATGCAACACAAACATTAGATACTTAGACTCTGAAACATCAAAGTGAAAGTCACTTACGCTTGAGAAAAATATAATTATGGTAGAAGCTGCAGGAAAATTTTACTGAGATGCAATCATAGTTCACTGAAAAGCTGGAGAAATACACAAGAATTAGAACTCCCCAAAGACATGAAATAGACATTTTTAATGTCTAATTAATCTGGACTCTAATTTTAATCTAATTTTAATGTCTGTTTAATCTGGACTATTAAAAATTGCCAGTGACTCAATCTATTCTTGAAAATAACTGATCTTGTTTATAGTCCTAATAAGCATTCTGCACATAAAGTCAACTCACCTCCATCAGTACCTTTTTTAATTTTCATTTACTCATCTCTAAAAAAACTACATCTAGTCTAATCATATCAATTTATTTCCAACCTATCTCTGGGGCACAAAGAAATAATGCTTTTATGAATGGAATTTCCATGCTTGAGCTATTCAAAAACATTTTCATGCAACAGCATCTTTTAATGAGCAATTTTGATGTAGTTAATGTCCCCCCTTTCCTTAGCCAACACCATCTGCTACTTTATACTCTGGAGGCTCAAGCAAGAGGTATGAACTGATATATTGTCATCAATGCTACAGGTTGAGATCATCCAGGTTGACAGAAAGAAGCTACCAGGTAACAAAGAACTATCAGGGCACTCTGAGCTACCTGGTCGAAAGACAAGGGACATGGTTCTCTGTGGGACTTAATCTGTGAGTGGCTAGATATACTATACTCGAAAAAATTACTGCTGAGTTTGGGGTTTTTCCTTTATGTTATTCAAACAATGCAGACAAGTGGTCACCTGGATAACAGGGGGTAATGACGCCCAGGAAGGTATTCAGGTAGTTACTTATATAGTAAACTTGTAGCTGTAGTGCTACGTCTCTGTAAGCAAACCAGCAACTAACTGTGTTTGGTGTTAGAAAAACCATGATTTGAGAAATAGGAGTGTATTTGTCAGTCACTGGTTAATTATTCAGGAGCCTGCTTAACATACAGGACACTAAAAGCTTCTCTCTCCTATGGCTGGCCACTAATCATTCCTCCAGAAGACTCCCATGGAAGCATTACTATTCCCCCATGGAGCATGGGAATTGCCCTACTTTTGCCCTTAGCATTAGCCTATGTTTCTGCCCTCTCCAAAATGGCACTCTGAAATTTTGTAATGTATTGTTTCAAATCCCATCAATTTGCCAGCTTCTTTAAGAGCAGTGAGAGAACTGAAGGATTGTTAAAAACTATACCTACTCACCCTTTGCCACAGTGCACCAGGACAGGGGCTTGCAATTATTCTTGATGCTCAGTTTTGAGACTGCTTGCTTGTAAAAAAGCAGCTGGGAGGCAAAGGCAATATTAAGGAAGGTAGAAGTCATCTTTGTTTTACAATTAATTAACTAATCTGGTCAAAACAATCTTCAAATGTACATGATGTTCAGTGACAACAACTGAATATAATTTTTTTCGAGGATTAATTTTACATAATTGCATACTCTCAGGCTCACATTGAACACATTCAAACCTCATTAGATAGACATGACCATCAGCACAGGGACCTACAATAGCAGCCTAGTACTGCATTAAGAAGCAGAGAAATAACAGTCAGGAGGCTTTCAAGGACAGATATTTACTTCATAATTTGATATATGAACCCTATCTGTATTAACAGTAAAAAAAGAATGTGTTCTCTGCTACTATTACTAGTGGATTGACAGAGAAAAATAAATTAGAAATTGATAATTATGTCAATGTCATAAATGTGTTTGCACATTTGAAAACCTGAGGCACTAGAAAATGCTGTTGAACCAATTAAATGTTCCAGAGATTAAAGTATGCTTATCTGGAGTGTACTTTTCACAGCCATTTTTACCAGCTTCAAGTTTACTTTGCTCTTAACCAGGCAATCCACCAGCTGTAGCAGCACCCATGCAATAACAAACATCTTTAAGCAGCAATTTGTCTCACTACCAGCTATAAATGACTCAGCTGTTCATATCAGGCTCCAGGAGTTATTTTGCTAATATTACAGACTTTTACCATACAGCACACCATCCCTCCCCTCTATAGTAGAGGCTGGGGTTTTCTTATCTGTTTGAGGGTGTTTTTGTTACTCATACCTTCCTTCTGAAACAGAATACATTTGTGTTGGTCACTAAGGAGACCAGCTTTCCCTTCTCATCAGCCATTGCCAGTACAACTTAAAAATAAATTTCTGCCAGGCCATGTGTTTTAAAAAAAGGGTGTGAAGGTGAAACTAAACTTCAAATGCAAAGGAAGTCTGAGCAAGTAAAAACATTAGAACAGCTCTATTAAAATTGAAATTAACACCATGCATTATTATTTTCACATAAAATTTTCTGTTCAAGTTCCTATTCAATAAACAGCTGCTACTAGAACATACATTTTAAAAAACAAAGTTAATATCAATTAAAAAAAAAATCTAGTCTTGGTGATGCTTCTAAAACGTGAAACTCGAAAGAAGCAAATATGAACAGAAACAAAGTTAAAATTTTTATAAACCTGATAGCTGTATCTGAAAAGCTCAGCTCCTGGCAGCAAGCAATCAAAAGAATGAACGACTGCTTTTTTCCTTTCAAGCTTTAATTTGGGGCCAGTGTCTTGTGGGAAGCAGTAGGGTTAAAGGGATTATTATCTTTTTTCCCCTATGGTCAGAATCATGATTCTTCATGATTGATAGTACTGCATGCAGTACCAACAACTCCTTCAAAACCCAAAGACTATAATCCTGGATTGGGACAATTTCAAGGAGCTGAGAAAAACAGAAGAGCAAGAGATACAACATAAGAATATAATAAGCAGTAGCCATCTATACACATAGAGTAAAAAGACTGGAAAAGCCCAAAAATTCGGAAAGTAGTGCATCTACTAGTGCAGTAAGGGATTTCACAGGGATCTGTGCTCTTTACTGTTCTGTGGGCAGCTCTGATTTCTGTACCAGATTCCCCACTACCTTCATGGTGCACTTCCCAATCATACCTACACTGTGACCACTCACAGGTGTCAACTAAAGAAAAGAAGAAGCCTGCTCCCCTGAAAGAACACTCTGGGTGCATACCACAGAGTCATGGAAACCTCTGTTGGCATGTAGATTTGGTGTTAGGTCTCTGCAATGTTCCAAATGACAATAGCAACCCATGCTGAAACTGAATTAGAAACCTATCACATTCTTACTCACCTGTTTATTCAATTGAGCTGAAAGATATTTTGACATTTTAACAGGAACAGTACAGGCAGAAAAAAGAAACTTCCAGAGTATTACTTTTATGACATAGTAAGAGAGTGCTATATTTGTTAGTAGGAGACACTTAACGCAGCAACAGAGTAGTGAAGCAGTATGATCTTCTAGCAGCTGGTGATCCTACAGGAAAACACTGCAATTCAGACAATGATTTGCGTGCCTTGGATCCTATCTCAGAGCAGGGCTCTCTAGACAGAGTCTTAAGCAATTCACTGAATAGTCCCCTGAAACCAACCCAAAGCAATTAAACAGGGGATGAAAGCATGAAGCAGACCCTGCATAGTTTCATGCAGGGCTCTTGTGGATGCATAACAAGAGCCCTTCCAGGAGCAGTGATCCATTACAATCCATGTACACTGCTCCCTGTAACAGGCTTGGGAGCCCACGTGGCAGCAGTATGCTCAAGTGAATTAACTGACCTGTGTGACAGGACACTATTAAGCCTATTCTTTATTTCCAACAAACTAGCCCAGGACAGAACTGGGTGCTGTGATTCCACAAGGATAGAAACAACCTGTGGGACTCCACAGAGCCACAGTAAGAATTTTAAAATCTGCAAAATGAGCGTCACAGCTAGTGGAATTCTGTCAGAGCTTTTCAGGTGATGGTAAACGACATGTATAAAGTCTAACAGTAGAATTGCAAAACATAAGAGCAGGACTAAATAGCTACAGGAATCTCCAGTATTAGAGGCTGGGTTGGCAAACAGTGGAACAGCACTGCAACATTTCATTTTGATACTTCAAGTTTAGCATAATAGGAAAGCTTACAATAATCCAGATAATAATGTGAGTCTTGCAGATTTGCTACTTGATAGGTAATGAGCAGCAGGATATACATATACATCCCTGCCTTGCTGACATCCTAAAGCATCCAGCCTGTTGTGCTGCAGAAATACAAGAATTAATTATTCTCTCAAAATCTAACCTTTTTATGGTGGTCATATCAGAACTCAGACCAGAAGCATATCAAAGAGGTTGTTCAAATCTTAAAATTTTAAACTCTGATAAGAAATAAAATGGCACCAAAACTAAGCTCGTGTTCAGCTTACTACAGATGGTATTGTTATAAAAATGGGGTTTAATCTCTGATTTTCACTAAACATGAAATTCCCTTTCAAACTGCCATACAACTACAACCAGCAAAACTACGATTTTAAGTAGAACACATGAAATGCCGAACAATAAGCAATAATACAGAACAGAACACTTGGTTACATAAAGAAACTTTGACCAAACTCAAGCAAACCTAGCAGTCTCGGCTGGCCTCTGTTTCTCATACTCCCAACTGTAATGCTGTATATTTTAAGGACAACATACATATTCAACAAAATTCCCTAAAAAACTCCACAGCATTTATACAGATTGATTGATAGCTCTCTCTCTCTCTCTATATATATATATATACATTTTTAATATCACCTTCTTCTGTGGTGATTTCTGTAGACAGAAGGTCACTATGGAAGAAACTTATTCATTTTGTAAACTTCACACTATCCCACTAAACTGCAGATATTATTTTTAGTTCCTAGCACTAAGCAGACAGGGAATCCAAGGCACAGTGCCAGGATGTAAACCCACTCCTTCTGAGCTGGCTTTAATCATGTTGCCTTGCTCCTACTCGGCTCCCATGTTTAGGTCAGGAAATTTTCTCAAGACTAAATTTGAATATATGCACACGTACTCTGGATAATCTGGGTGTGTTTCTCCATGAATAATTTAAATAAAAGTATGGTGTGTTGCTCCTACTGAAAAGCTCACTTGATTTTCTTTTGGCAAGATTCACAAAAAAAACTGCTGCTGAAGAAAATCCAACATCTTGAGTCTATTTATAACATAGTCGGTTTACAAAGAAGTGTATCCTCTTTACAAGTTATTTTTTGTACTCCTAAAGTTTGCAGTTGCACTGCACAGAAAATTGAGGCCCTCAGTGAGTATGACCATAAAGTCAGGCCAGAAGTATTGTCTACAAAAGGGATACTTGTTTTAAACTGTTCTCCATAAAAAAACCCCAAACAAGTTTTGTACAAAAGCCTAAACCAAATTTTACAGAAAGAGCAGTATTTTCCATAAAATGCTCTCTTATCAGTTGTTATGGGATTTGCATATCAGAGCAGCATTTCAGGATTTAAATTATGTTCTTGTTTTTTCTTTTTGGTAGGGTATAGTTACAGTAGCTTGTTTGGCAATTTGTGACCTAACTGCCTGATTGCCACAGAGGTACCATGACACTGAGGGCAGTCCGGTATTTATTTTCATTGCCAAGTATGGCAGCAGATCATTCACACAATCCCTTCACCTTCTAATCTGCACACAAGCAGGAAGAATTTCTTCACCTTAAACTACCAAAGCCACATTTTTGCATGCTGTGACAGAGCTGGGGCAGGCAGGAATTTCAGACCTTAGAATTTGTATGGCACCTGAAGGTCAAACATCATCTTTCAGCACAGGCTTTAGCTGGAGTTGGTGTGATGCTTCATTTCTGCCCTTCAGCCAAGCAGCAAGCAAGCAACTGGCTCCTCCCTGGCAAATACAGCACTGTTAAATATACATTAGCCTATTTTTATTTAGAAATCTTACCGTAACTTGAGACGGAGTTGTTAGGAACAATCAAGCCAAAGCAACAAACAAACTATGATCAGGCACATAAAAATATGCTTCAACAAGTTAGCACTGCACATCCTGGTCTTTCACTGCTCTGTTACTGAATATTTACACTATTTCAGAAATACTTAGGAACCCACAGACCACTGACTATTCCCAAAGCTCCTGGGACATTGCTGCTTTTTGCCCTTTTTCTGAATTAACATAACATGAAACCCATATCTGTGTCACATAATACATGAAATATATTTAACATCAGCATTCTAAAAAATAAATATTTATTTATCTTGCTAGGAAAAACAAAATCATGAGCAGTCTGCAAGGCAGTCACTGCTATGCCCTGGAGGATAATATTCTGACTTCCCTCAACATGTTTTTCAATGCATCAAGGATGTCTAAACAGCACTGTGCAGATCTACATGTTCCTGCCAAGAAGAGTAATGAAGTAAAACATAACCCCAGTTACTTTAACAGAGCAAGATCTTTGTTAAGGTTTATCAACATACAAAAATTAACTCCATGACTGAAATATAACTTTAAAGTCAGCTGTAATGGGAGGGAGAAAACCACAGAGCTAGGGATGGTAGAGCTGGAAAAAAGCCACACTTCTATGGTATTGGTTTTATCTTACCCAACAGCTTCTGCAAGACTTTCACGCTGGCTTTGAACAACGTTCTCTTTCATGTTTGCATTTTAAATTTATTTAATCCTTCAGAAAAGTGCCATGTGCCCAGTACTGTAGAATCCTACCTATCTTCGCTAGTTCCAGAGATGCAGAAGCAAATCCTCACCATATTACCCTTCCAAATTTCTAGAAAATATTATTTTTAAAAGCCTATCTAATTCTGAATACATAAAATGATTTAAAAAAGGAAAATTATGGATTCCATTAGAAAGCAACTAGATTTGAACACAGATGAAGACATTTCACTACTACAAGTAGCTTATAAAGTCAGGAAATGTGGTTGAATAGATACAATTCCTCCAAAGCATCAAGCAAAGGTTCTGAATAGCATTAGGAATCCAATAAAAAAAATTTAAAAAGTGATTATTTTTTGCAGTGGTTCAACTGAAGTATTTTGCCACTCTTACAAATGATCCAAACTGAAAAGATTTGTAACACAACTACATAATTATTAGCTCATGACATCTTTTTGAGGCTCTGAGCAGAAAATTTAAGACACGTCATACATGTCATACTCCACCAACCTTATCTGCACTTTATACTGTGACAGCCTTTGAAGTACGTGTTGAAAGTTTTTGTTCAGTTGACTCAACTAAAACCACACAAAAGGACATAAAAACCATGTTTAGGCACTGCAGCTGAAGCCAAGACACAAGGTTTGATCTTGGGAAGGTAAAATGATACCTAATAGTTTTGCTGATGCCAAGCTTTTCCTTTTTTTCATCCAGAAAGAGTCTGCTAAGGGAGCAGTGGAAATCCTGGCAGCACCACCCTCTCCAAGAGAAGACCAAGTAACTAACTTCTCACTCTAAGTCCTAATTCCCTGCAGCAGGGAGAGGAGGCAGGGGGCTAAGCAGCCCATTTCACTTAAGAGGGATGCCTTTAAGCAGGCTTTGCCTCAACTAGCAAGGCACAGTTGCTGCTCATTTCAAGCAGGGTGGCTGCTACAGAGAGGCAAAGGCGAGGAAGGGAGAGAGGATTGAGATGATCATAGGCTTTTGTAGATACAGCGTGACTGCGTTCAGAATAAATACCAACTGGATTTTTCAAGATACATAGTAAACTTTCATAAAATATAAAACTTAAGACACTAATGTGGGCTGCTACAAGCCCTTTCAGTCAAATGCATGTGGTTTTGTTTGATTGTGTGGGTTTTTATGTTTTCTCTGCATTCTTAAATACACTATCAGAACTAAACCCATCCAGCACAAACAGGGTTTACCTTTGACCAATGCCAAGAGGAAAACTGAAATACCAGAGTAATTTCAGATCTACAGGACCATCAAGAATATTTATCTGCCCACCTCATTATCTACCAGATGTCACCTGATTAACACACCCAAAAAGGAGTAAAAAAACCCAACATGTTCACAGATGAAAACAGGCATATCCAAAACTTATGCATGTTCTCTGGCACCCAAAACAAATCACAAAATAGGAAGTCACACAGTTCATGCATCCCTGGTGTAACCACTTCCATATTTTTATCCTGCCCTGCGACATTCAATATTATCTTTTTATACTTTGACTTCCCCAGGGACAATATAGTTGTTTGTCAAATGATCACTTACATTGGTGATGCTCTACTTTGTTTTGGAACCCATGTAACTGCATATGGTCCAAATGTATGTATTTGTGTGAGACCATTGCTACAGTGACAGATACTTTATTACAGGTGATACAGAACAGAAAAGCACAGAGCCTATTTCTAAATTAAATCACTTCACTTTGCCGCATAAAATTTGGTTTTCAGCAGCCCACATTATTTAATGACCTCTACAAGTAGATTTTTACCCTTGAAGGTCTTGTAGGTCTTTTTTATCTCCTTGTGGGCTCTAAAGGTGTCTCAGAACAGTGCGAAACACAAAGTGGAAGATGCCACAGTTCACATGTGTGACAAGTGACAAAAGCCACACTGGAAATAAACTCTTCCTTTTTTTCTTGTCCCTGCACTTGAAATAATATCTGAAACCACAAAGGAAACAAAACCAGGTGGCAGAGGACAGCTGGTACCATGAGGGGACCATGCCAATGCTGCTGAAAATCTGCATGACCTAGAGCCCAGAGAGAAATCTGAATTGGTCCCAACTCACTGCGGTATTCATTTGCCGCTTTACCTCAGAGAAACTCAAGATGTTCAGGGAGCTTCAAATGGGGAAGATTGATGGAAGAGATCCAAGGAAGAGCTCCAAGGTGAGCTGTGCACATCAAATGCTGTACCAAATTTTAGCAAAGAGCAGAGACTGATAGGCATCAGGAACACCACTATTTCATAATGGCTGTTTAGAAATTAAATACTTTCTAGAGTTCACTTTTATAAATAACCACCTTCAAGCATTTTGGTCAGAGATTTTCATCACCCCTAAAAATCAGACTCTCCTTGTTGCCAAGACATACATATGCTAATTGAACTTTTTAAAGTCAGATTTCTATTTAATTGTTTTTAAAAGAAGCTGCTTCTATATTGACAGACAGGACAAAAAAAAAAAAAAACCAAAAGAAAACCCCTAGAAACAAATAATCAGAAGAGAAGCCTTGATTTGGTATTCTGAGATACACACAAGCTCCTTTCTTTAAGACAGCCCTATTATCTGGTCACTGTTTACCTACAGCCACTCTCAGTGAAATACATAATTTCATGTATTTTATTTTGCCTTTTTGAAAATACAGTCCTCCAAGACATTGTTTCTACTCCTCACATAATAGGTGGTTTTCATGACCTGCAAAAGGAAAAATGAATTAATTTTTTCTACAAACATGACAGACAAGGGTATTTAAAACTATTCTCTTTCCTCTCCTAAACATTAGCCAGGAATAAAAAGGCTACATATCACCATTTAGAAACACTTAACAATTTTAATGTTTTTATTATTTATTCTGTTTGTGGCATGGGAAAAAATATTATGGACAGGAGAAAACCAAAATTTAAAGATAGCTTTACAATCCTAAAATGAAAAGTACTCTCAGGGGAAAAAGAAAAAAAAAAAAAAAAAAAAAGAAAAAAAAAAGAAAAAAGGAAAAAAAAAATAAAAAAAAAAAGAAAAAAGAAAAAAAGAAAAAAAAGTGCCAAATCTATTAAGGAAGTAAAACCCAAAATCTTAAGCTCTCAACTTTCAATTCCAAAAGAAGGGAGTGCAAGACTTTTCATCTGAGGTGATACAGCCCATGTAAGCTAGAGATAATAAGGCTGGTCATCAAACAATTCTGCATTCATTGCAAGCCCTTAACATCCATGCTTTGTTCTGAGTCACTGCTTTTCAGTTTCTTAACCCATGAATGAAATTCTGACCCACACAAACTTAGAAAATGATTATTTTTTGGTCCCTCCAAGATTTGTTTTCTTGGTAAAAACTAGGACAACCTATCTTTCTCATGGAAGATCTTTCCTCTGCAACCAAATTGTGCTATCAACCAAATGTCATCTCTCACATTTGCTACAGAGTCCTTCAAAACCTAGAGTATATCTCTTTTGTCATGTCTGTTACACCTATTCATAACACATCTTATCAGACAACTCAACCAGTTCAATACTTTAATACGAATTCTAACAATGCTGAATATATGTACTTCCTACACCTTGACTTTACTGCCATTCAGCTCACACTCCTATATCACATAAAAATCAAAGGATAACAGAAATATGCATGTAAACTTGACAAACTTTGTTCTTCAAACATTTCTAACTTACATTCTTCAGTAAGAAACTTTATGCAACATGATATTCATACAGCATAAAAGCCTCCTTTGGCTAGACTTGATACTGAAGCCTTGCTTTTCCAGAACAATTGTCTTACATTCTTGCTTTACTGAAAAACATTATCCAACAGAAGAGAAACACATTCTTCAAACAGACAAGTGTTTCTGACAAGTGGGCTGTCTCCAGCTCTTGTCTCTGAACTTCTACCTCTCCAGTTCTTCTCATAGCTTTACACCATCACCAAAAGGCTCCATTATTTCTGCTTCACCTTGAGAAAGCATAGACTTTTAACATGTGGGTGTAGCACAAAGACACCTCTATAGATTATATCCACAACAGCTAAATTCAGCTGAGGCCTGTCCACCTGAACATTCTTTTTTCCACAGCCAGCTCAGATTACTTTTGAAACCTTATAACAATACATTTTCATCACGCTTATAAGTTTGAGAAAAGAAAACCAAAATGTATGAAATGAGTTCTTACTTAACTGGAGGAAACAACTATTTTCACTAATAAGAATCAAGTATAGTATAATTTGATTTAGAATGCCAGTTTAAGTTAAAAAAAAATCTCTCAAAACATGCTTATTCATGTTTCAAACAGGAAACACACAATCTAGATCAGCACGATGATAATAATAATAAAAAAAAAAATCTGAAGAAAAAGATCATACCATAAGCTTCTCCCCCAGAGAACAGGGAACTCAAGGCAATTGTCAAACTGCATTGATTGGTCCACAGAATTAAAATCTGGTTTACAGAATAAAATTAGTATTTAATGGTAAAAATGTGTTAAAGTTGAGCTTGAAAATACTAATTAAACAGCCTTTTCTTGGTGGCTGCAAGAAGGGTATGCCTGTCATATTTATAAACTCTAACTTTTGGGTTAGGAAAAAAAAATCAATTCCCAGAATTGTAAAGAAAATCCGTCAAATACAAAATGAGACAATGCTGTCATCTGATGTCTACATACAGTCTGTGCATGCTCAGTAATTCTCAAATGACAGCAAGATAAAATAACAAATCTCTGGCTGCTACCCAGAAGCTACCAGGCAACACTAAATAGACAACTACCCTTGTCCACTCCAGCTGGCTACTGCTGTAACAGTTACAAGAAGCAGCAAACACTGTAATAAGTTCTGAGGGAGAAAAAATAGCAAACATTTCTGTTCCCATCTCCACCGGTCAGATGGCTTCAGATGTCTCCCCTTGTAATTAAACAGCAAAAGAAAGAGACATACACCCACACTGCCCCTCCAATAAAAGCATCTCAGCATCCACTGTCATGCTGACAGGCTCTGGGTTTGATGCTCTGCCGAATTACTACTCCAGAACAGTAGTCCCCCCACTGACTTCTACTTTTCAGCTCTGCCTAAAATTTGCAAGCTTTCAAATAAAATATGAAGTTGTTTCATACTACTAGCTCACTCTCTCATTTTTTTCCGGTCACAGTAAATAATATCAAAAGATGTCATCTTCCCACCTGATGTCATCAGAGCACATATTACACTGGCTTTTCACTGGTCATCTGGTGAAGAAATTTGCAGAGAATGGCAAGAGGGAGTGCTTTTTTTCTATGAATGCCAGTTCTTTTTGTGATCATAGTGAATGCACGTGCATCCTAAATATTGTGCAAGTAGAGCCAGTGGACAAAGCTACAGGCTTGATGTCAAAACTTTCATTCTTGCCTACACTGTTTTTTGAACTATCATGGTAGCACTAGTCCATCAAAAGTCAATCATTAACCTCTCACTTTTATAATTAACATCCACCACTCAAAATTATGGTTAGCTGTCTTCAAACTCAGAGACCACAAGACATCTCCTGTACCTTTCCTTCATTCCAGAGTTACTTAGCTAAACTTGATACTGCCAAAATGGACAATACCATGGCTTTGAAGCCATCTCTGGTGAATCTGAAGTCAGTATAACTTCAACAGACTCACAGAATGGTTTGGCTTGGAGGGGGTCCTAAAGACCAGCTAATTCCACCTCCACTGCCAGGGAACACCTTCCACTAGACCAGGTTGCTCAAAGCCCCATCCAACCTCAAACAATTCCAGGGATGGAGCATCCACAACTTCTCTGGAAATGAGAACAACCTTCTCCTGGAAAGGCTATCTGACCCTTCCCCTTCTTGGCCACTTATTGATACTATGTGCCTCTAACCCACTTGCCTTGATGTGAACAGCTATCAGGGTTGCATAGTAAAGCAAATGAGGGAAGCAGTTTGGAAATATTCCAGAGAAGGTAAGGGAAAAGCAAGCTTAACACCACTCAGTTCCTGAACCCTGTTTGCTGTATGGCTGCACAAACAGTTGTGCTGCCATGAGGACAAAGATGAGAGGAAGAAACAAGGGGTTAAGGCTTAAAGAAGACAGGATCACTTCTCTCAGTAGCAGTGCCAACTTAGGTTGGCTGAAAGTCATTATAGCCTAAGATGGAAAATGAGGTTGTCTTAAAATAACAGCCGTGAAAAATACTTTCTAAGCTAATACACAACATGAGGCTCATATAACAATTATGAAACAGAAGTGTATAAAGCTCTTGAAAGCATGCAAGGACAGCATCAATTCTATAACAATTAAGAGCTTAGAAAGAAGACTTTAAAAGTAACCTGCAGCTTGACTTCACCCACTTGTACCTGCACAGGCCTAGCCAATCAAGCCTCGACAAATTGACAACAAAATTTGGAGGGGGCAGGGGGGGAATCCACCTTCTTTTCCTTTTGGTACCTTAAAAAACCTGCCTGTTAGTCAGACACTTGTGAAGCACATCGCTAGCTCTGCATTTACTACCCTCACTGTAGTTCAAAATCATGTGCTGAGTAACGCTCCTGGAAGGGATATATTCTTTATTAATGATTGTGGAATCCTTTGAACCCCATCCTATGTTGCTACAAATGATAACAAAGTTAAAAAAATCTTAACAGGTATAACTAAAGACTGAACAAGATACTTTCACACTAATAACTTTTTTCAATAGGAAGACTTTACCTACAGTATCAGTTTGATTAAATCAGTTTGATTTAACTCAATGCACATAAGGGAACTTTCCCCATGAGGAAAGAAGGAAAGACATATGGATAGAGCTTTAGCCAGAAACAGCCTTCCGAACGAAAATGTATGTAGCACTTTGCACATTCACTGGAGTGCTACTACTGTCTTTACGCAAGGTTGTTTTACAAACTCACGGTACCAGTACAGACCTACCCCAGAAATAAATTTGCTTCAGCATCTTCTGCCAACAGCAGAAACCTTAGTTTGCCTCAGCCCACAACGCCAAACTCCTAAAAGGACATTCGTGCTCCTGCTCTGGCAGTTAATGATCCCCTCTACGTTCTTGCTGCGTGCTCTCCTGGAAGAGCACAACCCACAGCAGTTGCCAACAAGTTAAGCACAGTTACCTTCACTTGGGATACTGCCTGTCCTTAAGCCACAGCTATGAATGCAACCTAAATGCCTGCATGTTCTCTGAAAGTATGCTGTCTCAAATAAAAGTTAATACACTGAGAATTTTGCAGTAGTTTTCTTAACACTTCCTACCCTCCTCACTTAAGAACACCCAAACAAACAAAGAAACCCAAGCAGCTGTTCAGTACATGCAGTAAGTGTCAGCTATCTTCTGACTGCAAGAGGTTTTTTATCCAGTTTGTGAAAACCGAGGAGAAGGTGTTCTGACGTACTCAACCAAAGGACTGTTATTGAAAGGCCTTTTTCTTGCTGTCATCTTGCTAAATTGATTACCCAACCTACTCGTCCAGCTGCTATTGCTCACATACTCTAAATAGGAGAGAAAGAAGTCTGCTGCATATTTGTTGTGTTAGCCAAAGCCAGCTAGATAGTCAGGAAAATACAACCTTACTGCTAGGTCTTTTTTTCCAGTTGGCACTTTATCAAAAATGTCCCCACCCAAACCTAGCCTTGTTTGTAGCACTACTGCATATGCCTGAGCACGGCCAGGTGTCCTTAGCGTGACCCGTGAGCATAACAGGACCTGCTGGTCATCGAGCCGTCGTTTCTGCACCACGGGGGTCTGAGGAAGAGCACCATCCTCCACTATTCCACTCCCACCCAACACTGACAGCACCGCGGGGACGCTTTAACACAAAGCCTGCCCCCTGCTCGCAGAGCAAACCGTGCCCTTGCCATTGAGCTGCTGCAGGATGCGAGGCCTCCCCGCGGAGTGTGGACCGGGAAGAAAGGGGCTCCCAATGTCGCCGGGTACTGCGCTCCGGAGAGGCTGGTACCCCCGGCCTGGCAGGGGCTGGCAAGGCACCACACGGCCACGCGGGGCTCTGTGTCCGCACTGCCCCCCCTTTCCGCGGAGCCCAAGGGCGCTGCAGCCGCCTGAGCTGGAGCGGCAGACCGGGACGAGCCCGGCGGGCACGGCCGGCACC
>JANPWX010000070.1:2634092-2655647 GCA_024734555.1 Trochalopteron elliotii
GGGGCTACGCCCCGAGTGGGCTCCGAGTCCTGACCACCCCCGGCTCAGGGGCGGGACAGCCCCGCCGACCCGGGCCCCGAAGGAAAACACAACGTGCGCTCCGCTCCCGGTTCTGCCGAGTGCTGCCGGCCTCCGTGCGGCCGCAGGTGCTGGGCTTTGCCTGCGCCTGGCAGCGTGGCCGGCCGTGGAGGGAAAAGCAGGAGGAGGAGATCCGCAAAGGGAGGAAGGTCGCGGAACGGCGGTGAGAAGGAGGTGCGGAGGCTGCCGGGCCCGCCCCCCCGCCCCGTTTGCAGAAGCTCCCAAGCGCTGTCTGAGTTGGTTTTGATTCTGATGAGTCGGAGAATCGCTGCGGAGAAGGCTCCCGGCAAGGAGCGAGGACCCGGGGCACCTCCCGCCCGCGGCGGCTTCGCTCCCCCGCGAGGAGAGCCAGCCGTACAGCCAGTGCTACGGCAGCCTCCCCCTGCGCACTGCCGAGTCAAGAGTTTCATCACGGCTGATTTTAATTTTCCTTTTCCCCCCTAAGCTTGTGTTTCCTGCTTGAGCTTTTAATCGGGGGTGTTCCTCGTCGCTGTCGCGGTAACATGTCTTGTCAACAACAAATCCGCCACATACTGTAGCTGTTAGTAACTAGTCTCCTGCACCTGAGAAAGTAGCTGGACAAAGCTTTGCCAGCCATACAGCATCCGTATCCTTTCGGTAATTGCCAGTTGTAGCGACTGTTCCCGTTTAAATCTGTAGCAGCAGCGGCGGTAACTCCCAGTACACGTTGTTATGGCCACCGTTTCAACCCTGCCTACAAATAAAAAATCTGTAGCTTGAGCTGAAGAGCTGCTCTGTGTAATGTGAGACTGCATGATTATTTGTGCAGAGAAGGGTCATGTAACACTTGGGTCACAGCCCACAGTAGTCTGAACTGACAAAAACTGTCACGTTTGTGGTATTTTCATACTGTTACAAACCGCTCTACTCATTTCCTGAGCAAAGAATTTTGCTCTTCTTTTTTTTTCCAATTTAACCATCTAGTTTATGCATTCTGGTTTATCAGTTGTAATTTTCAATTTAATATTGTTGTTTGGTAAGACCTCAAATATATATTCTCTCATGGCATCCCACAAATCTTAAAGGACATCCTACAATGTCCCTTAGGCCAGAGGAGCTAATGCAGAAAGTCTTATGCAGGCTGAATATGTTCACATGAATATGAACCCGCTTTAGTATGTGCTACAGCGGTACAAGTTAAAGCCAGACTGGACTTGCTTTCCCAAACTGACTGTTTTCACACTTGATTATTTGAACTACATTGCTGCACAATAGATTTTACAACTGGTGTAATTAGAGGAATAATGGCCAAATTTTGTGGATCACAAACCTAAAAAGTTTCTTCTCCCTCACTCTGGACAAGTTAGTATTAACCCTTTGGCTGAGAATGGTGTTTAAGATTTTGTGCAACAGCACTGTGAAACGACAATTTGTGAGCCTCTTACCCGTGCACCTGGAAGAAGAGCTATTTGGTTTCTGGCAGCAGTGCTGGCAATGGTTTAATGCTGCAGCGAGCTGCTCCTTTTCTGCCAGTTCAGTTCTGTGAGCCGCCTCTAATTTAAGTGACAGCGCTTATAGAGAGAGCGCCGTTGGCACAAAGGGAGCGGGAATGACTGCTCGGGGGTGAAGAGAGCAGCAAGACTACCCGCCCCTTTTGGGCACGCTTCGTTAGACGGTTCATCTAGAGCGTGAAGCTGCAATTCAGTCATTTGAGCGCAAAGACCAATTTAACCTACCTGGGAAGTGAACTAAACACTGGGCTCGCCCTAGAACAGCAGCAAAACCCCCTCATGCATTCTTCTGCAATTGTTTCAGATGGGATAATCATTAAATGACTCCAGTGAAGCAGCCTAATGGGGAGGCTGCAACATACTGAATAGCTGCAGCTGCTTACCAACGCCATCTCTGGGACTACTAGATCCCTTTTGGTTTATGTTTGTATATGAACTACTAAAACCAGTTTGTGAACAGCCACCTAGGCTTTTAGGTGCTATGGCAATACAAATATTTAATAATCAGGAAACCTGAAGACAATCATGCAAACACATAAAAATAGCAAAAAAACTCTTAAGCAATTACAGATGCCTTGATGTTCTCGCATCATACAAATGGAACAAGAAATCTTCACTTCAAGATGTTACAGAGCTGTGTTTTCAGCTGATAAAGATGGAGTTCAATTACTGCAAATTATCAGGTAGAAATAAAATTCTAAAATGTGAAAAATGAATGTGAAATCCTTCAACTGTCACCACTGTAAAGCTATTTGGTTCTTTCTTCTGTTGGGTGCTTTGCAGAATATGGTATGAGATCTGGTTATTTTGACTTAATTTATTTTTATTACTGAATTCTTTATACAAATCCCTTAGAAGATTAAATTAATTTATATAAATGCTCCCACTAATATTTTAGCTACCTTCAAATTCTCAGATGTTAATCCAAAGTTTTCATGCTTTCTTCTTGCTTCAGCTTTTTATGTCTCTTAAGAATCGATTCTTTTAGTAATCCCTTTTAGCTGTCCCTTACTTTTATCCATTTACTTCATCATTTCTTATCCTTTAATCTGCCTAACACTTTTTATCCCCCCATCTCATTAACAGTGTTTCAGTAGGAAGTCAGTCCTTTTGTTATGTAACTTCTTCCTGAAGTTGGTCCCCTATCTCATTTCTTTTCAGTTGTAAGATTACATGCACCTTTAAGTTAAAAATTCCAGTTTCTTTCATATTGAGCACAGTACACCTTTGCCCATGACATCTGACATACCCCTCATGTAATTTCTAGTGTTTAAACTATAATGATAAGGAAGGTATATTTCCCTAATTCTTTGCACAATGTAGTTAGGAATTACCATAAAATATATAATCCTTATAGCTCAGTTAATGGGAATCAAAAACTTTGGGACAGAGAAGAAAGCAACTGTCCACAGTCCCTATCCACACAGCTTTGAAAATACATGTCTGTTCTTGATGAAAGAACAGTTTCTCTCCAGATCATCCCAAACAGAAATGTAAATGCAGCACTCATGCCAGAAACATGACAGACAAAGTCACTGGTGAGAAGCCACAGTTTTTTAACAATTCTTTTTTTATTATGATCATTAGCACTAGCACTGGCCAAGCTTCTTGAAACAAATTGTAAAATCTAAAGGGAGCACTCTATTGGAAGTTCTGAAGTATATAAAGTACTATTGGCAATAATTCCCATAGCATGTGCTGCAAGTGAAATCAACCACAGACCCAGTCAGACTTTTTTGAATTGTTGATAACCAGCCATTGTTTTTGTTCCAAACATAGACATTAGATGCAAAACCTCTTATAGTAAGGCATATTATTGAAGTAACCAAACACAGATAAAGTAAACTTTTAGGTAAAATAAATTTACTCATAGGTAAACTTTATCTATTCAGTATCTATTCAGTAAAGTTAACTAAATGTAAGTGCCTCTGAACATTTTGGATTTGATACGCTTGTCAATGGAGTACTGCATGTAAAGGTTATTTTTCCAAATAAAATGGAGAATGTATTTTCTTTCTGTTTATTAGAGGAAGTATGTTTAGTTCTCTAAGACTGTACCTTGATAATATATGCTGTTTCTGCACATGGCACCACAACAGCCATTTCATATATCATATCTGGGTCTCCAGTTCATACTCAGTGTTAAAAGGATTAAGACCTGCAAAAGGGTAAGCAACCACAGTTCTCAGTAACTTCTTAAGGAGCAAAGAGACTTCAGCATCTCACATGATTAGACTGTTAATTGCTAGTAATTATCCATCCCTTTAAGCTTTCTAGCCACAATTTTAATTGCAGAAAAAATATTAAGTTATTAGAGGAGCTGTAGGCTTGACTTTACAATCCCATAATTTATGCATAACTTCAGTCACCTTGGACTATTATTTCAATAATATGCCCTGAAGCTGGAATTGCTTCTGATTCAATTGCTTTTCTAAGAATGATCTCACTTAGCTGTCTGGGAATTCAAGGTCCATTTCCATATTTGCATTAGTTTAGAGTAGTCATATTTTATTTTACATCCAGATCACCTTTTTTTTTCAGATCTGAGATATAGGCATTTTTACTTTAAAAACCATTTAATTAATTTAATCTACCCAGTCTTATTTGAAGACTGTAATGAAATGACTTCTGGAAATACAACTGAAGTACTAGAAAGTTCAGTATATTGGATGTATTACCAGGACTTTAAGATTTAGCTGCTAGAGAAACTCTGGTACCCCTTCCTTTAAAGTACATAAAAAACCTCACTAAAAATAATGAAAATTGTATATTTTGTAGGATGTATAAAGATTAGACTAGTTTAAAATGCAATGCCAAAGTTTTGAGTAAGACAAATTGGTCTTCCAGAGATATGTCAATAGCAGAGGACAATTGCTGCAATTGGTAAACAACAAAAATGATGTAAATTTAATCTGATAAGAGGTGGGTTTGGTTTAGTGTTTTCTTCTTAAATGGCACTAATCTTTTTTGATCAAAATGACAGACTGAATTTGTTCTGCCAATAAGACCCACTCCAAAACAGATTTAGGGGAACTGGAATGAGCAAAGTTCGTAAGAGAATAATCCCTAGCTAGAAATTTTATAAACATCTCTAGAACTTAAAGGAACTGGCACATTTTATGTCTCTGTACATTTTATTATAATTCAATTTAATGTAGCACTGATTAACAGAGACAACTCATTAAATGATTATATTTCTCTTCAAAGAGAAATTTGATTGGGAAATTTTATGACTTAAGTAAGTAATTTTTTCATACTGCAGTCATGCCATGAAACTTTCCAGCACAGCAGACTTTGAATCCAGTGAAGACTCACAACACATTTTATTTTAAACTATATTTTAATCTGGAGTCCTGTGTGATCACAGCACCTTTCCATGTGGAAACATTTGAAATTTGTTGGGGTTTTTGGTTTTGTTTTTTTTTTTAATAGGGCCCCTGCCCCCCACAAACTGCATCATGTCAGCTTACTAGAATCCCTGTTGTTGAGGTAATACAGTTTGGTGGCTGTCAGCAGCTCAGATCAGCTGCAAAGCTAGTTACTGCAGGAGACAGAGCAACTTCTGCAACAAGAATTTCCATATTCCCAATTACTTCTTTTATAAAAAGGAGCTATTTACTTCTCTACTGCTCTCCAGCCACTGCAGTTACAGTAACATACAAGCAAGAGAAAAAAATGAGGAAGAACAGATGAAGTACTGTGACTGCTGGAGTCTACTTCTCTCCCTAACAGTGCCTGCTACATCTACCTCATTTGTGATTTGGAAGGGATCCTGGTCTGCTCCAATTCTCTAGCAATGGAAACTAAGACAGAATTTCTTGTCATTGCCAAAGCTAAAAGGAACATATTGATATTATTTCACAAATATATTATTACAAAGGATAAACCACAGGCTAGAAAGGTTAGCAAATCTGGAGAAGAGTGCAGAAATAGCACAGAAGAGAGATGCTTTGGAAGGCAAGAGTACTTCAAAGGGCACAAATTATGTCTCTTCAAGAGGAAAATGCAAATACCACTATGACTTCAAGTGTACCACTATTGAAGTGGTATTGCAGCTTCTCCACTTTGTACTGTGTGTGGTAAAAGAAGGTACAGCTTAGCATGAACAGGGTACTGGTAGGCCCAACACAATACCAAGATGGGGCCAGTGTAGCTGCTAACATTAAATAAAAAAGAACAGATGGGAACTCCTTAATCCTCTTTCTCATCATCCTTGACTCTCTCTTAGGTAAATTGACATCTGTTGTCTTGATTCTGTTGACTGCTGAGTATCTCTCATCTCCCCACATTCCCAACTGTGAGAAGCAGCGTGGCACAGCACACCAGTGATTCATGCCAAACATGTACTTACATTCCTCATTTTAAATATAAACTTCAGTATCATTCCCAAGCTTCATGTCTGGTTGCAGCATCCAGGACTTCCCATCTCAGAAGCATCACTGGGAAGGAAGCCTGTCTTGCTTTAATTTGGGCAAGCTCTCAGACGAATATGTTTTTACAAACACCTGTAAATTGCCAGAGACTCAGCAGCGACGACATTCACACGGAACAGAAAAATTCTTTTCAGCTTCAATAATACCAAGAACATCTGACTATGACTTCTCAGATTCAGAGGTAATTCACAGGGGAATTAGGCACCTCAGCCACTTTTAGTGGCAGAGAAGCATATTCCTAAATGTGGCATAAAGACACTGATAACTAGACTGCGTAACAGAATATGGAAGAAGAAATTTAGAGTGGTCAAACAGCATGAAAAACTTGGATAGAGAAATGCAAATGCTTTATGATAAAGATAAACATATAGAAAAATCTCCTTGAGAGATGTACGAACAGGAAAAAGAGTAAAATGAGAATAGGCCCCAAATGCGATATGATACTATTTGAAGACCAAGTCATAACGCAGAAATGTTAGTATAATTAAGTTACTGATTTAAACCGCTGTAAATATGCAGTGTATGGCATGTATTCTGTTGTCATTAAAATGCTGAATGTTGTTTATGTCACTGGAAATCTTTGTGGTCATCTTGGTAATAATTAAAGGAGAAGTTAGTTTGTTTCCTTACAATGTAAGAAGTGGGATGGAAGTCACGGTGACATGAACTTGTAGTTCCAGATTCAAGCTACAGAGGGGAAGAAACCAGAGGTCCTTATCCCACAGCCAGACGTGCTGTCAAAGGATTGCTGTGAGGCAAGACTGTATGTGCAGTGCCACCTGGTGACTGATGCTGGGACAAAGTCCTCTGGAATTATTACCCAGAGAGGTAATTACAGAGATTTATTGTATGAAATAATGAATTTTCCTTACTTTTACAAAGTTCATTATGTGAAGTGCAAAACTGACACTGAAACTTCCCATTTATATAACTGTAACAATATTTGTAATGTAAACACTGACAGAGTATTTGGAAACTATAGTATTTACACATATCAAATAGAAAGGATTCTCAAAGTAGGGCAGCTTTGTAATTAGCCGTAGCAGGTAAATTCAGTTTAGGGAAAACTCAGAAATACTAAAATTAGACTTCCTTCATGGAGAAGATTAGCGATCTCAGCTTCCTTACTTCCTCAATGACACAAAGTCATATATAATTAAGAGACATATCCCAGTAACTCAACTAAATGCCAGGTAATTTCTCCACCTTCTCTCAGAAAAGCCTTGGAAACAAGAATGACTAAGTCTTTCCAAGCACCCAGGACTGGCTATGAGGAATGCTGAGCATCATCCTTCTGACTCATGGGCTGTTTTGGCTGGCGAATAATTCCTTTTCTTCACAGGAGCTAGTAGGGGCCTGGTTTGGATTTATGCTGGAAACATTGTTAATAATAGTAGAGATTTTTTTGTTGTTGCTGAGCAGTGCTTACACAGAGCCAAGGCCTTTTCTGCTTCTTACACCACCCCACCAGTGAGGGGGCTGGGGGTGCATGAGTAGCTAGGAGGGGACAGTCGGGACAGCTGATCCCAACTGACCCAAGGGATATCCAACACCATATGACATCATGCTCAGTGTATAAAGTGCGGGGAGAAAGGGGGGAACAGTCTGAGTGATGGTGTTTACCTTCCCAAATAACCATTACACAGGATGAGGCCCAGCTTCCCTGGGGATGGATGAACACCTGCCTGTCCTTGGCAAGTGGGGCATGAATTCATTCCTTGGTTTGCTTTGCTTGCCCGTGCAGCTTCTGCTTTACCTATTGAACTGTCTCTATCTCAACCCATGAGTTTTCTCACTTTTACCCTTCTGATTCCCCCTGTCATCCCACAGAAGGGGGTACTGAGTGAGCAGCTGTGTGGTGCTTGGTTGTCAGGTGGGGTTAAACCACAGCACCTCATACATTAAAGAGCCAAGAGCAGATCTGTATGAGTGAGTATGGACACTGCTGTACAATAAAAGCAAAAGTAAAGGAAGTATTTGGCTAAAATTTCACAGTGACAAGCAAATCCAGTCATGAGCTGGCTGAGCCTCAGGAAGGAAGCACTGCAAGAGCATACCATGGAAACTGAGGTCAAGGCACTCAGGTCAGGTGCTGACCTGTAACAATCCAGCTTCCTTATGAAGCAAATGCCCGGCAAGTTATCAGCCCAACCAATGGGTACATAACTGTAGTAAAAATCTGCCTGAGAAAGGAGCTCTACCATGGTCAACCACAGAATCTTTGACAGGATAGAGGCTGCTCAGTTTTAAGTGTTTCCCCCCCACAGTGCCCACCCATTGGTAGAGGTTCTTCAGAGATATGGCATTTTTTTTCTCTGCAGTTAGATCAAATAACTCAAGACACATTTTTGTGTTATTCTAGTACCCACAAGGTCTTAACAGAACCACCCTGCATGCCTCTGCAAAGGAGTGGAAATTACCCTCTCATTTTACCTACAGCCAAGAGGGTAAATAAAACATTCAACCAGGGCAAACAGGAAAAAGAAACATTCCTCCCCCAGTTTATCACCTCTCTCTCTACCTTTGTTTTTAATTCATCCAAGGCAATGTGTCTTCAAGTGTTCAAACAGAGTGCAAAAGCTTAAAAAGGGGAAGGTAAAAAATAAAGGGGGTGGGCTCACAGTGAACAAGAAGGTCACATACCTTCCAAATGTGGTTAAAGAAAGACAGTACAATTTTATGGAAGCAGAAACAGAGACATGCTTTTACTTGGCCAAAGTGTGCAGAAGCTAAATATATAAAACACTAGTGCACAGATATAAAAATATATAAAACACTTGTGCACTCCTCCTGTGGAGCTTTCTACAAAATAGCTTTCTGCAAGGGGGCTGGGTGTGTTTGAAATTTATGGAAAAAAAGGTCATGTGATAAAGACAACAGTCATGGCTAGGACATTCCTTCATTATTCCCTCCCCTGAATTTGTTGACTGTGCAGGAGCCCACCCCCCTTCCTTCTTCTTGTGCTGTTCTAGGCAAATGTTGAAAAAAAAATAAAATGTTTACTTGTCTCCAAAATACAGTTAAGGAAAGAAAATCACTTGAATGCAATTTCCTGCAAGATTTCATTAATCTCATACGTCCTCTGTCTTTTCCTGGTTTGATACAACGTTTTGTCAAGCTTTAAGTAATTGATACAAAGAGTCCTTGCAGCCTGCAGTTACCCCTCAACTCCTTGGTACCCCATCACAGAGAAAGACTGCGCATGTCTGAACTTCATCCTAATTTAATAAGGAAAGAAATTTAGTCATTGTCTAGTCCTGAACTTTACTCGTTGCAGTACTTACAAGACAGACTTCCATGCAGTAGGCTTAAAACAAAACACAGAAAAGACAGACCAGCTTCGTCATTATTACCTACATGTTTAATCACTGTGGACTTAGAAAAATATTTATATTTTACAATTTCTATTAATCAACAATTAGAATTAGGAACACACAAGGACTCCTGATTCTCTTTGAAAAGATCTGGTTTCTGCACATGCAGACAAACAAATCAGCAGCTTGTTTGGACATATTAGTATTGCTACCCTTAAGACTGTTAAGTTTTTTTGTCTGGTTTCCTTTTAATAAAATACTTAATTATTCCATTACTCAGTGGAGGAATTCCTGCTGTTAGTGATCAGGACACATTGCAAAAGTTTGAGTACATAGTCAACTTTAAAGCATAACCCCTCTGAAAATTCTCAAGACAGTAAATTGGTACAGTATTCATGTCCAAGCATCTTCCTGCCAGAATTACATGCTGGAGTTCAGGGACATTTTAGAAAAAATTCATCAGTACTTCTAGAATATCTGACTTAACAAAATAAAAGCCTTTAGAAAGGCTGACAACTTTCTCCTCTTGCTGATGGAGCAAGCAAAAATGCTAACTGGAAGTTTCCAACATCTACTGAATTGTTAAGACATGATTAATTAAATCTTTTCCATGCAGTTCCAATGTAGGCACAAGTATTTCCAGCTATATGAAGAATTTATGTGCATCAGAACACATAGGAGGTTATTTGTGAGGCTCCAGCTCTAATAAAGAAAGACAATCTTATTTTTTTTCTGGAACTCTTGCATTGATATAAAACAATTAATTCACTAGGCCAAAGCATGACAATGTTTTCCAGTTATAGCAGCCTTACACTCTAACTTCTGCAAATTCAAGAACAACAAAAAAAAAATCAGCTGCTCACATCACTTTTCCATACATTTGTTTGCTCTCTGTTCAGCCCTGAGCCCTTGCAGACAGACAAGGGAAGAGGCAAATGGGAAGTGTGCTCCCAAAAGCATTTTGTGACACTACACCAGGAGGGTCCCAGAAAAGACCAATCTGCTCTCCCCAGCCACAAAGGAAACACCTCAGACTTCTGCCAGCAAAAAGAAAGTATCATTCAGATCCATGGTCATGGCCAAAAACTTTTGTCAAAGCCAACACTGTTTCACTTGTTTGGGCGTCTAATCTATTCCAAGAACTGTTTTTACACATCATGCATAATGCCTCAAGTAGGGGCATTCCTGAAAGGATTGCAGCATATGCAGCATGGACAATGTGCTGCAATTTTCACAGCACAACAAGGCAGGCATAACCTGTATCAATGACTTTCAGCCAGCTCTTAAAAACGTTGAATTAAAAACCAGATTTGAGTTAGAAAGGTAGAGTAGATGTTTGCATTTTAAGTAGGCCTGAAATCATTTGAGGATCTGTACCAGCAAAGCTGGTACTCAGTCTCTACCAGCCTGAAGTTGAAGCAGAAACTTCAATCTCCTTATCAGTATGAATTCTCTTTCTTCAGATTGACCTGTTCTACTACACCGTCAGCACATCTGGAGATGCAACATGCTTTCATTACATCCCACAACATTTGCGGTGTGTTTTATGGAAAATCCAAGGGAAAAAAAATTAAGAGGAGAGCATGCAAGCACATTGGATTTATCCCTCCCCTTTAGAAATGCCCCCATTCTTCAACATCAAAGTCAAAATTTTGTTGGTTAGTACACCTTAGGGCAAGCGTGCAGAACACAGTGCAGTGGCTGCCTGTTACAATGCAACGTGCAAAGAAATTTTTTAGTGTGGTCCTTTCTCTGATGTGCTTGGCTACCTCTCCAGCCTGAATTTTCAAGTTTCCTCTTGACTCTTCTAGTTCAGAGGTTGAAGTGAGGTAACTACATCAATATTTTAATTTAATTAGAAAGAAGACTGCTGACCAAAACATCAAGCAGAATGCTGCAGATTAACAATGAATGAAATGAAAAAGAAGAAACCTATTAAAATACTCTAGAATTAATTTGCCTTTCTACCTTGATGTAAAATTAGCCTCTGGGCTTCATTTGAGAGAATTTGGAAAAACTTAATGCATTAATTCAGTCTTTATAAGCCTGAAAATGGGTGGGAAATATATATATTTGAAATAAACAAGCTGTTAGGACAAGTACATTCTCCAGTTATTAAAAGACTGGAAGCCAGATCTGCTAATAGCTGCAATCAAATTACCTGACAATGCTATTCTTCAAGTGTAGCTGTATGCTTGCTACACATAACTTCATATTCTCCTTATATGTAATACTACTGTTGAGTCCAAGCCCATCCTAATTTTACAGACATAAATTATTAACATGGGATTTACAGTTCTCTCTGTATCTTCCCAGTCAACAATTCCAGGTGTCTTTCTGAGTTTAGTGTGTAGCTTCTTGCTCCTGGGTATTAGGAAGTCTACAGAGATGCTTCTCCATACACACCCTGATCTTTTGTCTACCAGGATAAGCACAGCTGGACACGTTTACACAAACGCTGCAGAATTGACTTCAAGTAATCAAAAGCGAAGAAATCTTCACAGCAATGCCAGGGTGATGCTGACCAGTTCCTGTCAAGAAGACAAGGATACATACCTTGCTGAACAATAGCACTTTATTCCCTGTGCAGAAGGGAAAGTTTACTTGATCTTCTTCCAACATGTCACTGGAAATAAAAGTTCCCTTCAAACTGTTTCAAGAACAGATGCCATTTCCTTGAACTGTCTGAAGAAGTTCTAAAAAGCAAGAATTGACACCAATTTCAGTTGCTTGAAGAAAAGCTTGAACTGCAGTTCAAACTAGCATGTTAGACAAAAAACACAGTCCAGATTTCTCAAGGTACAGCTTGAACTGAAAGTTTCTGCTTTTCTTTCTGTGAGCTGGTTGGGATTTGAACACATTACCTATGAAATCTACAAAGGTGATGCCTTAATAGCATGGGCTTGCCTATTAATAGGAAAAAATGCTACAAAAGAAAAATAAAAAGTAGCTCTCATGCCATAAGAAAAAAAAGCCCCTTTCTCACATGAATGTTTCTACTGCCAGCCGAAATCATCCAGACTTCTCAATTGTAACATTAATTTCCTAAAGTAGCTGAACAACAAATTATTAAATAGGCTTCAACCAGAATAAATACAACATTTCACAACACCCAAGGATGCAGAATATCCTTCTCAAATTTCTGCCAATCAAATTCCAAGGATTTGTTGAAGTTTGTATGATATTCTAGGTGATGTACCAACCCTTTAAACAGGAACAACAATACAAGGGCCACGTTTATGCAAAATTAAAATTACATAAATTCACAGATGGAGACATAGCAATTAAGAGTCAGTGGTGATAAAGCAGACTGAGCTCCTTTCCTAATCATTAGCAATTGCCAGGCTTAAGCCAAGTTTTAGATTTTGAGACTGGGGAGTGGTTCTGTAGATCAAAATATTCTATTAATTTTTAATATGGCAGAATGATAGCTGGCAAGCTGTGAAAGATTTTATGTCTTTGGTTGTTAGTTTATTTGTAAGAGAAATGATCAATTACTGTTAAATTAATTTAATTTTAGCTAAGTGATGTAGAACTAAATACTATGAAGTAAGTATTTAGCTTCTGTGTTTTAAATAGTTATTTAATGCTTCATGTTTGCATGACTGTACATGTAAACAAGCAGCACAAACATATGCATCAGGGCATACAGCTGACCCTCATAACAATGGCACTGTTGTTTTTAGGAGACTGAACATTCAAGTAACACCCACTACAGACCTTGAACTGTGGGATCGTCATTTCAAAAGACTTGTCTGTTATTTGTCCTGCTGGGTCTGCCACTGTCAGTGTCACTGTGACATAGGGGTACTTCAGAGACCTGCAGGTGTCAGAGCTCATTGCCACGCCCAGTTTCCATTTCATATCCACAAACTACAAAGATGGAAATCATTGGAAATAGTGTCAAAAACAGAAATCTACACCCCCTTCCCCCCATTGCTATTCACTTGGAAGGATAGTTCACAGACAATACAGGACATCTAGAGATTCTATCCAAATGGAAAAAAAACCATGAACATTCTGGTATTATTGTGAATACAAATTATCTGCCCTTCCCTTAAATGGTGAGAGAATAAGTAAGTAATTTAAAAAGGTATTTCACTTTATCTGTTTTCCTTATTCAAGCACAATCAACAGTCAAGTTCACTCTTCTTAAAATTCTAGTAAGAGGAACTTAAGCCACAGAGTTCACCCAGCTTGTATATCATGCATGGGATTTTTTGTCACGTTTTCTTTTTTTTAGAAGTTTCTAAATCAAAACCAAAGTTTCCAAGTCTAAATCAAATAATTTATAACAGTAGTAACAGAGAAAAATTATGGCATTCCATAACTGCATTTTAGATAAATCAAAGTACGTAACAGATACATTTCAGACAAGTACGTTATAATTTTTAGCTTTTTGTGAATGAGGGCCTTTAGAAGTTTATATCAAGCCTCAGAAAAAGATTCTCCTTTCCTAATTCCATACTTTTTTAAACTGCTGCCAGAAAAATCTTAAAATGTAAAAAGGGAATGCTGGAAATTGATAGAAAGTATCTTTAAAAATAATGTTTAAATTTAAGGCTGACTAAAGAATTAGCAGCCTAATTAGACTGCTAAAGAATTAGCAGTCAAATGCTGGTGTTAACAACTTTAAAAAATAATTTACACTTAAAACAGATTTACATAATGAGCCACTACAACAGTCTGCCAGACTGACTGTCATTCATCTTCCCTAAGAGTACTACAAAACATGAACTTTTAAAAAGGTATAATATATGACTTTATCATCCAAGCAGTAATAGTAGAAAACTCTTCAGCATGTAGACAACTTTTATTGTATATGCTGTTTTATCTGGGTAGGTATTTGGCACATTTGATAAATGTGCACACAGGTAGGAAAGCTTTCAGCAGCCTATGTACCACTGCCTGCCTGACAACACAATACAACACACACGCAGAGACACTGACATTTCTGCAATGTTCACCATTAGCTCATCTGCACTTTGTCTTTTAGTTACCTGCCCCACTGTGGCCATATTTCCTGCATCTTCTGACACAGCAATGGCTTTGCCCTGCTCGTTCCACACGTGACGAATAACTTGAACTGCATGTTTTGGCAGTGTGCTGACACCGCTGCCCAAGGTGGTGACAAGTTCTTCTGTAGAGAGGTTGTTTCTGGCTGCTGTGCTGTAACAGATACATCCAGAGATCACTGCATCCATTTCATTCTCCACCAATTCAATACAATTCTTCATTTCACCCCAAAGAGACAGCTTTTACTTCTACTTTCTGTGTACTTTAAAACAATTCAGCAGCCTGCGATTACTTTTTTCCCAGATTGTTACTGGTCTTTTGTAACCATGTACAAAAAAGAACATGATCTTAATATGTCTTAATATGCAGATGCCCAGACATCCAACATCAAACCAAAAATAATCACAGCCTTCAAGTGCTGCAGCAACTAGAAGGCACAAGTCAGTGAGGGGTGTGTGCATAAAGCAGTTAAACAGTATCATTACTTCAGAAACAAGACAATTGAATTAAACACTCAGGAGGTGAAGTTGAAGAACCACCAAAAGTAAGTAAGGACTTCTAGGTCATGGTATAATGGGTACTAACAGGAGTCAAATGATGCCATAAACCCTTCAACTGAAAAAGAAGCAAGTCTAAAGAAAAATTGCCACTTGATTTCCTCTACAAACACAAGCAAACAAAAAATCCTACTCCATGTTTGTTCATGGTGGTTCACTTCTCTTAAAGAGGCATTAATACAAGAGATAGTGAGTTGGTTCTCCAAGTAGCATGGTTAAATATAACTTCAGACATTCTATTTTATAGACGGAAAAGCAGTATTTTAAATTTCCTGAATTGCATTAATGTGACATAAAATGTTTAGATACTAGGTATTAAAAGAACAAGCAAGATATTGAAAATTTTATCTTTCTAAAAACAGAAAAATTTACCAATTAAAAATACTATCTAAAACTAAACTAATGGCAAAATGTAGCATTATAAGCTCTGTATCCTTCAAAAAGGCACCAATTGATTTCTGATGCCCAAGAAATAAGTTTTTAAAACACACTTTTTCCACACAAAGGCCCAGCTGACTTAGCTTTTTAAGTGAGCTTAACTTCCTCTATCTTGCCACTAGTTCTAGAGTTTGCAGACAGCATCATGGAACAATTTCCTCTTCTTATCTTTCAATTACAAAAAATGATACTATATATTAAGTAACTACACCTATTAATGGCACAAACTAAGCCCATGTGTTCTTTTCTGTGTACTGAGGCTAACAAACTTTTGCCCTTTTCCCAAATCAGTTTTTTTTATACATTTGATATAACCTTTCAATACCACCATTAAATTGTGAGGGAAAGAAAAAAGACATGGTGTAAAGGAAATTATTTTGTGCTTACCTAAATAGAAATGAAAGAGTGTTAGCTACTTTTGCCAGGTCACCAATATTAACGTCAACTCCCGCTGTTTGAATTCTCTAGAAACAGAATGTTCAAATGGTTACAAATAATAAATGACACCTTTGTAAAAGCATCTTTGTATGTACACACACACAAGAAACCCCATATCAAGCAGGGAATTCAATCATTAACAGCAGATACAGCTACTATTCTTGCTTACAAGGGCTGGTGTGCTAACTTACCTGACACAATTCAGCTGTATTTATACCTGGGATCTTATGGTTCAGATGTTGAATTATTTGTTCACACTGTGAAAAAAACATGTTTGAAGACATTGTTGATACAAAGATGAACAAATAGAGTGAAGAATGCATTGTAAATAATCAAATAATTGAAATTACTGATTTTAAAATTCCATCAAATCCAAGGAAAGAAAATGAACCACATCAAGACTTTCGTTTCTACCTCATTATTGCTAATTAACACACCTATTTCATATTAACTGTTCAATTGCACACTACAGTAAACAAGCCAAATGTTTTTTAGACAAGTTACCTTGATATATCATTTAAACGATAGACAAAAATAGATTTTTAAAAGTCTGTGATAAAAACATAAATTTAAATCAAACCCATTGCTCTTAGCAGGACTGATCTGTTTTATGAGTCAAGTCAAGCTACCACGTACCGAAGGTTCTCTTTGCATCACACAAAACGCAAAAGAGCTTAAACAGAAAGGCTTCCTGGAGTGCCAGAAGCCCTTCCCCATCCCATTTATCGCCCTACTTACCAGCTCTGCAAAAAAATCTTGAGGTATTAAACGAATCTTATCTGCTGCACCACCACCATCTGAAAAACAGCAGCGATCAGAAGCAAATATCTAAATAAAGTGTTACAGTAATAAATCTAATCTTTCTCAGAAAAACGCCTAGGCCATCATGCACGCATTTACCTTCATTTAGCGCGATTAATTTTAACCCACGCGTACCCAGACAAAGCCCCGGCTGCCCGACCCCCTCACTCCCTCACCCCGGGTCCCCCTCCCGCCCTCACCCAGTGCCTCCAGCGCCCGGGAGAGCGCGCCCGCGGAACCGCCGGCCATGGCGCCGCGCGCCCGCCGAGCCCCGCCTTCCGCCACGCCGCGCTCGCCGCGTTGATTGGTTCCGAGCACCCCCCGAGCGAGGCAGCTGCAGCAGCGCCGCGCTGATTGGCTGAGGCGCGCGGAGCACGCGCTGCTCCCGCCCCGCTGCTGCTGGTCCCGCCCCGCTGCTGCTGGTCCCGCCCTCACAGAGCGGGACGTGAGACGGGGCTCGGGGAGGTCGGGAAGTGCAGAACCGCCCCGGAGGGAGCCACGCATGCGTGGCGCAACAAGTGCTTTGCTGAGATTGGTTTCCTGACAGGGCTTTCTTGGTGCTCGTTGGCAAAGGCGTAGATACGCAAATCGTAGAACCATAGAAGGTTAAGGGGTTGGAAGCGGCCCTAGAGATCATCCAGCCCCAATCCCCTGCCATGGGCAGGAACACTTCCCACTATACCAGGTTGTCCCATCCAACCTGATCTCGAGCACTTCACAGAGGGGACATCCACAACTTCTCTGGGCAACGCATTCCAGTGCCCCACCACCTTCGCAGTAAAGAATTTCTTCCTAATATCTAACCTGAATTTCCCCACTTTCAGTTTGTACCCACCCATTCTCCCTCGCCCTGTCACTACATTTCCTGACGAGGAATCCCTCTCTAGGTTCCATGTAGGTCCCCTTCAGACACTGGAAGGTTGCCATGACATTTCCACACGACCTTTTGTTCTCCGGGCTGAAGAGCCACAGCTCCCTCAGCCTGTCTTGGCAGGGGAGCTGATGCCTGTTCTGTGTGCACGCTCCACATAGGGTAACTTGGTACTTACTGAATGACCATACTTTGTACAGGTGGACTGTGGAATCAGCCCAAACGCCTTCAAATAAACTGTGCAGTTTGAGGGCAACTTGTGTAGGTAAACTGTGTCTTCAGCTTTACAGGGAAATAGTCACATTTTGTAAAACTACAAACAGAACTGTGTTCAATAAGCATTTAATACTGATATTAAGTTTGGCCTGTGGCTGGGGTACTAAGGCAACACTGACCCTTCAGCAGTTTCACTTGTAAAAATAATACTTTTACACTTCTCTAGTATCACTTTCACATTTGCTTTTAACCTTTTAAATATATATAGAAAGAATAACGTTATAATCTCAGTAGATCTAATCTAAGGCTGTGACAGTAGTAAAATATAACTCATCCCACAGTAGTGCTGACTAAATCTATGTATTTTCAGTAACTGTTAATGCAAGAATTGATGCCTGTACAACTTAGATCCAAATTACAAGATGCTTATATAGCTTGAGTTATAAGGTATCAATATAACCTAAATCATGACTTCTTATATATCAATATAACCTGATATATCTATATAACCTGATATCAATATAACCTAAACCATGACTTTTTATATATTTATATAATCTGATACCTATATAACCTGAATCACAACTTTTTATACAAGGTAATAGCTAGTATATGGTTAACTAGTTGCTTAATGCTGAATAGACAAAAAAAGAAGAAAACACTTGCCAGGTGGATAGCTTTAGAGATAGTTTATTATAGTACTAATGAAAAATTGGCAAGTGCAAAGCCAATTAGCCACAAAACAAAGAATTTAGGCCGGTTAAGACCAGACAGACCAAGGAACACCATAACTGCACATGCTCCGAAGACAAAGTTGAAAAATTCAGATGCGAAGAAGACCTTGGCAGCCTTCATCAAAGACCCTGAGGACCCCTGAATTGGGGAGGCACAAGCACAGTGCAAAAGAACTCTCTAATAACCATGAGATCATGCTATGTAAATTAGTTCTGGTGCATGTGTGGTGATGTTGCAGGGACACAGTGATACTAAGCAATACTTAGTGTATAAACATACCACAGCACTTGGCAAGGGTGGGTGAGTTGGGTAGAGAAATGCCCCTCACCATCAGCGCTGCAATAAACAAATACCTGCTCTGTAGACATCGGTCTATGGGGATTTATTTCCAGCCTACCTTTTGGGCATCAGAATCTATAATATATTTCAGGAAAAGACTAATCGTTATGGAACATGGTGTATTTTTATGAGCTTTATACATTTATGACCTATCTGATCTTGGCCTCTCCCTTCTAAAGTATCTAATTAAGTGTGCAAATGATTTTGAGTAGTCTATGTTTTTACAACCTCATGGTTGTCAGAATACCAGCAATGTGTGCATTACTGAGATCTGTCTCTGATGCTGAGAACTTAACAATCCCTTTGTTCTTAACTTACCTAACTCTAATACATACTTTGTTATCTAGAGAACTTCACCTATTATTTTACATTACAGTTTCATTAAGTCTCTCAGTAACACCCTTAGCACTATGACTAATATTCATTATGGTGCTTTTCTTTCTTACTTTCTATCTCCTACGTGTGGAGATGGGAGGTGGTTAGGTAATTACAAAATCATTTGCTGAAATTTTAAAATATTTTGGGTTTATTTTCATCAGTACATAAATAAGCTTTTTTTTTTTTAATTTGGAACAGAAGGTGGTGAAATATGTATGTATTCTGGCTTGTCTGCCTATTCACAGAGTTAAAGTGCATCTTTAGAAAAGTCTACCTTCGGGAAGTGTTTTCTCTGAAATTTTTCATGGC
This sequence comes from Trochalopteron elliotii, assembly GCA_024734555.1. Taxonomy (NCBI): domain Eukaryota; kingdom Metazoa; phylum Chordata; class Aves; order Passeriformes; family Leiothrichidae; genus Trochalopteron; species Trochalopteron elliotii. The sequence goes on from JANPWX010000070.1 coordinate 2,653,488, forward strand.
AGAGAATGCAGATGCAGGCTAAGATGGTGATCTGACATTACAGGCCCATCTTTTAGCTAGAGAAAGACGAAGAACTTCATACGAGGAGACACTGTATAGAAATTAGAAGAGAAATGTCATGAGCTACAAGTAGATTGGACAGAGAGATGCTACAGTATAGTTGATAGGCCGAAGCAGAAGCTTCAGGCATAGGCATGCTAAGTGATTGCAGGTGGTGAAATAAGAGCATCATTAGGTAATTTACTTCATTTAGTACACTTAATATTTACAGAATAGGACATAATTTGCATCAAAACCCTCTAAAGAACTACACCAAGCTCTTCAAAAAGCTCTACAGACACACAGGAGAAAGCCTATCTGTTAACTGGGCTCCTCCAATGCCTGGGCCCTGAGCTGTGGGATATCCCTAACACTCTGCCCTTTTTAGCTTCCTGGCACTTGGATACTTCTGGTTACCACAGTACCTGGAGACACCATCTGCTTCTCATCCTGCACTCCTTCCTCCTCTTGAGGCACTCTGATTTACCTGTGAGCTGGCCAAGTTCCCAGCTTTCCTGCACCCTCTCTGCTCACCCCAGATGTAGATTCATGCTGAAGCACCTGTTCCCCATTGCCCCAGATCTGTCTGCTCACGTGCTGGGCAGCCTGGGAGGTCCAGCTCACAGACTTTTAAAAAAACCTTGTCCAGATGTTTGCTTCTGAAAGCTCAAGGCCCTGTGCAAATGCTGCAAGGGGCTGTGTAGGTCAGCTGCATCTGTAGGGAGTGGTGAGCAGCAGAGGTTGGGATGGCTGGGGCTGAGAAATCATCAAATCAATTAGGTTGGAAAAGACCTCTGAGCTCATCAGGTCCAACCTATGACAGAATATCTCAATGTCAACTACACCATGGCATTCAGTGCCATGTCCAGTCTCTCCTTAAATATTTCCAGGTGTGGTGACTCCACCGCCTTGCTGGACAATCCATTCCAATGCCTAATCACTCCTTCTGTGAAGAAATTCCTCCTAATGTCCAACCTAAACCTCCCCTAGCACAGCTTATAACTATGCCATCTTGTCCTTTCACTGGTTGCTTGGGAGAAGAGGTTGACCCCAACCTGGCTACAATCTCCTTCCAGATAGTTGTAGAGAGTGATAAGGTCTCCCCTGAGCCTCCTTTTTTCCAAGTTAAACAACTTCAGCTCCCTCAACTGTGCCTCATAGGACGTGCTCTGCAGACCCTTCACTAGCTTTGTTGCCCTTCTCTGGACTCTCTCCAGCACCTCAATGTCCCTCCTGAACTGCAGATTCCAGAATGGACACAGTACTGGAGGTGTGGCCTCACCAATGCCATGATGTGTTCCTTTATTTTTAGCCTTTCTGGAATAACTTGAAAGAAGGTGTAACACTAAATCTGGTATGTGTACATACGTAAAATATAAGCACACTGTATATGCTATGCATGTATCAGACTGTGCTTCATCTTAGCCAAAAGGCCAAGAAATGCCATGTTTTATGGTCCAGAGATGGGAAGTATGATGGGACTTGTAGCTATAGAAGATAAATGCTGGTTTTAATCGTGTTTAACACATCTTGCAGTAATTTCCACCAGGACATACACCGACCTCCCCACCCAAGTCCTTGCTGCTACACTGAGGTCTTCTCAGGCAAGATGAAGCCGGAGAGCCGGCACCGATCTTTTCTCTCTGGCAGTCAGTGCCAGGACCTGAATGGCCTGAAGTTGTGTCAGGGGAGGTTTAGGTTGGATAACAGAAAAAGTTTCTTCACCCAGAGGGCACTGGAAGAGGCTCCCCAGGGCAGTGGTCACAGCTCCAGCCTGGCAGAATTCAAGCATCGTTCGGACAATGCTGTCAGGCACATGGTGTGACTCTTGAGGACGTCCTGTGCAGGGCCAGGAGCTGGACTCCATGATCCCTGTGGGTCCCTTCCAACTCAAAATATTCTATGATTTTATGGTTTGGGGGTAATTTACTGCCACTGCTGCTCAGCAGTTCCTCTGACTCCCTTTGTCCCGCCTCGCCCCGTGCCCTGCGCCGTCCCCCGCGGGGGTATTTCCTTGAACGCTGCCCATGCCTTCCCGCCGCGGTTCAGTTTAGCTGCTGGAGGCCGCTTCGGAGGGGCCGGGCTACCGGAGCGCTTGGCGGCCGCTCCCCAAAGCCCCAT